>CM077160.1:132525877-132869973 GCA_039583875.1 Platanthera guangdongensis
GCGGTTTTGGTGGCGGGCCTGGTATCTGCGGAAGAGAGGCTTGCGGACTGGTGCTTTTGCTCAGTTGGTCGCGGGTGCAAGCTTGTGCTGAAAGGCGGGTTGGCTCTTGTCCGCGGGAAGCTTGCGGACTGATGTGTCCGCGGTATTGGCTGTTGAGGACTAAGCTTAGAGCTTGGCTGAGGCCTTGTCGAGCTCTGGTGTTACAGCAGGCGATTTGCTGTGGAGACCAGTTGGCGGCCTGGTGTTTGGAGTCCGGGAGGAAGCTGCTGCGTTGGACAAGTGCGAGGAGCTCGCGGACTGGTTACGGTCTGTGCTAGGGTGTTTGGCGGACGGACTTTGTGTCCGTCATGCTCGCACTGGCCCTTGATGGTTTTGGACTTGGTCACACATTGTGCCAAGTTCATGGTGTCCGCCGTATCCGCCAAGTCCGCTGTGACCGGGCGGACTGTTTTGTTTGCCTTTGGTCGTGGACTTGTGGCGGATTGAGGTGTGGGTCTTGCGGACTGCCTCGGGTTGGTGCAGACAGCCATTGAAGGGGGTTGCTGTCCTGCAGTGGTTGGAGCTTTGGGGGCTGATGCCTTGTCCGCTTAGCTCAGGCGGACTGGAGAGGGTTCGTCAACGGTTGCCGTGCTCCTGGCGGGTTTCCTTGGTATCCGGCTAAGTCCATGCGGACTCAGCGGACGGTGGTTGTAATTCGCGCGGACTGATGGTGGTGTCGCTATCTCTTGGGCGGTGACCACACACTCCTCACCTTGCCTATAAATAGGACCCCCCTGGCACATCTACAGTAACCTAAGTAACTTGAGTGAACAGTAAGTTGGGGTGTGCGAAGTGCTGCGGTCTGTGTTTGTCAGTCCGCGCGGATTGTTTCAGGCTGACGGTTTGCTGTGTGCAGGTCGCGCGGATAACTTCAAGGAGCCAGGAGTTTGGCTGTGACTTCGGTCAGTGCTTGGAAGTGTGCGGTCTCTGCGGACTCAGCAGGAGGTCGCTCTGCGGCTTGTCAGTTCTGTTTCATCTTTGCCAGCTTCAATAACCTGTCCGCCGGTTTCAGGCGGGTAGGGGAGTTCCTCAGTTCGGGTTCAGCAGGAGGCGAATAACGGTCTGTCCGCGCGGCCTCGCGGCTTCGGCGGACTCCGTGGTATTCGGCGGATTGCAGCATAGCTTGGGGCGAGCTCAGCGGTCTCGGCGGTCTCGGCGACCTCGCGGTCTCGGCGGACTCCGGTGCTGTCCGCCCGGCTTGTTTTTTTTGGTTCTTTCTGTTTGCAGCTGTAATACTAGCGAAATCATGTCTCGCTATGTATGCCTCAGATTGTAAATAAGTGAATGCATAATAAGACCTTCTTGTGCCTCCATTGTTTTGTTGGTGCAACCTCTAGTCCTTGGGCTTTCCGCAGGTTCAGCGTGCGAACTGGGTAGTTCCGAAGATATTAATTTGGCGTTTGGGCTATCTTGCTGACCACGTTGAGAAAATTTAACAGGAGATAAACTCGGGACCTAATCCTGGTACCTTGGTGATTAACTCCTCAAATTCGCGTTTGTAAGCCAATACGGTAGTAGTTTGTTAAAGTTTGGTTAAAACTCCGGGGGTTTTACATATGGTGAGGGTCCAAATCTCTTTTGGATAGCATCAACGAACATTGTGAATGTGAGTGCAGGGTGATCCTTAAGTGTGGCTTGATACCATTTGGACGCGGGTTTATCCAAATGGAAAGATGCAATTAGTAAGTAGTCTTGTGTGTGAATTTCGTGGTAATCAAAGTAACGTTTAAGTTCGTAAAGCCAGTCGGTTGGATCTCCTTCTGAATATCGTGGGCAATGTATTTCTAAATTACCGGGACAGAGAGAATTGACCTGATTTATGTTGGTTGTCGGGCTGGATCCCAAAATACCGTTGGCCGAGTAGGCCGTAGCATACTCGGGTTGGCGTGGCGGATGGCTCATTGCTTCCTAGATGATGATGGGTCTTTGTTCGGGTTGAGCTCCTTTCCTGAGCAGGTTTTCAAATTGGAGCATGATGTCTTTCCGGAGGGTTGTGATGTGTTCGGCTATTTGGTCGGCCGAGTGTTCTTTGTTTTCCAGAATTTGGCGGGCAAGAAGATTCTCCTTGGTTTGTAACTCCGTAGTGACATACTGGCGGATTTGTTGGGTTTGTTGGGGCGAGTTCCGACAGTACTCGTTGGTTGATTTCTTCCATCTGTCCAACTCTGGCCGCCTGAAGGGCGGCCTTGAACTTTGCGATCGATCGTAGTCCTTCTCCCATGGTTCCTAGTAGACCGGAGTTTTATCTCAACGAGAGCACCAAGATGTAGCGGTCCAACTAGGGACAATGGGTTATGGTAACTTGAGGTATGACCAGAGGGGGTCGGAGGGGAAAAGAGGAAGAAGAAGAGGGCTGCTAAAGAAGAATGAGAAGCAGAAACATACTAATTTTCTTAAATTAAAATAGTACAGCTGGGGGGTCTTATACCCATTCGGTCCATATGACCGTTACAACCAAACTAATTAAAAATAAGCATGGAGCGCTACTCCCTTCTTTGCATAAAAATAATAAAGTAAGAAAGCTTTAATGAGAGTTGACTCTTGGGGCTGATGATGACATGGGGCGGGTGTAGCTGAGCTCGTTGGCACTCTGATTGTTGTTCCTTGTCCTGAGGTCAAGGTTGGCTATTGTTGATGTTGCTGCTTTTGTATTGTCCTGGAACTAGCCGTCCGATAAGCCCCCCTTGTCTGAAGCCGCTGGATGAGCCCTGCTTGTAACATCAGCCTGCTCCCTTCTCAGCGACGTCGTTCCGCAGCCCTCGGCTTCGTCGGCGGCATTCTGATCCCCCTCACCAACACCGACCAATTCATATGCCAAAGACACGAATGGTATCACGCGTGGAAGCCATGGAACACGCCTTCACCAACATCAACTCAATCTAGGCGAACAGGCCCTAGCAATTCACGTCGCATATGACCATGCTTCACAACTTGCAACTCGACCAGAACTTCGGGCATACTACTGCTTCCGCCGTGGGATCCCCCAGCACAGTGGCCCCCGCAAATCTCACCTTGCTGGGCTTACCACCACAACTTCCCAACATTCAACGGGATAGATCCACTTGGGTGGATTGCCCGCGCCGAAAAGTTTTTGGATATTCACCAGACTCCTCCAGCGCAGCAGGTATCCACAACAATTGTTGGCATAGAAGGGTCCGTCCTCCATTGGGTCCGCTGGCTCTTCCAATCCTCACCCGACCTCACCTGGACGGCTCTCACGGAGGCCCCCATTCAGTGTATGGCCACCGCTACTCCAGCTCCATGATCGAGTGCGGAATCCGCCAAACCGGCTCCATTGATTTGTACGTGGATATGTTTATTGAGATGGTCGCCCATGTCTCAGGCCTTCCCTCTGATCATTACTTAGTATACTTCATGCATGGCCTTCAACCTCATATCCTAGCCCGCCTTCGCACCCTTCAACAAGTCATTGTTAACCAAGTCATGGACCTCTCCCCACTGGTTGAGGCCGAATTCCTCACGCTGTCCGAGAACACTGCTTCCTCACGCTGTTCGAGAACACTCCTTCCTCACTACCTCCCTCCAAACCTCCCTACCAGCCCTACTTTCCTCTCCCGACGAAATACCGGCCACTGCCACCTCCTCTACCTCGCCCACCAATATGGGCCCACAAAACAACCGTCATGTCCCCACTAACCGCCTATCCAACCAAGAATACAATGACTTACGGAGCAAGGACATGTGTTACCGTTGCAGAAAACTCTACTCGCCTACTCATGATTGTCCTATGAAAGAGCTTCGGTGCCTCATCGAGGAGGACGTGCACGAGCTCACCGCAGCTGAAATGGATGCGCTTACAATCATCGATGTACCTCCGGATGACGCTCTGGGAACCTCTAAGTCTGCCCCCCGTGCGCATATCACTAGACCTTTTGTAATACAAACATCAAAGATATATATCATCTCACATGCCTTTAATACACGTGCAGTGCTGGTTTAGCATTTGGGGAACCAAATTTTTCTGATTTTGCCTAATAATCTATTCTCGACTAATTACCTTAAAACATTTCTCTGCTTCCACACACGCCAATTGCCTTCTTACATGATACATTACCTCCTCACATGCCCAAATCTATGCACACAAGTAGAAAACATGTTTTAATTAATATCCCCAAAAATAGAATCACTTTTGGGGTGCATCAACAAAATTTCCTTCATCTTGTTTGAACCCTTAATATCCCTTAACCATGTGTAAAATTCCTTAAAAACAATCAAAAAGATCTAGAGATTATATCATTAACACAATGAATGAGTATAATCATCTGGAGCAATAACTAATACACCATATATATAAATATATATAGTAAACCTTGTTATATAATTATATTCCTACATATCATTATTTGGGCTCAAGTTTAAGAGTCTTCCTTCTGCATCGTCAAGTGCCTCCATGAAGAGCTAACTTAATCGCAAAAGCCACAACTAGTGATTTTACCAAAAACAAAATTGTGCATTGCTATATTTTCCCATAATTTGATAGCACAACAATTCTAATTCTAAAGTACAATCTATTAAACATTTTTATTTTTAGAATGAAAACAATACATTGATGAAAAATACTAGTAAATAGGGTGATATATTGATTTGCTAATTGGTGCATTGTTGGTAAACAGGACTCCATTTCTTGCAAACACGTACTCAGGATCTAGAAAAGGAAAAAAGTATTAGAAGAACTGTGGGGTTTGAGATTATATTCCCTTCATTGCTAAACGAAGCGAGAAGTTTTGGGCTCAACCTTCCCTAC
This sequence comes from Platanthera guangdongensis, assembly GCA_039583875.1. NCBI lineage: Eukaryota > Viridiplantae > Streptophyta > Magnoliopsida > Asparagales > Orchidaceae > Platanthera > Platanthera guangdongensis. The sequence continues at coordinate 132,530,682 of CM077160.1, forward strand.
GATCTACCATGTTTGAAGAAAATCATCACCCTGAGAGAGGAAAAGATAACCAGGTAATTAATTAAGCAAGAAGAATTTGAACTAATATAGCCTGATTTGATACGGGAAACATATTCATTCATTGTAGGATCCCCGTTGAAGTGATGCACTCAGTTCAAACTACTATACTTTTCTCATTAGAAGCGGTACAAGAATTGGTGCAATGGGATAGAATGCTAAAGCTTCAATCTACAAATGGAAGCTTCTTGGATTCCCCCGCAGCTACTGCAGCAGCTTACTTGAACACTCGTGACAAAAAATGTCTTGAATACTTAACTTACATAGTGAGAACATTTGAAGACCATGGTAAATATCACCTTATGTTGCAAACATACATTTCAAATTAATTATGTAAAAGCTTACATTAATTATTCTCTATATGAATATTACAGCTCCATTTGTATTTCCGCTTGACACTTTTGAGCGCTGTTGGGTGGTCGATACAGTCCAACGTTTTGGAGTAGATCACCACTTTCGAGAGGAAATTTCCATTATGCTCGACTTCTTGTACAGGCAAGAAATTAGCAAGCATAAATCATAGTGATATATATACACATACATTAGCCAAGGAATTGGAAGTATTATGCAACACTATAATGATCCGCATCAAATGGCTTCTGCTGATTTGCAGAAATATTAGGAAAGATGGCTTAGCGTGGGGAAGAGATGCCTATATTGCTGATATTGATGATACATCCATGTCATTTCGATTACTTAGGCTACATGGCTACCCAATATCCCCTGGTAAGACCTCCTCATGCATATCATCCAACTTATAAACTGCTAAGGTTTTTAATTTTTTAACTGACATTCTCCTAAGGTTTCTTCTAACTTGGGTTTTCTTGTTACCCTTTTTTCCTTTACTAAGTTTCCAATCTTATTCTATTTCAAATAACCTTATTCTTAGGATCTATGCATCCAACACAAAACTAATTGCTATAGGTAGAGTGGCCCATTATCTTTATTAAGCGGACAAGACTACATGATTTACCTGCATGACACAATATTCCAACACAAGAAAATTTTATTACTTGCAAAATAAAAAGTATAAACACATTTTTTGTTAAAAATATTGAAGTTGGAAGTGGGCAGTCTGAAGTGTGCAGACCGCTCAGACTGCGGAGATCGCGCGGGTAGCACGGCTAGACTCTGGTGTATTGCATGTTCCATGATCATTCTTGTTCTCGCGGTCTGACTCAGCATGTTCCCTGGTTTGCTGTTCGCACGGTTAGATTTTTGACTACCGACAGATTGCGCGGTCTGGTTTGGTAGACCATGGAGACCGGCAGACCGCTTTGAGCGCACTAGCTTCTCAGTTCACGTGGTTGAACTTGGCATTTGAAGTCCACGCGGACTGACTCGGTTGTCTGCATGACTGTGCGACTTGTTGGTGCTAACCGCTCATGCGGTCTGGTGTTGGCTGTCAACATTGTTGTGCGGTCTAGTGCTGTTTTCTGCTATTATGCTAGGGGTTACTCTATCCTCCAGGGCGGTGACAGTATCCGCCTCCCCACCTATAAATAGGGGTGCGGGCCTCGTCATTAATAACAAGAACTATTGTGCGGCTAGCACTGAGCAACCAGACAACTGGTTCTGACGGCGAAGTCAGTGGTGTCTGTGCGGATAAGCGGATAACATTCGGCGATTAGCAGAATGTCACAAGTTCAGTGACCAGACGGTATTCTTCCTTGGTAGTTTTCCCAGTTTCAATAAGTCAGTTCGCCACTAGCAGTCTGACTAGCAGTTCGAATAAGCAATTTGTGCAATTCGGTGGTTAGACGACCTTGTGGTTAGCCGACCAGAGTTGCAGACAGTTGGCAGTTCAGTTCCAGTTTAGAAGAGGCAGTCCACACGGCTAGTGGTGCGGTCTAGCAGCTTAGCGGGTTGGCGGCTTATACTGTTCGCGTGACCTCGCAGATAGTTTGGCGGTTGCAGTTTTCTGTCTGCCAGTTTTGTACTTGTCTATTTCTTTTTTGTGATCTCCATCGATACACTGCGAAATGTCTCGCAATGAATGTCTCGTATTGTAAAATAGCACATAATACAAGCGTGTTCTTACATATTCTGTTTACTAGTGGTTTATTTAACTTGGATGTTTGAAGTGTTCCTGCGATCTCTTGCATTATAAATTTTACATGGTGTCAGAGCGACAGAGATTTTAGCAGTCATCAGTCGCGGGACTTTGCTAAGTACCTTTGGAAGTTTAAGTAAAATCATGAGAACTATAATGGAAGGTGGATATGCAAGAGGCCTTGGTATTGAGCTATTAACGCAGGCTAACTACAAGAAGTGGAATTTTTGCATAGAGAGTTTTCTGCAAGAGGTCTTGGTATTGAACTTGTTCTCAGTGATCAATGTTGTTGATGCTGGTTACCACGTTCTGTTTGGCCCAACAGAAGTGATGTTTCACAGAAACGTGTCAGTGATGAAGGCTGATGTTACTCATGTCGGGAGGCGGGTGAAGGACTTGTTTGTTTTGTCAACAAGTTCTGATGTTGAGAAAATGAAGGTGAATGACAGTGTTGTCATCTGACATGAGAAGATGGGACTTGTTGGGATGGACAACCCGAAGGTTATGACGATGAAGGTCCTGGTGAAAGGCTTGCCGAGTCTTTCCGCCCTAGGCAATAGTCATGTGTGTGAAGGATATCAATATGTAAAGGCACGTCGCCTTCCATTTGACAAGTCACTGTCCAGGTGCAAGGCTACTTTGGAGTGCATTCATAACAACTTGATGAGACTGTTCCTCACTCCTTGCTCAGGTAATAAGTATATGTTGGTCCTTTTTGATGACCTGTATAGTATACGTCATCAACAGGATGCCCTTGTGTCCTATAAACATGAAGTCTCCACATGAACTGGTGTTTAAGGTGAAGCCCAACATGGCTCACCTTTGAGTGTTTGGTTCTACCTACTACGTGCAAGTTCCATATGCTCTCAGGATAATTCTAGATGATAAGGCAAGGAAGTTTGTCTTCATGGCTATGATGAAAGAAAGAAATGATGGAGTGCATGGACCCAGAGATAAGGAAATTTGTTATCTCAAAGGACGTGGTATTCGACGAGCTGACATCATACCAAGGTAGTTCTTCTATGGAACTATAGGAGAATAGGGAGGAAGGAAGAAGAAAGGAAGTTACATAAGATTTTCTGGTGGAGCTATCAGGTGTCTCCAGGAGCTCCGGCTGCATCAAGCTCAGAGACAAGTGCTTCTAGTTCTAGAAGCAGGGGAATCAATGCTCCTAGTGTGCCTAACCGGAGAGCTGATACAAAGGAGGCAACTGAAGTGGTGGAGAATGGACAGGCTTTTCAAAGATCAAAGAGGACCATCATACCACCAGCTCTGTACAGATATGGTCATATGGTGAGTTTGATCTTATGTTTGACGAGTAGGAGCCGTCGAGCTTTGAGAACACCATTGGAGTAAAGGAGTGAGAAGATGTCATGGATGAGGAGATGATCGCCCTCGGTAAAAATGAAACTTTGGATCTTGTGCCCAAAGTAGAAAGCATAACTCCTGTTACCTGCAAGTCAGTCTACAAGCTCAAGAAGAAAACTGACTGTATCGAGCGATACAAGGCTTGCCTTGTAGCTCGAGGTTTCTCGCAGTAATATGGAGAAGACTACGATGAGACATTCAGTCCCGTGGCCAAGATGACTTCGGTGTGAATGATGATTGCCTTGGCAGCTTGCCGAAGATGGAAGATTTGGCAGCTTGATACGCTTCTTTACAGAGAGTTTGATAAGAATATCTTCATGGTTCAACCACTTGGTTATGTCTCTCAAGATCATCCAGAACATGTCTGCAAACTCAAGAGACCCTCTATGGCTTGAAGCAGACACCTTTAGCTTGGTATGGGAAGATGGCAAAGTTTCTTCAGTTTTGTGGATATTCTGCATCAAACTCAGACTCGAACCTGTTTATAAAGAAGATGGGAGAGCTTCAAGTCTTGGTGCTATTATACGTCGATGACATGATCGTGATGGGGAACTTTGATGAAGAGGTAGCGAAGCTAAGAGCTAAGATATCTATTTGATTCGAAATGAAGGATTTTGGTGAGCTACACAAATTCCTTGACTTAGAAGCAGAGAGAAAGAAGAACGACATGCAGTGATTCAGCATGAGGGAGTGGAAGAGTAGCTCTACTTCACTTGAAGTTGGTTTAAAGCTCCAACAAGATGAAGGGAGGGTTCTTCCAAATCCCTTATGTTGAATCCCTAGTTGGATTTATGGTAGGTTCACTAAACTAGGATGTTTGACCCAACATGTATAGCTAGGGTCATGTATGAGTCCTAGAGCATAGGCCATGTCCTTAGAGTCAACACTATATGGACCAGCCATCAACAGACTGCAAAAGACTTAAGACTTAGAGAAATTTCAAAGACTCAGAAAATGAGTTTGACGTTCGTCGAACTCAGGTCGACGAAAGACGTGCTCAGCTCGACGAACTCAGAGAAAATTCTCTGAGCTGAGCTTGATGAACTTGGTTCTCAGGTCGACGATCTATGGACACTACAACATTTCCAGTCCAGAATTCTTCTCACTGAACCCCAGTCGACGAAGTTAAAATATCAGCTCGACGAACTTGGATCTTAGGTCGACGATTTCTGGATCATCTACTTCAATATTTTAAGACCAGAAACACTTAAATATTCCAAGTCCAGAATCATACTCCAGTAGACGAACAATTAGGATATAAATCACAACTTGAACTATCTATGATTTCAAGTTTTTTCTATCAGCAAAATAAAGGACCCAAGGTAACCTAGGTCAAGAACAATTAATTATTTTCTCTACAGGTGAAGAGCTGTCCAGTTGTAAATCAACTATGGTATCTGGACAGTGGATGCTCCAAGCACATGACTGGCAGCAAGGGCAACTTATACAATTACAAGTCCAAGCTGGGACCAAAGATAATCTTTGGTGATTCAAAGTGTGGCCAGTCTGAAGGCTATGGAGAAGTAAGGATTGGAGAAATCACATTCAAGAAGGTGACTTATGTAAAAGGACTCAAGAATAACCTCATCTCTATCAGCCAACTATGTGATGAAGGTTATTAGGTACACTTTAACTCTACATCCTGTATTATTTCTAATAAAGAAAAACAAACAGTTTTAATTGGAAATAGACAAGGAAACATATACTTAGTTGATTTTCTTTCTGCCAATTCAGATATTTGTCTGCTTAATATTGTTTGCAATCAAAATGAATTATGATATAAAAGACTAGGACATGTAAACATGAAAAATATTGCTAGGCTATCTAAATACAGCCTTATAAGAGACTTACCTTCTGGTCCCTACAAAAAGGAAGGCCTTTGCAGAGATTGTCAACTAGGCAAGCAATCTAAATTTAGTTTTAAATCAATTAAAAAGTGATTCACCTAGGATTCTATACTTGCTACACATGGACCTATTTGGACCTATTGTTGTACAAAGCCTAGAGGGAAATCCTATACTCTAGTCATTGTAGATGACTTCTCAAGATTCACTTGGGTGTTCTTTCTGAGATCTGAGTCAGATACCTTTAAAGTTCTTACAGATTTTCTTAGGACCATACAGATTGAGTACTCTACTCATGTTGCATTGATTAGAAGTGATCATGGTACAAAGTTTGAGTCTCTTCTTCTGCATGAGTTCTGTGAGAAGGAAGGTATTAAGCACTGCTTCTCATCTCCTAGAACTCCCCAACAAAATGGGGTAGCTGAAAGGAAGAATAGAATCTTGATTGAAGCTGTAGGTACATTACTTGTAGATGCTTATATGTCACTATCCTTTTGGGCAGAGGCTGTAAGCACAACAAATTATGTACTGAACATAAGTTTGATGTATAAACTTAAGAATTAGGACTCCCTATGAATTACTTAAAGGGAAGAAACCTAAAATCACCTATTTTAAAGTATTTGGATGTGTATGCTATATACATAATAACGACAAGAAATATATTATAAAGTTTGAGGTTGAAAAGAGAATTTTTCTAGGATATTCCCAAGAAAGCAAAGCTTATAGGGTGTTTAACAAATCTACTCTAAAAATTGAAGAATCAATTCATGTTACTTTTGATGAAACTAACATGTCTTATAAGGAGAAAGAGATTTCTACCAGTAACACTTTGCAGGTATCTCACTTGTGTGAGAAAATGAGTGAATTAAACCTTCCACAAGAAGCTATATCACCCTCTCCTCCACAAGTTGTTGAAGATAGTGAAGATGAATCTTTGGAAGAGGCTGAACCTCATTCAACAACAAGCATAATTCCACAAGAGGAATTAAATCCAAATGTTGTTGCTGAACCAACTCCACCCACTGATCTTATCACACTAAGAGATCACCCTAGATCCCAAGTGATTGGAGACATATCAGCAGGTGTACAAACAAGACATCAACTCAACTAAGATGTGATGCATGCCTATTTTCTCTCTCAAGTTGAGCCTCAATCCATAAAAGATGATGAGCAAGATTCCCATTGGATCATTACAATGCAAGAGCAATTCAACTAGTATGAGAGATGTAGAGTTTGGGATTTGGTTCCAAGACCCAAAGACTACCCAGTCATTAGAACCAAATGGGTATATAGAAACAAGCTTGATGCCCATGGTGCAATTATGAGGAACAAGGCTAGGCTTATTGCTCAAGGATATAAGCAGGAAGAAGGCATAGACTATGATCAAACCTTTGCACCAGTTGCAAAGTTAGAAGCAATCAGAATCTTCCTTGCCTATGCTGCCTACAAGAAGTTTAAAGTCTACCAGATGGATGTGAAAAGTGCCTTTCTAAATGGAGTACTAAAAGAAGAGATTTATGTTGAACAACCTCCAGGTTTTGTCTCTCCAACCCATCCTTCTTATATATTTAGATTGCATAAAGACCTCTATGGTCTAAAGCAAGCTCCAAGAGATTAGTATGAGACCTTAGCTAGCTTTCTGATAGAGTATGAATTCACTAGAGGCATAGTAGATAAAACATTATTCACTATACACCATAAGGATAAAATTTTGTTTGTACAAATCTATGTAGATGACATTATATTTGAGTCTACTAATTCCAAACTATGCAAGAAGTTTTCTGACCTCATGCATTTTAAGTTTGAAATGAGTAGCATGAGTGAGCTCTCCTACTTTCTTGGTCTCCAAGTGAAGCAGCTACCTGATGACATCTTCATCTCCCAGGCTAAATATGCTAAAGAGCTTCTTAAAAAGTTTGGGATGGATGATGCCTCAATAAAAAAAACACATATGACTACTAATGCTGTAATAGATTTTGATCCACATGGGAAACCTGTTAACTAGAAGTTATATAGGGGCATTGTTGGGTCACTATTATATCTTACAGCTAGCAGACCTGATATAATGTTTGCAACATGTCTTTGTGCTAGGTTCCAAGTGAACCCTAAAGAATCTCACCTAGTTTTCCTAAAAAAATTTTGAGATATATAAAGAGTTGCCCTAGTCTAGGCCTTTGGTATCCTACTGAGTCAGAATTTGATTTAACTGGATATTCAGATGCTTACTTTGCTGGATGCAGGGTAGACAGGAAAAGTACCTCAGGAACCTGCCAGTTCCTAGGTATGAGATTAGTGTCTTGGTTCTGCAAGAAGCAATCATCTGTGTCCACATCAACTGCTGAAGCAGAATACATTGCAGCTGGCAGTTGTTGTTCCCAGATGTTGTGGATTCAAAACCAACTCCTAGACTATGGTTTCAACTTAAATAATTCAACTCTACTATGTGATAACACAAGTGCTATATCCATAGCACAAAATCCAGCCCATCACAGTAGGATTAAGCATATAGACATTAGACATCATTTTATTAGAGAGTGTGTAGACAAAAAAAAATCAAACTTGTCTATATCTACACTGATTTACAAAGAGCAGATATTTTCACCAAACCCTTGCATGAAAGGAATCACTTGTTCTTTATAAATCAGCTGGACATGATCAATGGAGAAGCTTTGATTTAACTTCTGTCTGCACTTGACGAATTCTTCAAAGTTCGTCGAACGGAGCTCGACGAACTGAGAAAAGTTCTTGAGATATTCGTCGAACGGAGATCGACGAACTCTCTATGAGTGAAGTTGTTTTTGTCGAACAGATATCGACGAATCTACTTCAGAAAACTTTCGTCGAACGGAGCTCGACGAAATGTCTTCAAATCTTTAGACTGAGCTCGACGAACTATTTAACTACACTTTATTTCGTCGATCTCAGATCGAAGAATTATTTATTTTTCGTGGAACGGAGTTTGTCGATTCATATTCCGGAAAATCTTATATCTAGTTTTTCTTCGACCTCCGTCCCGCGCTTTCAGTTCCCTTGCACTTGATCTTCGTTTTTCTCTTGCAGGTGAACTAATGGCGATTCCAGCGGGCAATCTTGCAGCGATGAAATTCGATACAGGATTCAATGTGGACTTTGAATCATTTCAACATTCAGACCCTATCTTTCTGGACATCCTGCAACTCCTTGAAGAACAGCAGTTGAGGAATCTGATGTCCACCAGGATCAAGATAGCTGGCACTGAGATCAGAGAGTGGGTCTACACTTCTTCCACCACCGATGAGAATACCATGACCGAAACTATATCGGGTAATGTCGTCTCCCTTACTCCTGCAGTGTTAACCAAAATTTTTGGATTAACTAATGGCGAAGAAGAGTTGGAAATCGGTACTGAGGAATTTGATGAAATGCTGGGTATGATGGATTATTCTGGCGAAACCCCTAACAAACTGCTGAAGAAACACTTCTCTGCTGAATTTAAATTCCTAGCAGATCTTGTGGGCAAGGTGTTGCTGGGCAAGCACACTGCTCATGATTACATAGCCAGACACCAATTCCTGGTAATGTGTGCTGTGGTGAACAAGAAGCATATGAACTGGGCTCGGATTTTGTTTAAGTTAATTAAGAAAAAGAACAATAAAAATGAGGTTTGTTTTGGAAGAATTCTAGGAATGTTCCTGAAGGAAAAGACTGCTGAATCCCTGGTCTCCCGACCATATTCATCAATGCTTCCAAGAGGCTCACCCGTGCCCTCTTTGGCAAGTGGGAGAGGAGCATCACCAAGCCCTCCAAGGCTTCTTCCTCTTCCACCAGGCCTTCTGAGAGTACCAGGGATGTTCCAACCACTTCCCAACCTACTGAAGATTTACCTCCTCCACCTCCATCACCTCCAGCCATCCAAACTCAACCTCAGATGATACAACAACTCCCCTCCATAGTTCAAACCACAGTCCACATTCCTACACCTTCATCTCCAGTCCCTCCATCCCTAACTCATATTCACTTTCCTACCTCACCTCCATCCCAACATGGTACACACATTCCCTCCAACACTCCCACTCCCTCTCCCCATGATACACCAAGTAACTCCCCACCTTCCTCTCCCTTACCCCATCATCTGGCCAACATCCCATCCTTCACTCTGCCCACTTCCTCTCCTCATACTTCTTCTATCCCAGATGTCCAAATGATAGATGCTTTACCTCCTCCTCCACCATCATCTTCCATCTCTCCCTTTATTTCCATTGAAACACCTTCTGCCACACCCTCTGCATCTCTGCCATTGGACCCCTCAATTATTCCATCTCTCATTACACTTCTTACTCCCCTCCTCAAAACAATTATAACAGAGGCTATTTCACCTCTTACTACCTCCATATCTTCTCTCGCTGATAAGATATCTGCTCTTTCTGCTCCTCCCTCTTCAGTTAGGGGCCTGGCTCCAGTGTACACTGAAACCAGGTAGGGGAAGATACACAATGAATAAGCAGTAGCAGAAACAGCAGCACATGCAACAGCAACAGCAGTAGCAGTAGAAACAACAGCAGCAGCAGCAGTAGAAACATCAGAAAAAGCAGCAGCAGAAGCAGATACATATGCTGATACAGATTTATTTGATTTAATTCAGTTTATTGAATCTGACATAGATTTAGATGATACAGTAACAGAGAAAATAACAACTGATGAAGATTATATTATAAATCCCATAGTTGATTTGTTGAATTTGTTGAAAGTTTTTGATACAGCTTATTTGAGTGAACTTCCAGAAAATAGCATACAGCCATCTTTGGCTATAGTCCCCTACACCTCTCCCATAAGCCCCAAGGTTGCCAAGCAACTAAAAGCTAGTTTGTTATAACAGAGGTTCTAGCTATAGAGGTTCCAGCTATTCCATCGCCATTAAAAGCTGCTTCCCCCATTATTTCATCCCCTCCAAAAGATATTTCTGCTCCAACCTTCATAATGGATGATTCACCAATACCCGATCTCGATGTACTAATCAGGACAGATATAGAAGAAGAAAATAAAACAGTGGCTGAAAGCACTGTTATGTATAGCCCCTCTGTTCTAGCTTCAACTCCTCCTCCAGCTCTTTCTCTAGCTCCTACTCAGGCAAAAAAGCCCATTGATAAATCAGTACTAAAAGCCATTGATGCTTTATATGATGCTCCTCAAGATTCTGATGATGAGGATGATGATGAGCCTAAGGAAAAGAAAGTCTCTAAGAAAGGAAGGCTCCTCCACCTCCTGCCCCAAAAACAACTAATGAAGATTATATTATAAATCCCACAGTTGATCTGTTAAATTTGTTGAAAGTTTTTGATACATCTTATTTGAGTGAACTTCCAGAAAACAACATACATCCATCTTTGGCTATAGTCCCCTACACCTCTCCCATAAGCCCCAAGGTTGCCAAGCAACTAAAGGCTAGTTTTGTTATAACAGAGGTTCTAGCTATAGAGGTTCCAGCTATTCAATCTCCACCAAAAGTTGCTTCCGCCATTATTTCATCCCCTCCAAAAGATATTTCTGCTCCAACCTTCATAATGGATGATTCACCAATGCCTGATCTTGATGCACTGATCAGGGCAGATATAGAAGAAGAAAATAAAATAGTGGCTGAAAGCACTGTTATGTATAGCCCCTCTATTCCAGCTTCAGCTCCTCCTCCAGCTCTTTCTCTAGCTCCTACTCAGGCTGAAAAGCCCATTGATAAATCAGTACTAAAAGCCATTGATGCTTTGTATGATGCTCCTCAAGATTCTGATGATGAGGATGATGATGAAGAGGACTCTGATGATGGGCCTAAGAAAAAGAAAGTCTCTAAGAAGAGGAAGGCTCCTCCACCTCCTGCCCAAAACCAAATCCAGCAAATGACACACCATATTATATACTTCAGTAGATCACACCGTACAAGTTCATGCCAGCATGGATGTGACTATCCAAGAACCAACAAAAAGAAAGGAAGACAAGCAGGAGATACTCAACTCCTCCTCAGAGATTCAAAAAGGATCCTCCTCCTCCTCCTCCACCTGCTGCTGGTGCTTCAAGTTCTTCAACTCAGAGGACTACCCAGTTTCAAACCTATCAGAGACATTAGGGTAGGTCCTCCTCTTCTTCAGGAAGCAGCCAGTAGAGGCAGTATTCTTCAGGTAGGCAACAACAACATCAACAACAACAACAATCTCAACATCAACAGCAGCAAATTATAGAACATCAGAAAGCTGAAAGCTCAAAGAGACCTGCTCCCCTCCTATACCCTTTGAAGATCCAGAGACAGCTACAACTACAAGGATGGCCAGGTTCCAAGAATTGGTTAGCCTATCCATGATTAACAAAGCAAAAACTGAAGGGAAGGATCCATCTGAATATACTACAATGTCCAAGTACAGATAGGAAGAGCTTAACAGGTTTGCTAAGGCTAACAAATTTTTTAATGTTGATGATTATATAAAGTTGCATCCTGAAGCTGTAGTGCCAAGGGCTACCTCCCTAAATATCATTGGAGCTGCTGACATGACAATGACAAAAGCTCAAGCAGCTGATCCTAATAGGGAAATTAAGTTTACTCAGCCAGGTGACAAAGCTAAGGAGGATAAGCCAAAGGAGCCCAAGAAGAAGAAATGAACTTTAAACTGTTCAAGTCTCTTTGTTTATTTTAAAACTGTCTGTTTATATATTCTGATACAAAGCTTACTGTATATATATATATATATATCTGCTGCATATGTTAAAATTCCTGCCAGATATATTTTTCTTGCTTTGTTATTAATGTAAGTCTGTAATTAGTGACTTTACCCAAATAGGGGGAGATTGTTGGATCCCTAGTTGGATTTGGGCTAGGTTCACTAAACTAGGATGTTTGACCCAACATGTATAGCTAGGGTCATGTATGAGTCATAGAGTATATGCCATGTCCTTAGAGTCAACACTACATGGACCAGCCATCAACAGACTGCAAAAGACTCAAGACTTAGAGAAATTTCAAAGACTCAGAAAATGAGTTCGACGTTCGTCGAACTCAGGTCGACGAAAGGCATGCTCAGCTCGACGAACTCAGAGAAAATTCTCTGAGCTGAGCTCGACGAACTTGGTTCTCAGGTCGACGATCTATGGACACTACAACATTTCCAGTCCAGAATTCTTCTCACTGAACCCCAGGCGACGAAGTTAGAATATCAGCTCGACGAACTTGGATCTTAGGTCGACGATTTCTAGATCATCTACTTCAACATTTTAAGACCAGAAACACTTAAATATTCCAAGTCCAGAATCATACTCCAGTCGACGAATTCATGTTCTCAGTTCGATAAACTTAGACCACAATCCTGACAAGTTTTATCAAGTAGCAGTTAGCAATTCTCAGGTCGACGAACCTAGTTCTTAGGACGACGATTTCTGGATACTTCACTTCAATATTCTAAAGTCCAAGAACCATTACTCTGAATACTAGTCGACGAACTTAAATTCTCAGCTCGACGATCTTGATGCACAGAATTGGCAAGGTTTTAGAGAAAGCAGTTATCTGTCCCCAGGTCAACGATCTTGGATCTCAGGTCGACGAACAACTATTATCTGGTCGACGAACTTGACTTCTCAGCTCGACGAACTCTGGACCCAGCTCGATGAATTCTGTTATCTGTTCGACGATTTCTGTGCAGATCCAGACATGGAATTTCCCTCCCTCTGTCCCTTTTCTATTGCAATAATTCCTGAGTAATCATTGCTTAAATATTCTCTGAATATTACCGTTAGAAGCAAGCATTGATTATGATCTTCATCAGGATTATTACTTGCCGCTTTTCAATGGGACGGTTGGGGAAATCAATCAATGCAAATATTCTCCAGGCCGTCATCATTAAATGAAAGAAGAAATTCAAAATTCAGAAGGAAGATTACACAGAAATATAAAAATGATTTTTCTTCTTCTTCCTTCATACAGCAAGAAGAACAATACAGAACACACAATACAATGCATAGGCCTTTCTTCTTCCTTCTCGTCTGAACACAGAGAATAAAATACACAGGAAAATAACACAGCAGAATCAGAAGCCCTAGACTAGAGAAAGAACAGCAAGCTGAAGAAGAAGAAGAACATCAATAAAAAATCAAGAGTCTTCTTCCGTCTTCATCTCAGGATTCTTCAGAGGACAACAAATATTCTATCTGTCAAAGAAGTTCCTGGATACCATCTAGTCAAGGCTGAAATATTGAAGGCCTACTCACCCTGCAGCAAGGCTCAAATCTTCCTGAGTTCAATATCTCAGGGGGAGCTTTTGCTAACATAATATATCCACTAAAGTCTTCTCAGTTGTATTTTGAGAAAAAAAAAGACATAATCACTCTCTCACCCCTACTGTAAAAAGGGTTCTTTAACTCCCTTCAAAAGTTATTCTTGGTTGTAAGTCTCCTGATCAAAAGACTTGGGTTGGTTTTTGAGCACCTGATCAAAAGCTCATTGGTGGCAGTCACCTGATCAAAAACCTGAGTGGATTGCTACCAGGTGGTAGAAGAGTGGATATTCCCAGGTTGGGGAACCACTATAAAATTCTTGTGTTGTCTGGTTGCACTTTTTCTTTTATTCTTGCCGTGGCTGTGCTAGCTAGTTTGCTGTGTTTGTGATATTTGGTTTTGCTAGATTAATTTATCTTAGGTCTGTTTTTATTTACAACAAAAGTTTTTAAGTTTTCAAGATACTCTATTCAGCCCCCTCTAGAGTATTTAAGATCCAACCCTTACTTTCACCTTAGTCTTTCGGAATCTGGTTGGGAGTTTAATATACTTGGCGATTATGAGGTCAAATATTTCATATGTCGTTGGCCGAGTAAGTCGGTATATGCAAGAGCCTAGAAAGGCTCATCTTTTGCCAGCTAAGAGCATACTGAAGTACATGAAGTCCACCTCGGACATGAGGCTTTTCTATGAGAAGGACCCGAGCTTCAACTTGTATGGGTTCATGAATGCTGATTACGAGGGAGATTCTGATGATCAGAAGTCGACGTCTGGTTATGTATTCATGTGCAGATCAGTGACTATCTCATGGTGCAGTAAGAGGCAAGATTTCATGTCAGTTTCCACCACTGAAGCAGAATACAAGGTGTTGTCCTTGGCAGCTTAAGAAGCCATTTGGCTACGAAGATTGGTGGAGGATATCCATGAGGAGCTGCAAGATCATACTCTGCTTCACAGTGACAATGAGAGCGGTTTGAAGCTGGTTACCAATCCATTATGTTACGCACAAACAAAGCACATCAAAATCGAGCATTACTTTATTCGGGAGAAGGTGCTGGAGGGATCTCTGATGGTGGAGTATATGCTGAGCAAGGATAATGTCACATACATCTTAACGAAGCCACTATCGAAGAGACCTTTAGAGCGGTTACGTGGACTGCTTGGTATGATTTCCCCTTCCCACTTCACGGGGAGTATTGAAAATGATGAAATTGAAAGTGTGCAGTTTGAAGTGAGACCGCACAAATCGCTCAGGCCGTGGAGACCGCACTGGTAGCGCGGCTAGATTCTAGTGTATGGCTTGTTCTGAAAGTGAGAGGTTAGATCAGGAATACTCTAGAGGGGGGGGGGGGTGAATAGAGTATCTTTACAAAACTTTATAACTTTTTGCTACAAATAAAACTTATGAATTAAACAATCCTAAGTTAAGTTAATCTACCACAGGTGCTGCAGTATATAAACTAATTAAACACTAACACATCTATCCTAACTAGCATAGCCACAGCAAGAAACAAAAGAAAAGAGCAACCAGACAATACAAGAAATTTATAGTGGTTCCCCAACCTGGGTACATCCACTCTTCTACCACCCTGGTAGGAATCCACTCAAATTTTTGATCAGGTGCTTGACACCAATGAGATTTTGATCAGGTGCTCAAAAACCAAACCTCAAGTCTTTTGGTCAGGTGACTTACAACCATGAATAACTTTTTAAGGGAGTTAAGAACCCTTTATACAGTGGGGGGATGAGAGATTGATTATGTCTTCTCTTTCTCAAAGTACAACTGAGAAGACTTTTGTGGATTTGATGTTAGCAAAGACTCCCCCTGAGATATTAAATGGTTCAGAACAGATGGAGCTTTGCTTCAGGGTGATAGGCCTTCAAACTGTTGCTTTAACCAGATGAAATCCAGGAACTCCTTGACAGATAGAAGATTTGTTGTCCTTTGAAGAGTGCTGGCAGAAGACAGAAGAAGACTCTTGATTTGGATTGGCTGTTCTTATTCTTCTTCTTCAGCTTGATGTTCTTTCTCTGGTTAGGGCTTTTTTTTTCTGTATCAGCTTTCTATTTCTTTTTGTCTCAGAGTGCTGTCAAGAGAGAACATCAAAAGATTCTTGATCCTTGATTAACAAACTGACTGTCTGTCCAAGAAAGAGATGGAAAATCCCTTTTGTATTTTCCATATTATCTTCCTTTTGAAATTTGAAATTCTTCTACATTCATTGCTGACCGCCTGGAGAATATTTTGCATTGAATGATTTCCCCAACTATCCCATTGAAAAACGGCAACCAATAATCCTGATGAAGACCGTAATCAATGCTTGCTTCTAACAATAATATTCAGAGAATATTTTAGCATTGATTACTCAGGAATTCTTGTCATAGAATAAGGACAGATGGATGAAAATAACTAAGTCCGGTTCTTCACAGAATTCATCGATCTGGGTCCAAAGTTCGTCGAGCTGTGAAGTCAAGTTCGTCGACCAGATAATGGTTGTTCGTCGAGCTGAGATCCAAGATCGTCGACCGCAGAATAGACAACTGCTTTCTCTAGAACCTTGCCAATTCTGTGCATGAAGTTGGTCGAGTTGATAATCTAAGTTCGTCGACTGGAGTTCAGCAAAGTGTTTCTGGACTTAGAATATTCTAGATGTCTATGGAATGAAGTGTTGAAGTGGAGTTGCCAGAAATCGTCAACCTGAGAACTAGATTCGTCGACCTGAGAACTTCTAACTGCTAGATAAGTCTTTTCAGGAATGTGGTCTAAGTTCGTCGAGCTGAGAAGGTGAATTCATCGACTGGAGTATGATCCTGGACTTAGAATATTTACTTGTTTCTGGAATAAAACGTTGAAGTAGAATACCCATAGATCGTCGACCTGAATACCAAGTTCGTCGAGTGGAGTTCAGGGAAATTCTGGACTTGAAATGTTGAATTAGTGTTCATAGATCGTCAACCTGAGTCCCAAGTTCGTCGAGCTCAGCTCAGAGAATTGTCTTTGAGATCGTCGAGCTGAGCATGACTTTCGTCAACCTGAGTTCGACGAACGTCGAACTCATTTTCTGAGTCTTTGATATTTCTCTAAGTCTTGAGTCTTTATGCAGTCTGCTGATGGCTAGTCCATGTAGTGTTAAATCTAAGGACTTGGCCTATACTCTAAGACACAACCATGACCTTGGCTATACATGTTGGGTCCGATGATCCTAACTTAGTGAACCTAGCCCAAATCAAACTAGCGATCTAACAATCTCCCTCTATTTGGGTGAGGTCACTAATTACAGACTCATAGTGAAACAAAAAATTTACAAAGTAAGAAAACATATATCTGGCAGGAAAAATAGTATATGCAGCAGATATATATACAATAAGCTTTGTATCAGGAAATTTAAAAAAGCAGTTTTCAAACTAACTCAGAAATATTAAAGATAGTTAAAGTATCATTTCTTTTGCTTTTTCTCCTTTTGCTTCTCCTCTTTGCCTTTTTCTCTAGATTGAGTGAATATGGTTTCCCTGTTGGGATCTGCAGCTTGCACCTTTGTCATAGTCATGTCAGCAGCCCCTATGATTTTTAGTGATGTAGCCCTGAGCACTACTGCTTCTAGATGCAGTTTCATATAGTCATCAACATTGAAAAATTTATTAGCTTTAGTAAATCTGTTCAGCTCTTCCTTTCTGTACTTTGACATTGTTGTGTATTCAGATGTATCCTTCCCTTCAGCTCTAGCTTTATTGATCATGGAAAGGACAACCAGTTCCTGGAACCTGGCCATCCTTGCTGTTGTAGCTGTTTCAGGATCTTCAAAAGGTACAGGGGAAGCAGGTCTGTTGGAGCTTTCAGCTTTTTGATGTTCAGGGAGTTGTTGATGTTTTTGTTGTTGATGCTGCTGCTGTTGTTGTTGGTGCTGCTTGCCATATGAATAATGTCTCTGCTGACTGCTTCCTGAAGATGAAGATCTACCCTGATGTCTTTGGTATGTTTGAAACTGGGTAGACCTTTGAAATGTTGTGCCTGAAGCACCAGCAGTTGGAGGAGGAGGTGGAGGAGGATCCTTACTGAATCTTTGTGGAGGTGGAGAATATCTTCTGCTTCTTTTCCTTTCTTTCTGTTCATTTTTGGACAGCCACATCCAAGCTGGCATGCCTTTGTAAGGAGTGATCTTCTGGAGTATGTAATAGGGTGTGTCATTTGCTGGGTTGGGCTTTGGAGCAGGAGGTGGAGGAGCTTTCCTCTTCTTAGAAACTTTCTTTTTCTTAGGTTCTTCATCTGAGTCCTCATCTGCATCCTCATCATCATCAGTGGAGTCCTGAGGGTTATCATATAATGCATTTAATGCTTTTAAGGCCTCAGCAGATATTTCAGATTTCTCTAGCTGGGAGGGAGCTGGAGGAGGAGCTGCAACTGGAGCTGGAACAGGAGCTGGAGAGCTATTAATAACAGTGCTTTCAACATCTGTCTTATTTTCATCCTCTATATCAGCCATGATCAAGGCATCAAGATCAGGCATGGGGGAATCATACATTATAAAAACTGGGGCAGAAATGGCTGCTGTAGGGGATGAAACAATGGGGGAAACAACTCTTGGAGGAGATGGAATAGCTGGAGCTTCAGGAATAGCAAAAATGGCCTTGAGTTGCTTGGCAACTTTGGGGATTATTGGTGTGGTGTAAGGGATTATAGCCAAAGATGGCTTAGTACTGTCTGTTGGAAGAGAGCTCAAATGAGCTGTATCAAAAATGCTTAACAAGCTTGATAGATCTACGGTGGGATTAATAATGTAATCACCAACAATTATTTCCTCAACCAACACAGGCTCATCCAACTCCATATCAGACTCAATAAAATCAATTAAATCTAGTAACTCTTGATCAGCACCTGCTGTTGTTTCTTCTGGTGCTAATTCTGGTGTTGCTACTGCTGGTACTACTGTTGCTGCTGTTGGTATTGCTACTGGGGATACTGCTGCTGTTGCTTCTTCATCAAGTATCTCCCCCTGCCTAGTTTCAGTGCAAACTGGAGCCAGGCCCCTAACTGAAGAGGGGGCAGCAGAGAGAGCATTTATTTGAGCAGGAAGGGAGGATATAAAAGTAGCAAGAGGTGTAATGGCCTATGCTATAAGATTTTTGAGGAGAGGAGTAAGCAGTGCAATAAGAGATGAAATGGTGGAGGGTTCGAAGGGTAGATTTGTAGATGGTGGAATGGAAGGTGTTTGAGTGGAAACAGATAGAGGAATGGAAGTTGATGGTGGAGTAGGAGGGATAACATCTTGCATGTGGACATCTGGAAGAGAGGAAGTATGAGGAGGGGAAGTAGGTAGAGTAAAGAATGGGATGGTGTCCAAATGAGGGGGTAAGGGAGATGAAGGTGGTGAGGGAATGTGGGTATCATGGGGGGACTGAGGTGGGGTTGGTTGTGGGGATTGAGATGGAGAGGGCTGTTGAGATTCCTGTAGAGGGGAAGAGTGGATGTCAGTAAGATCTATTGGTGGAGAAGTGTAACGCCCCGTATTTTTTTTCGTTGAATGATGGGCGTTATGTTGGCTTTGACCGTTGTTCGAGCATGGTTTTCCCGCGGGCTTGCGAGTGGCTGTTTTGGTAGCCGAGTTGCACGATTCCCCAGCAAGCCGGAGTCCAATTTGGGGACTCGGTGAGGCCTCTTTGGGAATGCTTGCACTTTTTCGCGCCCGGGTAATGTTGCTCAAAACGGGTTGCGTGTACATCAAACAAAAAAGGGTAAAAAGTTCTTAAGGCAAAAATGGTCTAGGACGACACAAAAACACTTTTCAAAACAGGGAAAAATGGTCGTTTTTGTGCGTGACACGCCCCCCGACACGGGCGTGTCGGGGCGTGACCCAGGGCGTGACCTGGGCGTGACCTCCTTGACTCGACGAATTTCTTGCGTCGAGTTGAGCTCGACGAATGGGGTACACGCCCCATGACACGGGCGTGTCACGGGCCGTGTCCCGCAGTGTCGAGTGTCGACTGTCGAGTGTCGAGTGTCGGGTGTAGAGAGAGGGGACACGGCCTGTGACACGGGCGTGTCACAGGGCGTGTCAAGCTTTGTCGAGTGTCGACACTTTTGGTCGACGAGGTGTCGAGACACGGGCTACACGCCCTAGGTCACGGGCGTGACCGACCCGTCACGAGCGTGTACCCGGCCGTGTACCGTGTGGATAAACTTGGATTTGCCGACTTTCTGCGCCGCTTAAGGTACACGCCCTGTGACACAGGGCGTGACAGGGCCGAAAATCGACTTTTTCCAGTTTTTTTGTGCCGTTCATTTCCCTGATTCTGCATCTAACGGTCCAGCTCTGTTCTGGAGGAAATAAGGCCGAAACAGAGATTTCTCCTCCTCATTTCACCTTCTTCTTCATCTTCTTCCTCATTCCAAAAGAACATCAAGGGAGCAAAGCAAAGACAAGGGAAGGAAAGAGAGGAGCAGCCGTCACAGTGTTATCTCGGTTCAGGCAAGCGGTGTTCTTCACCCTTGCCAATCTTGTTTTCTTTTTCTTGTATTGTGCAAGTTTAGCTAATTTTCTTCTTTCAAGTTTAGCTAATTTTCCTCTTTCAATTTTATTAGCCTTGTTCTTCTTGTTTTTGGTTAGTCATGAATCCTCTTGATCCTCATGTCTCACATGCTTACCGCCTTGTTATCAAATTTCCCTATGTTCAACTATTTCTTATGCGAAATTGATTCATGTAGCTTTTATTGTTCATGTCATGATCATGTTAAAATCACTTGTTGGTTTCGTTAGCAATATCCTTTGAGGAGTAAGTAGAAATTATGGTAGCATACTCATGTTAGCATACACATGGGCAATTTACACATGGGTAATTTGTCGTCATGAGTGAGGATGAAGGAAGGTAACGTGTGTACGTGGGTTATGGTGAGATTTGCTTATGGTGTTGAGCTTGGGTTCGTTTATGGTGCGTTTTGCGAGGTGAATTGTGAACCATCAGTAAGTATCAAGGGTTAACTGAGCGTGTGCAGTTATCCCCTGCACGACGTGGCATCATAACCCGTAGTTCCTCTTGCTCTGATACGATGTACTCGTTGAGGAAATGCGGGTTGTGACAAGAAGTGGCAGGAGATGTAGCTGAAGTAGGAATGTGAGCAGGGTGTTGAGGTTGTTGTTGTGGTTATTGGTTTGGTTGGTGTAGAGAAGGAATGGTGGAAGAGGATGGGGGTGTAGGAGGGATCTCTTCAGAAGGGTGGGGAGTGGCTGGATCAGCCCTTATACTTTTAGAAGCTCTGATGGCAAAGGAGGAAGCCTTATATGCTTTGTGATGGTTCTCTCCCACCTGCCAAACAGGGCACAAATGAGCCTTTTGCTGGCATTAATGAATATGGTCGGGGAGACCAGAGATTCAACAGCTTTTTCTTTCAAGAAGATCCTAAGGATCCTTCCAAAACTGACTCCCTTTTTATTATTCTTTTTCTTAATAAGATCAAACATGATCTGTCCCCAGTTCACCCTTTTCTTGTTCACCACTGCACACATAACCAGAAATTGGTGCCTAGTTATATAGGCGTGTGCAGTGTGCTTGCCCAATAAGACTTTGCCCACTATATCTGCTAGGAATTTGAATTCAGCAGAAAGATGCTTCTTCAGCAATTTGTTAGGGGTTTGTCCAGAATAACCCATTAGACTTAGCATCTCATCATACTCTTCAATATCCATTTCTAAATCCTCTTCACCATTACTTAAGCCTAATATTTCTGTTAAAATGGCGGGAGTGAGAGAAATAACATTACCCGCGATTGTTCCAGACATGGTGTTATCATCTGTGGTAGAAGAAGTATACACCCATTCCCTGATTTCTGTGGGAGATATCTTGATTCTAGTCGACATCAGATTCTTCAATCGTTGTTCTTCAAGTAGTTGCAGGATTCCCAGAAAGATTGGGTCTGAATGCTGGAATGAGTCGAAATCGACATCAAACCCTGTGTCAAATTTCATTGTGCCAAGAGTTCCTGCTTGAATCGCTATGAGAGCACCTGCAAGAGAAAAGCAAAGATCAAGTGCAAAGAAACTGAAAGCACGGGATGGAGGTCGAAGAAAACCTAGATATAAGGTTTTCCAGAATATGAATCGACAAACTCCGTTCCACGAAAACTAAAAAATTCTTCGATCTGAGGTCGACGAAATAATTTAGAGTTAAACAATTCGTCGAGCTCAGTCTAAGGATTTGAATACATTTCGACGAGCTTCGTTTGACGAAAGTTTTCTGAAGTAGATTCGTCAATCTTCGTTCGACGAAAACAACTTCACTCACAGAGAGTTCGTTGAACTCCATTCGACGAATATCTCAAGAACTTTCCACAGTTTGTCGAACTCCGTTCGACAAACTTTGGCAAATTCGTCGAGTGCAGACATAAACTAAACTAAGTCTTCTCCATTGATCATTCCAAGCTGATTTATAAAGAACAAGTGGTTTCTTTCATCCAGAGGTTTGGTGAAAATGTCAGCTCTTTGTAAATCAGTGTAGATATAGATAAGTTTAATTTTGTTTTTGTCTACACACTCTCTAATGAAATAATGCCTAATGTCTATATGTTTAGTCCTACTGTGATGGACTGGATTTTGTGCTATAGCTATAGCACTTGTGTTATCACAGAGTAGAGTTGAATTATTTAAGTTGAGACCATAGTCTAGTAGTTGATTCTGAATCCACAACATCTGTGAACAGCAGCTGCCAGCTGCAATGTACTCTGCTTCAGCAGTTGAAGTGGACACAGATGATTATTTCTTACAGAACCAAGACACTAATCTCATCCCAAGGAACTAGCAAGTTCCAGATGTGCTTTTTCTGTCCGCCCTGCATCCTACAAAGTCAGTATCTGAGTATCCAGTTAACTCAAATTCTGACTCAGTAGGATACCATAGGCCTAGACTAGGACAACTCTTTATATATCTCAAAATTCTTTTTAAGAAAATTAGGTGAGATTCTTTAGGGTTCACCTGAAACCTAGTACAAAGGCATGTGAAAAACATAATATCAGGTCTGCTTGCTATAAGGTATAGTAGAGACCCAACAATGCCCCTATATAGTTTCTGAACCACAGGTTTCCCATGTGCATCAGAGTCTATCACAACATTTGTAGCCATGGGTGTTTTCTTTGCTGAGGCATTAACCATCCCAAACTTCTTTATAAGCTTTTTAGCATATTTAGCTTGGGAGATGAAAATGCCATCAGGTAGCTGCTTTACTTAGAGACCAAGGAAGTAGGAGAGCTCACCCATGCTACTCATTTCAAATTTAGAATGCATGAGGTCAGAGAACCTCTTGCATAATTTGGAATCAATAGACCCAAATATGATGTCATCCACATATATTTGTACTAACAAGGTTTGATCCTTATGATGTATAGTGAATAAGGTTTTATCTACTATGCCTCTAATGAATTTATGCTCTATCAAAAAGCTAGCTAGGGTCTCATACCAAGCTCTTGGAGCTTGCTTTAGACCATAAAGAGCTTTATGCAATTTAAAAACATGATAAGGATGAGTTGGAGAGACAAAACCCGGAGGTTGTTCAACATAAACCTCTTCTTTAAGTACTCCATTCAGAAATACACTCTTCACATCCATCTGATACACCTTGAATTTCTTATAGGGAGAATAGGCCAGAAAAATTCAGATGACCTCTAACCTTGCAACTGGTGCAAAGGTTTGATCATAATCTATGCCTTCTTCTTGCATGTATCCTTGAGCAACAAGCCTAGCCTTGTTCCTCACAATTGTACCTTGGGCATCTAGTTTATTTCTGTATACCCATTTGGTTCCAATGACTGAGTAGTCTTGGGGTCTTGGAACCAAATCCCAAACTCTACATCTCTCAAATTGATTTAGTTCCTCTTACATAGCAATGATCCAGTGGGGATCCTGCTCAGCATCATGTATAGATTGAGGTTCAACCTAAGAGAGAAAACAAGCATGCATCAAATCTTGGTTGAGGTGATGCCTTGTCTGTACACCTGCTGACATGTCTCCAATCACTTGAGATCCAGGGTGATCCCTTAGTGTGACAAGATCATTTGGTAGAGTTGGTTCAGCAACATCATTTTGAATTAATTCCTCTTGTGGAATTCTATTTGCTATTGGATGAGGTTGAATTTCTTCCAGCTGCTCTTCTTTATTGTCTTCATCAACCTATGGAGAAGGATGTGCTGGGGCCTCTTGGGTGAGGCTTAGTCCATCCAAGTTCTCAAACAAGTGAGGTACCTGCAAAGTGTTATTGGTAGAAATCTCTTTCTCCTTGCAAGACATGTTAATTAGCCTCATCAAATGTTACATATATAGACTCTTCAATTTTCAAGGAGGATTTATTAAATACCCTATAAGCTTTGCTTACTTGGGAATATCCTAGAAAAATTCCCTCTTCAGCCTTAGCTTCAAAATTTCTAATATATTTTTTGTTGTTATTATGTATATAGCATATACAACCAAATACTTTAAAATAGATGATTTTAGGTTTCTTCCCTTTAAGTAATTCATAGGGAGTCCTATTCTTTAGTTTATGTATTAAACTTCTATCCAGGATATAATTTGCCGTGCTTACAGCCTCTGCCCAAAAGGATAGGGGCATGTAAGCATCTGCAAGCAATGTACCTGGAGCTTCAATTAGGCTCCTATTATTCCTTTCAGCTACCCCATTTTGTTGGGGAGTTCTAGGAGCTGAGAAGCAGTGCCTAATACCTTACTTCTCACAGAACTTATGCATAAGAAGAGACTAAAACTCTGTACCATTATCACTTCTAATCAATGCAACATGAGTAGAGTACTCAATCTGTATGGTCCTGAGAAAATCTGTAAGAACTTTAAAGGTATCTGATTTAGATCTCAGAAAGAACACCCAAGTGAACCTTGAGAAGTCATCTACAATAACCAAGGTATAGGATTTCCCTCCTAGGCTTTGTACATCAATGGGTCCAAAGAGATCCATGTGTAGCAAGTACAAGATCCTTGGTGAATCACTTTTATTTACTAATTTAAAGCTAGATTTAGTTTGCTTGCCTAATTGACAAGCCATGCAAAGGCCTTCCTTCTTGTAGGGGCCAGAAGGTAAGCCTCTCACAAGGTTGTCTTTTGATAGCCTAACAATATTTTTCATGTTAACATGACCTAGCCTTTTATGTCATAGTTCATTCTGAGTACTAACTATATTAAGTAAGCAGATATCTGACTTAGCAGACTAAAAATCAACTAAGTAAATGTTTCCTTGTCTATTTCCAATTAAAACAATTTGTTTTTCTTTATCAAAAATAGTGCAAGAAGTTGAGTTGAAATGTACCTGATAAACTTCATCACATAATTGATATATGAAGATGAGATTATGTTTGAGTCCTCTGACATATGTCACTTTTTTGAAGGTGACAGCTCCAATTTTCACTTCTCCATAACCTTCTGACTGGCCACACTTTGAATCACCAAAGATTACCTTTGGCCCCAGCTTGGACTTGTAGTTGATTAAATTATCCTTGCTGACAGTCATGTGTTTGGAGCATCCACTGTCCAGGTACCATGTTTGATTATTCACTGGACAGCTCTTCACCTGCAATGAAATTAATCAATTGTTCTTGACCCAGGTTACCTTGGGTCCTTTGTTTTGCTGGTAAGAAAAGCTAAATATCACAAAAAAATTCTGGTTGTGATTTATATCCTAGTGGATGATATCTTCTGGGTGGAATTATCCAATCAGCTAATGAATTAAATGGTTTCTTAGTTTGTTTAGGGTTGGTGTTATGATTACAATTTTTGTTAAGTCTTTCTGGGTTCGACGAAATGTTGTGAGTTCGTCGATCAGAGTTCGACGAATTGGGATGAGATCGTCGATCTCTGCCCAGCGAATGAACATAGTCGTTTTCTGTGCCCCACATTCGTCGATCTCTGCTCGACGAACCATACAAAGTTCGTCGATCGTAGTTAGACGAACAATTATAGCTTAAGTTTGCGTTCAGAGTTCGTCGACTAGAGTTCGACAAACTGTTCATGTTTCGTCGATCTGAGTTCGATGAAATCTACTGAACTTTATTTTTACCTAAGGTTTTCTGATTTTTGTTATTTTGACCTTTTGATTTGGGAATTTATTCTATGGTTTGTTTATGGTTTATTGTTTCTTTCCCCTTAGCTGAAACAAATTTGATGAGGGTTGTCAAAATATTCTTCTTGAGAATGTAGGGCAAACTTGACGAAGCACCCAAGCCCAGCTTGCCATTTAGTCTGGCATTGACAGTGCTTGTAATGTCCATCAGCTTGAGGCTTCTCCCATTGAGAGTTTCCTCAAGTTGTTTAGCCTCACATTACTCAGTCTTTAACAGGATAATTTGTTCATTAGCTAAATTTAATTCATCCTTTAACCTATTATTTTCAGAAATAACATTTTCTTGGTTTCCTAGTTTTTCACTAAGTGTCTTAATTTCTTTTTCTGAATTTATTATATCTATGCACATGATTTTAAATTCAGATTTGAATGAATCAGTGTTATAATCAAAAGAAGAAAATACCTGGTCAGCTTCAGATTCTGAAGCTTCTTCATTGTCAGATGCATCTTCATCTGATTGGCTCCTGGAGGCATTAATGGCCATGAGTCATACTTCTTTGGCCCTTGCCTCCTCTTCTTCTTCACTGGAGCTGGAATATGAGGATTCATCTTCTATTTCACTCCAGCTTTCAGCTACAAAGACTTTCTCCTTCTTCTTGTGTCTGCTGGAGGAAGGCCTGCTGCTTTGCTGTATCCTTCTCTCTTCTCTTCTCATTCTTCTGAGTCTCTGGACACTCTGAGAGGAAGTGTCCAGGTTTCCTACAGCCAAAGCACACTACTTCTTTAGTGGGGGTTTTGTCATACCTTGGCTTGTCATCCTGTCTGGATGACTTTCTTCTGAAGTCTTTCCTTTCCATCTTGTAGAATCTCTTGGCAAAGAGAGACATCAGTTCTTCATTCATTGTTGGGGTCTCTGTCTCCTCAGCAGCTTTGAATGCAATGTTGTGCTCCTTCCTTGCTGGTGGAGGTGTTCTTTGCTCAGCTGCTTCTCTGGATTTGATAAGCTGCTCATAGGACTTAAGCTTTTCTAAAAGAGATTTAGTGGAAATCTCATTCAGGCTCCTGGCCTCCTTGATGGGCCAGATCCTTGAATCTCATGAGCTTGGGAAGCACATAAGGATTTTATCATTCACCTCTGTGATGGTGATGTCCTTGTCCAAGGTTTTCAGCTCATTGATGATTGAGCTCAACCTATTGTACATGTATGCTACTGATTCAGCTTCCTCCTTCTTGAAATTCTCATATTGGGATATGAGATTGGATCTCCTATCCTTTCTTTCATCAGCAGATCCAGCCACCATTTGATTGAGGGAATCCCAGATGGCTTTGGCTGATGTGCATTCAGCCACTTTTTGAAAAATGTCATCTGACATTATTTGGGCCAGAATATTCATGGCCTTGGCATCAACAATTTTTGCCTTCTTCTGGGCCTCAGTCCACTCAGGTGGTGGAACTGCATTGTTGCTGGATGTTGCTGTAGAGGTGGAGGCAGATGGTTGATGAGGACCTGTCACAATGGAATTGAAAATATCCTCATCAATAGAGTTCATATATAACTTGATTATTGCCTTCCAGATGGAAAACCTATTTAGGTTGCACACTGGAGGTCTGGTTATTGCATAGTCTTTGTTTTGTGTCATGCTGTGTGTGAATATCTAATAGAAATGAAAAGATAGATCTAACTCAGAATCTTTGGTTCAAGTGTTAGCTTGTACAACCAAGGGAATCTAGGCTCTGATACCAATTGAAAGTGAGGGGTTAGATCAGGAATACTCTAGAGGGGGGTGAATAGAGTATCTTTACAAAACTTTATAACTTTTTGCTACAAATAAAACTTATGAATTAAACAATCCTAAGTTAAGTTAATCTACCACAGGTGCTACAGAATATAAACTAATTAAACACTAACACAGCTATCCTAACTAGCACAACCACATCAAGAAACAAAAGAAAAGAGCAACCAGACAACACAAGAAATTTATAGTGGTTCCCTAACCTGGGTACATCCACTCTTCTACCACCATGGTAGGAATCCACTCAGATTTTTGATCAAGTGCCTGACACCAATGAGCTTTTGATCAGGTGCTCAAAAACCAAACCTCAAGTCTTTTGGTCAGGTGACTTGCAACCAGAAATAACTTTTGAAGGGAGTTAAGAACCCTTTATACAGTGGGGGGATGAGAGATTGATTATGTCTTCTCTTTATCAAAGTACAATTGAGAAGACTTTTGTGGATTTGATGTTAGCAAAGGCTCCCCCTGAGATATGGAATGGTTCAGGAAAGATGGAGCTTTGCTTCAGGGTGATAGGCCTTCAAACTGTTGCTTTAACCAGATGAACTCCAGGAACTCCTTGACAGATAGAAGATTTGTTGTCCTTTGAAGAATCCTGACAGAAGACAGAAGAAGACTCTTGATTTGGATTGGCTGTTCTTCTTCTTCTTCAGCTTGATGTTATTTCTCTGGTTAGGGATTTTTTTTCTGTATCAACTTTCTATTTCTTTTTGTCTCAGAGTGCTGTCAAGAGAGAACAGTAGAAGATTCTTGATTAACAAACTGACTGTCTGTCCAAGAAAGAGATGGAAAATCCCTTTTTGTATTTTCCATATTATATTCCTTTTGAAATTTGAAATTCTTCTGCATTCATTGCTGACGGCCTGGAGAATATTTTGCATTGAATGATTTCCCCAACTATCCCATTGAAAAACGGCAACCAATAATCCTGATGAAGACCGTAATCAATGCTTGCTTCTAACGGTAATATTCAGAGAATATTTTAGCATTGATTACTCAGGAATTCTTGTCATAGAATAAGGACAGATGGATGAAAATAACTAAGTCTGGTTCTTCACAGAATTCGTCGATCTGGGTCCAAAGTTCGTCGATCTGTGAAGTCAAGTTCGTCGACCAGATAATGGTTGTTCGTCGAGCTGAGATCCAAGATCGTCGACCGCAGAATATGCAACTACTTTCTCCAGAACCTTGCCAATTCTGTGCACGAAGTTCGTCGAGCTGATAATCTAAGTTCGGTGACTAGAGTTCAGCAAAGTGTTTCTGGACTTAGAATATTCTAGATGTCTATGGAATGAAGTGTTGAAGTGGAGTTGCCAGAAATCGTCCACCTGAGAACTAGATTCGTCGACCTGAGAACTTTTAACTGCTAGATAAGTCTTGCCAGGAATGTGGTCTAAGTTCGTCGAGTTGAGAAGGTGAATTCGTCGACTGGAGTATGATCCTGGACTTAGAATATTTACTTGTTTCTGGAATAAGACGTTGAAGTAGAATACCTATAGATCGTCGACCTAAATACCAAGTTCGTCGAGTGGAGTTCAGGGAAATTCTGGACTTGAAATGTTGAATTAGTGTCCATAGATCGTCGACCTGAGTCCCAAGTTGGTCGAGCTCAGCTCAGAGAATTGTCTCTGAGATCGTCGAGTTGAGCACGACTTTCGTCGACCTGAGTTCAACGAACGTCGAACTCATTTTCTGAGTCTTTGATATTTCTCTAAGTCTTGAGTCTTTATGCAGTCTGCTGATGGCTGGTCCATGTAGTGTTAACTCTAAGGACTTGGCCTATACTCTAAGACACAACCATGACCCTGGCTATACATGTTGGGTCAGATGATCCTAACTTAGTGAACCTAGCCCAAATCAAACTAGGGATCCAACATGTTCCTTAGTCATTCTTATTCTCGTGGTCTAACTCAGCAGGTTCCCTGGTTTGCTATCCGCACAGTTAGATTTTTGGCTACCAACAAACTGTGCGGTCTGATTTGGTAGACCGCTGACGTAAAAATTTGTGAACCACGAAAAACAGATAACCAGACCCAGGAACACTCCAACCATAGCCAATCCAAGTAAACCAGATGTAACTAGAAGATCAAGAATCGTGTACTATCAAAAATCTTTACAAGATAAAACATACATGACAAGACGTGATTCGCCGATATAACCGAAGGAAGCAAAACAAGAAGATACAAAGCTAGCCGCGCGGACTCAATGAGTAACCGCCGTCTCTGCCAAGCTGCACTACGGAGTCTGCTGAAGCCACCAAGTCGCCAGACCGCAACCTAGCCACGCGGACAACCCGTTATTCCAATGCCGAACTCTGTCCGCTGATCTGCAAGCCGCCTAACCGCGAGGTCGCCTAGCAGCCAGATCGCCGCGAACAAGATTCCTTGCATTCGCATCCAGCTTTATCCTAAGAGCATCCGGGACATGTATATAGCAGGTAGATCTAAATAGTCGAAGGTGTTCCACACTGAGTTTCTCCTTAAACATCATCTCATAAGGAGACTTCATGTTGATCAGACTCATAGGCATCTAATTGATGACATAGGTTATGCAGGCCATCCCTTCTGCCTAGAAGGATCTCAGAATGCCATTAACATAAAGCCAACATTTTCAGGTCTCCGTCAGATGATAGATCTTCCGCTCTGCTACTCCATTTTGTTGTGCAGTATGAGCTCTCTTTGGATGTCGTGCTTCCTGCAGAAGTTAAAGAACCCATTTGAAATGAACTCACCTCCATTGTTCGTTCTCAACTTCTTAATCCGCAGGCCAAGCCAGCCCTCCATTAGCTCCTTGAAATCCACAAACAAATGGAATGCGTCTGACTTCTCCTTCATAAAGTACACCCAAGTGTACCTCATGTAGTCATCAATCAACACGAACATGTATTTGTTGCCTCCAAGGATGGCGGTGACGGTCGGCCCCATCAGATTATCATGGATTGCACTCCAATGGTGCTTTACACCTGGTCTACAACTTGTCAAACAGAAGGTGATGAGCATTTCCATATTGACACCTAGTGCAGACATGACCGTCGCCGAAGGATGACAACCTAGGCAAGCCTTTCACAAGGCTCCTTACTGCCATGACTTTCAACTTATCCATCCTGACGTGTCCAAGCCGCTCATACCAGATATCTGCATTATCATTGGCCCTCATCCGATCAACATCAGAACTTGTTGACAACACAAACAAGTCCCTTGCCCTTCTACCTACATGAGCAACGTCGGCCTTTACCGCTGACACGTTGCGGAGAAACTTTACTTCTATTGGGCCGAATAGAACGTGATAGCCTGCATCCACTGCGTTGGTCACTGAAAATAGGTTTTTCTTCATTCTCGATACGTGATAGACACTCCTCAAGGTGAGTGAACCCTTATCACTACCTAAAGAAATGATACCCTCCTTCTCGACTACATGAACTGTATTATCAGTAGTTATGATAGCTTCATTACCTGAGAACGTTCACAGAGAGAACTTCAACTCGTCCCCGGTGAGGTGGTGACCACACCCCAAGTCCACTATCCAGTCATCTTTGTAGTTGATGGTTAACAAGGCACGAACACACGTGCCCATCATAAACGTATTCACCCATCCGACTTCCTCAGCACTTGAACTAACTTCCTCTTTATCTGCAATATGCCCCGGCTGCAGCTTGACTTTGCAGTCCTTCTTGAAGTGACCCAGCTGGTCGCATCTGTAACACCTTAGCCCCTCCTTTTTTCCAATCATGCTTAGGATCATAACTCCTCTCTTGTTGATATGAAGTTTAAGGGACATCATCGGTAGTTGACTTCTTCTTCTCCCATCTCTTCTTATTCCTTAAAAAAAACGTCTCACTACCTCCTTCAGAGATAGTGACTTCAGCCATCTGTCTAGCTAAGCTCTCCTGTGAAGCCAGCAGGTTCGCCAGCTCTAATAAAGACGGCTGAGTGTCCCAGCCTTGAATAAAAGTAACAAAGGCCACATATTCCTTTAGTAAACCATGGATAATGTACCTCTTTAGCTTCACTTTCGAAATATGCTCATCAGGGTCCAACACAGAAATCTCAGCGCATAAGTTCTTCATCTTCAAGAAGAACGTTGAGATGGCAAGATCTTCTTGAGTGTCCCTTGCCAACTAATTCTCCAAGAATTGTAGTCGTGCTACATTCTTCCTATTGAACAACCCATCAAGGGAATTCCAAATCTCCGCAGCTGACCGACATACGATGATGTGGTTGAAGAGTTCCGGTGAGACAGCTCGCTTGAGAGTAAACTCTGCTTTCGTATTTGTCTTCCTCCAAGCTCTCACCGCATCAGCATTGCCAGCGACACCAGTAACTTCTTGCCTCTTATCTCCACAAACAACCACCCACAAGTCCTCGCCCAAAAGATAGCTTTCCATACAATACCTCCACTTCTTGAAGTTGGTCAATGTAAGAAGCTCAATTCCAAGACCTCTTGCAAGTCCGCCTTCCATTGCACTAACTCTGGTTCACTTAGACTTCTAGAAGCAACAAAGCAAACTGACGGTTGAACACTGCTCAAGCTTCTGTATGCTTTGATACCATGTAAAAATTTGTGAATCGCGGAAAACAGATAACTAGGCCCAGGAATACTCCAACCATAACCAAGCCAAGTAAACTAGATGCAATTAGAAGAGCAAGAATCTTATGCTTTCAAAAATATTTACAATACGAGGCATACATGATGAGACATGATTCGCCGATGTACTCAAAGGAATCAAAACAAGAAGATACAAAGCTAGCCACGCAGACTCAATGAGTAGCCGCCAACTCTACCGAGCTGCACTATAGAGTCCGCTGAAGCTGCCAGACCGCAACCTATCCGCACGGACAACCCATTATTCTAATGTTGAACTCTGTCTGCTGATCTGCAAGCCTCCTAACCGTGAGGTCGCCTAGCCGCCATATCATCGCGAACAGCTGCTGCCGAACTGAGCAAGCCGCCAGAAACGGACAACTTATTAAACTAGGAAAGAGTTGCAAAAGAGAGAAGACCGTCTGGCCACAAGTTGTGACCTGCTATTAACCGCTGATTGTAACCGCAGAGTCCGTACTGATTCCTGATCAAAGTCAGAATCAAGTCACTGGTTTCTCAGCACCGTCCACACAATCTGCACAGCAAAAACCCGGCCAACTACTCAAACCGTGTGAACAAAAAACCTGTCCGCAGCAACCCAAGCTCACTTACTATTCATTCAGTTATACTGTTGATGTGACAGGGGGTCCTATTTATAAGCGCAGAGAGGAGTGTGATCACCACCCTAGCCGATAGGATCACCATCATATCCACGGCGAGCACTGAGAGTGTCCGCACAACTGCAGACACAAGTCAATCCGCCTTGACTCACCACCAAGGCTGGATAGAAATCCTATTCGTCTTGTCACCACAACGCCATGCCAAGACTTGTCCACCATACTAGCAAACCCTGCAGAAACACCACCAGTCCGCACACAAGCAAACAACTCTAATTCGCACGCCCTTGCAGACACTGCTCCAGTCCACACACTCTGAGCCCGCAACGAGCACACAAGGCTGACAACTGCCAAACTCGGCATACAAGGAAAACAGCCCGCGCTAACTACAGGACCTCCCGAACTGAGCACACCTAAACTTGGTACAAATCCAGACCAAGTCCACACCACCAGCCATCCCTGATGCGAACACACTACAAGTGGATATGAGGGACAGTCCGCACAAACCGATGAACTGCGTAGTTACCACCAAACCGCACCAGAGCAAGATCAAGGCACAAAGCCTTGCCGATCTCCAGATCTCCACACCAGTCTGCAACCTGGACACAGCGAACTCCGTGGATAAACATCCTATCTACACGGTTACCTCCAGGGAACAAGCCAACGCAGAACTACTGGCCGACCTGGCTAGTCGCCAGTCCTATCCACATAGGCCACACAGTCAAACCGCCCAGACCGCCACTATTGTCCGCCTAGATCGCGCAGACAGTCTGCCTAGGCTGCCGCTTTCACTTCAAAAAATTCAACAGTGGAGACCGGCAGACCGCTTTGATCGCACTAGCTTCTCAGTTTGCGAGGTTGAACTTGGCCATTTGAAGTCCACGCATACTGACTTGGTTGTCCGCATGACTGTGAGGCTTGTTAGTGCTAACCACTTATGCGGTATGGTGTTGGCAGTACACATTGTTGTGCGTTCTGGTGTTGATATCCGCGATTATGCTGGAGGTTATTTTATCCCCTAGGGGGTGACTGTATCCACCTGCCCACCTATAAATAGGGGTGTTGACCTTGTCATTAATAACAGGAACTATTGTGCGACTAGAACTGAGCAACCGGGCAACTGGTTCTGACAGTGAAGTCAGTGGAGTCAGTACGGATAAGCGGATAGCAGTCGTCGGTTAGCAGCAGATTGTGGGTTCAGTGACCAGGCGATCTTCTTCCTTGGTAGTTTTCCTAGTTTTAATAAGTCAGTTCGCCACTAGCAGTCTGATTGGCAGCTCGAGAAAGTTGTTCGTACAATTTGGCGGTTAGGCGACCTTGCGGTCAAACGACCAGAGTTGCAGATAGTTGGTAGTTCAGTTCCATTTAAGAAGAGGTAGTCCGCGCGGTTAGTGGTTCGGTTTGGCAACTTAGCTGGTTGGCAGCTTATACTGTTCATGCGACCTCGCAGATAGTTTGGCGGTTTGGCGGGTAGGCGGTTACAGTTTTCTGTCCACTAGTTTTATGCTTGTCTATTTCTTTTTGTGATCTTCATTAGGTGCATTGCAAAATCATGTCTCGTAATATATGGCTTGCATTATAAAGCTGCAAATAATACAAGTGTCTTCTTGCATCTACTGTTTACTAGTGGTTTATTTGACCTTGGATGGTTGAAGCGTTCCTGCGACATCTTGCATTATAAAATTTTACATTATTTACATGAATACATCAACAAATGATGCTAGTTTCTCGAAATTAAACTCCTTTAATTAGTTATCCCTACAATATTGGATGACTTGCAGATGTATTGGAATACTACAAAGATGGCGATGATAGATTCTTATGCTACACAGGCGAGACACATCAAGGATTTTCAGATTTCTTCTCCTTGTATCGGTTCTCCCAGATTGCATTTCCAGGAGAGAAGATACTAAAACAAGCAAAATCTTTCGCGAAACAACGTTTGGTGAATGGCATTGAAGATAATCACGTATATGACAAGTGGGCACTCAAGAAAGCCTTAGATAAAGAGGTAACTTGATCAGTCTTTCCTACAATTCGAGCATGAAGTACAATGGTTCATGATTCTCTTAATCTAAAAAATCAACAGATTGAGTGGGCAGTAAAAAATCCATGGAATATGAGTCTTCCAAGGCTTGAAGCAAGACAGTATATCGACTATTATGGAGATAATGATGTTTGGATTGGCAAGTCGATATACAGGTAATACAATTTGCTTCATAACTACTATGCACAATTGTATGCATGAATAGTAGCTATTTTTTCTAAGCTATGTTTTATGTTTATATGATTATATTAAGGTTGAATAATATCAATAATTCAAAATACTTGGAACTTGCCAAACTGAATCACAACAAGTTGCATGCAATGCACAACAGAGAAGCTAATTCAATAATCCAGTGAGTGAATCTGTAGCTCTACTTGATAAGGCAAGCCAAATTTAACGATACATTATTCCTAATTAAACTTAAACATTGCAGGTGGTGGAATTCTTGTGGCTTTGATGGTCTTCTTGTGACCCAACTAAACCCGCGGGAGATCCACTTCTCAATTAGTGCAACTATATATGAGCCAGAATTTTCAGCCTCTAGGATTGCATATACCAAAAGCAATTGCCTTGAAATCATACTCAGGGATGTCCTTCAAAGTCATGAATCAATTGATGAACTAAATTTGTTTTGCCAAGCAATAAATGAGTAAGTCTACATGTTTATCCAAATACTTTATGATATAATGAACACATGATTTTTGAAGTAACCATGTAATCAGATGGAACCCTGCATTTGAGCATGATCTCCCAAGAACATTGAAACGAGTATTTATGGGTGTCTATAATAACATGAATGATTTGGCAATCGAAGCAAAGAACGCCCAAGGAAAGGATGTCTTTTCCTATTTACATAATCTAGTAAGAAACATACAAATTAATTAGAGTATATAAATATATACTCCTATCTAAAAACTCTCAAAGCCAAATTTTATGTTTCATATGACAGAGGAAACTGCAAGTCCAAGAATACCTAAATGAGAGGGTGCGTAAAGATGCGAAACAGATTGCGAGCTTCAAAGAACATGTTGAGCTAGTTAAGAAAGGACTAGCAATTTCCATCAGATTATTACCATCCATGTTCCTCATGGGCAATGTTATAACAGAAAATGTACAAAATTTGGATCATAGATCCATAATCCATGAGCAATTAACTTCTTATCTAGCATTACTAGTAAGTATATTAGTATATATATATTTTTTGCTAAACCAATTATCTCTTAAATGTGTAACTGTAAATTGTTATTCTTTTGGTTTCAGGATCCAGTGACCGAGGAATGGATGGCAGTTTCTCTATACAAGAAAGAACACCATTGCACAGAGAAAGATGCAATAAGATACATAGAGGAAAAGATAGATGATGCATTTGCTGAATTAGCGCATGAGTACCTGAAGCCCAACAAAAGTATTCCGCAATCTTGTCGCAGACTATTCTTTGAACATGGTAGGATTGTACGATTTTATCTCGATAAGGTTCGCAATGACCACAATTCTAAAACAATTGAGAGGCTTTACACCCTGGCACTCTAGGCCAATATTATCATATAAAAACATGTATTACAACACAAAGCACCAACAGATAAGCTTTCGATCATTTCAGTTCGTTCCATGTTATCATATTATTGTATATGTTTTCATTGTATAACATTTATAAATTGCAACTAAAATAGGCCACTTATTATTCTTAATGGTGAAATTTGTTTGTAATAATAAAAGAAGAACAATTGAGTTAATTGCATGTATGCATGGACGGTTGCTTGAGTTTAACTTCCAAGAGATGATCTCTACCTCTCTTCAAGTAAGATGGTTGTTAATTATTCCATATCATGGCAAGGCTAGATGTGAACATATGAAGTGTGATTTATTTTACTTTCCATTACTTCATCTTTTGGAAGCAATGATGGAAGAAGGGCAATTTAGCTCGGGCACAAACTAAAGGTCAAACATATTTAGCTAACAAAAACTAGATAGCTTGCTAATCTAACTTCAAATTTTAGAAAGAACAAATAGTTTACAAGTTTGTATTAATGTGTACCATAGAATACTTCCATGTCTCTTTTGCATACTTCCGCGGACTACAAGGAATGCTCAACAATGCAAAGCATAGCAATTGGATTTATAAATTTAAAAAAAAAATCCGAGAGATGAATGTCTAGTTCAAAAAACTATTGAGAGTTAGTAAATAGGATAAAATTTTGAAATTTAATGAGTTGTACATCAAAAAAAGTGTTGAGGACTCATAGGAAAACTTACAATGATATTCTTGAATCAGATCGCTGCATCCCATTGTTCATCATATACACCAACCATTGGCCTTGGGAAACAGCTGACAACTTGTTCCACTCCTTGCATGCAAAACAACAACTATTCTGACTCCCAAAAGAACAAGTATCCATTGGAAAACTTTCTAGACAAACTTTAAAGTATCCAACTGAATTTTTTATTATTACGAGTAACAAATTGATACGATCCCGGAAAGGAATCCAGCAAAGGAAAGAGCCGGAGGTGAGGGAGAGGAATGAGGAGGGAACAAGAAGAAAAGCTAGGGAGCAACCATAATTTTCATACATCCAAGCATAATGAAAAAAGTACAATACACTCCCTTATAAGCACTGAGTGCGGATGACAAAAAAGTAGTGAATAATAAAGCGTACACATTACAAAATATAACATAACATAATGAAAATAAGATATTCTTGTCGACGGCGAGTCTTCGGTCTGTCCTCCAGACAGACATGTCACCATCTTCCTTTGTGTGTGGACTCGCAATGGCGTCTCGTCGGCATGTGCACGACTCGTCGGCATGTGCACGACTCGTCGGCATGTGCACGACTCGTCGACATGTGCACGACTCGTCGGCATGTACTGTAACATCTCATTTTATTCTACACCCCTTAACACAAATTAAGGTAGGACATGTGGTGATTATGATGAGTTAGGCTGGGTGGTGACCTTAGGACTCAATGAGTTAGGGTGAACTCACATGAGGTCCACTATAGTGTACAAGTCAACTTTAGTCAAACTAGCCCAAATTAAACTCACAAGTGCAAATTGATCTCACCACTATGTCCCTAACCCTAAAGGAGAGTCACTTGACCATAAGACTCATGGCGGGGTCAACCTATTTGGCCAAATAGACCAAAGTCGAACCTAGATCAACATTGATCATCTCAACACTAATAGGCTCAATTAGACATCACATGGTTAAAGTCATCCCACCACTATATTCCAAACCCGAATATGAGTGCATTGGACTGAAAAGCCCCAATTACTTGGTCACTAAATAAGCCAAATTGACAAAAGTCAACTTGTGGTCAACTTAACCCAAATTAACCAAATCAAAGATCAATTGATCTTCAATTGGCCAAATTGACCTAAATCCTAACCATATAACATCATTAGAAACCCAAGTGGCCCAAAAGATCTATCATAGGGTCACCAAATTGACCAAAATACCCTTTAGATCAATTTAGATCAATCCTTCACGATTAAGTCCAATTGTCCCCCAAAACATGAAATTGACCTCACCCCTGGTCTTAGGACATTATATGAAACTGAAAGAGATCTTAACTAAACTAATTAGAGTAAAATCACAGCACAGAGTAAAGAAAGAAGATCAAGCAATCAATCAACCAGAAGATACACAAGGAATTTTTATAGTGGTTCCCCAAAACAAGGTAGTCCACTCTTCTACCACCCTGGTAGGAATCCACTCAGGTTTTGATTAGGTGACTGCCACCAATAGGTTTTGATCAGGTCCCCCAAAACCAACTCAAGTCTTTTGGTAAGGATACTTGCAACCAGAAATCACTTTTGAAGGGAGATGACAACCCTTTGTACAGGTGGGGGTGAGAGAGTGATTTTGTCTTCTTTGTCAACACTCAGAGAGAAGACTATTGTGGAATGATGTTTAGCAAACAGCTCCCCCTGAGATATTAAAAGGTTCAGGGAAATAGTAGGAGCTTTGCTACAGGGTGATAGACCTTCAATCTTCAGGCCTGGACAAGAGTAATCTTCAGGAACTTCTGACTGATAAAGTATTTGTTGTCCTTGAAGTTATCCTGTAGGATTGAAAGAAGAAAACTCTTGATAGTGATTAGATGTTCTTCTTCCTCTTTAGATAGCTGTTATTGTTCTGGTCTAGGGCTTCTTGTTGCTGTAGTGATATATCCCTTTCTGTATATATTTTTCTCTGTATTATCTCTGTCTCTGTTATCTGTATTTTAATTCCTTAATGTTGATGGCGGAAGAAACATTCCCGAGTGTAGTAAATACTTTGGAAATTGATCCGGGCTTAATTCTTCTGTAACTGTCCGTTTGAACGGCTATTTTCATTGGGAATGTTGACTGTAATTAATCCTTAATTAATTCTGCCAACTGTTACTGATTGCTCAGAATTCGTCGACCTGAACTTTCGTCGAGTTCATCAATCGTCGACCTGAGTTCGACATTCATCGAACTCAGCTAGATTCGTCGAGCTGAATATTTTGCCTACGTTCGTCGACCGGAGCTTGCAGTTCATCGAGCTCAGTTTCTATTTCGTCGAGCTGAGAAACTGACTTGCTAATTTTGTCGAGCTGAGCAAGTGTTGTCCACCAATCGCCGACCTGAGTTCGACGTTCGTCGAACTTCGTTCGACGATCGTCGAGCTGATTTTCTGACAGGTTTTAACTGCATTTCTTTCAGCAATTCTGGAGTTCTTCTGAATGGCCAAGCCTGGAAATAATCCTATGACCCATGACTATACATGGTGGGTCATTCTAAGAAACCCTAATAGTGATCCTTGCCCAAATCCTAACTGGGGTTCCAACAGAAACCCAATTGATTGGGTTCTCAAAAGCCCCAACATGAGATCATCAATTTGACCAATTTGACAAAAAAGTCAAACTTAACCCTAAATAGGTCAAAATCACACCTATTGGCTAAATTGGCCTAATTAGGGCATCATCATGATCCAATCAACATTGAGTGATGTCAAGAGACTCAGGACACACAGATTGGACCAATCAACCCTTCAGTTGACCAAGTCAAATCATCAAGTGAACCATGGTCAAAATAAGACTTAATTATGAAAATAAAAGCCCAAATCATATCCAATTGGGCTAAGCCCTAATCTAATGCTCATCTACCAAGCTCATGAGCCAAATGACCCCATAAGCCCCTCTGAATTTGAATGGAGGATTTTCATAGCGGGCAAGATGGGAATTTCACCTAATTGGAGGAGAAAGAGGAGGATTTAATGAAGATCTTACCACTTGGCACATCCCTCTTCTCCCCAAAAACAACTAAGGCCTTGCCCATGCATTGGGACCGACTTCCCATTGAATTCCAGCAGACTACTTGTTGAAACCGAAATTCAGTCTCTGTGGAGTTCGGGGTCCTAAAAAGGGTATGACCTCACACTTACTTCCCTCGGGCTAGCATGCTAGACTAAAGATTCAGGAAACTAGGAACAGGACCGAGGTCTCAGTCAGGAGATCCCATCACACACCTAGAATATCAAAGAGCTCTTCCTCTCCCAAGCCAATACTGAGCTTGGGCACCTTGGAGAGAGCCTGAAGAAGAAGGAACCAAGAAAAAACTATTGATCCGTCTCTCCGAAAGTGCCCCCTCGGTCCTATTTAGAGATTTCTAAAACTGATCTGCCAATAGTGTAACTTCGTTACTCAGAATTACTATACACAACCCAGTTGGGTCTGCCAACAGTGTAGCACCGCTGTTCTGGAAGGCTATTTGCAGTCCTTCAAGGACATCCAGGTAATTCTGCCTCTGGACCCCACTGGGCAAGTGGTCCATGAAGGCACCACGCGCCTAAAGGGGGCGAGTGCTGGGTGAGCCATGCACTCACCTTCATAGCTCTTCCGAAGACGGACACGAGAGCCTTCCCACCTGACACCTGCTTATATTAGCGAGAGCCCTCCCGCCTGCTATGGGCGGGAGCCCTTTGCACCCTCTGGGTGAGTGCGGATCTGCATACCCCACTCGCTTATTTGGGCACTTGGACCTGAATGTCGTACAAAGCCTTGAACTCGCTGGAGGGGCCCACTCAGCGAATACGGGATTGTACACTACCATTAAGGAGAAGCCTCCAAATTATCTTTGCTGAAATCCCCTTAATGATATTAAGTGATATAACCACTCTCACCTCATTTCGACCTCACCATCATCTTCAGAGGACTGCATGGAATCAAAATGCTATATTGGATCAAAGGAATTGGTGGAGAATAGAGGGATCAGGCTAGCTCGTCGGAGAGGAGAAAATCCATGGCCAACCGCCGCCATTGCCGTCGCCAAGCTCCATTAACGGTTCGTTTCTCCTCCTCTCCCTCTGTGCTAGCTTCCTAGATAATTTAGGAGAGATTTTGAGCTCAATTGAGCTTGGATCCATGTGAGGTGTGGGAGAAAATTACATGCTTTTGAGTTTGCTCGGGATCGTCGGAGAGGCGCTTTTCGACCGCCATTTCGCCGCCAATCGATGACCACCACCTCAACGACGGTGGTGGTGGCAGCGACCAGTCGTGGAGTCAAGGGAATGGTCGGGAGAACCCATTTGAAGTTGGTACAGGACGGGTAGATCTCGACCCTTAGATGGAGGTTGAAGACAACCATATCCCGTCCGTGATGCTTTAAGATTCGTGCTGCATTATGATTTATACACTATAGTTTAGGTATATTTAAATTATTCTGTCACACTTTATTTACTAACTTGCATGCTAAATTTTGCCCATTTATAGGCAAATTCATGAAAAGTGCAAAACATAAATATTGTAGATCTCTGTCTTAACTTCAATTATAAACTTGAATCAGCCCATTTGGACATTGTATCTCCCTGTAGACCATTTTTGGTGGGACTGGTCGATCCTTAGGAAGGGACATACAATATTTTATTAATATATTTCAAATGGTTAGGGATATGAACTTGAAATTTGGGACATGTATGCATGTACCCTAGATACACCTTCTATACAAAAAATGGGAATTTTTAGACAAAATTTTCCTATAATTTTAGGTAAAATGTGAGTTTTCATAAAAGTGAACTATTTTGGTAAAAAATAATTATAATGAGCCCAAATTTTGGTGGAAGTCTCATTAGGGCGATACAAGCCACGGTATAAATTTCAGGTCCATTGTACCTCTGCATGTTGGTGAATCTAACTTGCAAGTGGAAATGGTGTGTGTTTTGGGGTGCATTTAGCAAAAAAAGTGGAAAAGGGAGATTTTAGCCCATTTGGCATGCTGCATCCCTATGAAACTTTGGCCATTGTCTTATGATGATGTAATACACCATCTATAGTAATATTAGGATTTTTGAGACAAAAATCCTAGGGTTTTTAATTTAATTTAATTATGTAGCCTTTTTAAATTAAAAAAATAAAAATGAGCAAATTAATTAGGAAAATTTTAGTTTTCTATCACTAGCCATATAATGACATTTCACATCTCTAGTAAATTATTTGTAATTTTTAGAAATAACTACATTTAATGATTAGCAAAAATTACAAATATGACCCTTAAGTCCTTTTGTGTGATTTATGATTTTTTATTGCATGGAAAATTTCGAAATTTTGACTTGATCAGTTTGATAGTATTTTGAAGCTCTGTGAATTTTCTTAGAATTTTTGGATGAATGATTATGATACTTTATGTTTTATCGAAATTATGGGTCAATACATCTTGAAAAATTATTAATCTCTCACTAGGTTATTACAATATCATTTGTGACAACTAAAAATATTTATGGAATTTTTGAATGCATATTTCTAGCACTTCTTTTGTTAAGTGTCGTTATATATCAAATATTCATAATTAGTATTGATGGATAAATATAATTTGGATAATTATGAAACTTGGATATTTCTGTTATTTAGACCATATGATGCAGTGGTAATTTATTTTAGGCATTTGGACTTAAATAACTTGTAGATCATGTGTAAAAGTTATATATGCCATTTAGATTTGAAATTTTTATAATTATCAAATTAATATAGAAAATTATGAATTCATGACCATAGCCTATTTAGGTCATGACATATCACTAGTAATTATTTCAGGTCATTTAGATAAAGTATTTGTTAGGGGCACTCTTAGAACATAACTAGTTCAATCGAAGGATGGTGTGCGATAGTAAATATATTGATGAAGAGTATAAACCATTAAGATCACTTGGGTTATCCATGAAAATTGGAACTTAGCTATAAACTAGCATTTATATCAACCCCTTAAGTTTATAGAATTTTCGGAGAATAAATGACCTAATGTTCGACAAGAAATTTGAATAGTGTAATAATCCTTAAATAAATGACTATAACTTGATCTCATCGTAATAATGGGTAATCATAATACCTTGGACCATCTCTAAGTCATGGTGCTTTTGAAGATGGATACTTGGAGCATGTAGTGTATGAAGTTTTGAGTTTGCACCACGGGTCAGTATAGAACTTAAGATTGTACCCAAAATAATAAATATCTTGAAAAGGGAGATTTTGGCTTCATCCCATCTTATCTCCTAGTACCGCTGCGAGCCCTTCACCGGGTAGACCTCGGGAAGTCCAAGATTAACCATAAATCTCTAAGGACATCTAAATGTTAGACAAGAATAGTCTAATAAGAAGAAGGACTGAATAAACGCATCACCAATAATATCAAATATCTTGAGAAATAGAGATTTGGGCTTCAACCCATCGTATCTCCTATTACCACTGTGAGCCCTTCGCCGGGTAGACCTCGGGAAGTCCAAGATTAACTGTAGATCGCTATGTACAACTAAAAGTTAGACAAGAGTAGTCTAATAGAATGAAAAAACAATATAGCAACCTCATGCGGGTAAGGGTTAGAGTGGTTCAGGACTCGTTAGACCTGCGAGCTGGAAGCTCGAGGGCTAGTGATAAATTAAATACGTGTTAGTCCTGTAAGTTGAAGGCTCGGTGTTGTATGAGACTTGAGGACAGGTTGGTCCTACGGGCTGAGGGCTCGGATAGGTATTGTTATACCTAGTTTGTGCTTGTTGTGGTGGGTCATTTGTACTCGTCCAGTCGGCACATCGACGGTAGTACATTAACTCTGGTGAGGAGTGTAGGTTTTAGGGGAGACCAGTAGGTTGTTCATACTAAGGTATGGAGTACTATTCCCTAAACACACACCCGACCATAAAGACCGGTAGTTGCCAGCAAGAGTACGCAGGAGCTCCGCTGTTGTGTTCTTAGCGTTGAAACATACGTAAGGTCTAGACTTGGTAGTGTGTCTGCCCGCCTAGGAGTGGAGATACCTGCTCCACTGCCACCGTGAGCCACAATGGTTGGTACCTGATAGGCTAGCTACCTCAAAAAATGGGATATGTTTGAAAGGTCTGTGCGCACAAAGTCGGGTGGGTGAGTTGCATCTCAAATTATTGCATTACATCGCATAGCATGCCATACATTAATTAGTTTAGCTTTGATTATAACTGCAGACCCTCATTATATAAATTAGTATGTGCTCTTTTATATGATGAGTTACTTTGGAAACCTTAACTTATAGGTTTGTATGGACATTCATATAAGTTAATGTACGTTCTGTTGTAGCCCGTTTACTTTACTTTTCTGTACATTACTGCACTGCTTCTACTTTTCTGTACTACCTTTTTAGTGTTCATCTTTATACATTTATACCCCTGCTAGTATAATTCCATGTCACCTGTTATACTTTTGATACTGTCTTTATTGTCCTCCGCTTTCGTCCTCCTGCTCGGTGCCTAGGAGTCGTGAGGTGAGGCGAGCACAAAATAACTTAGTCTTTATGACTAACGGTTGGTTATGATCGTAGGAGTTCGAGGAGAT
Organism: Platanthera guangdongensis; assembly: GCA_039583875.1. NCBI lineage: Eukaryota > Viridiplantae > Streptophyta > Magnoliopsida > Asparagales > Orchidaceae > Platanthera > Platanthera guangdongensis. The sequence goes on from CM077160.1 coordinate 132,575,125, forward strand.
GCACCACTCGCACAAGGATACACACCCGTCACATGAGGAGGCGGGACATGATGAGCAGTTGCCGCGATCTACCGTTACTACTCGACGACAGGTTGATGTTAGGCTTTTGTAGCTTTCACATATATTTATTGAGAGATGAGAGAGTTAGCTATTTTCATTTGGACATGTACAGGGCATAAGCCTTCTTACTCTCTTTCATTATGTACTCATTGTGGACTATTGCTCTTTTACCTCATTATATATATATATTGACCTGTGATTGTGGACTATGCTATTACTCAGCTTTTCTTTGACCTACTTGTGCATGATCGTTTTAACCGGCAAGATCGGCGTCGTGCGGTGACGACTAACTCGGTAGTTGGTGTCACCGTAAGGCGACGGTTCTGTGCATAAGACCCAGATAACTCCCTGATTTTGGGAGGGATATTACGTGTGCAACCGTAAGATAAAGTCAAACAACAATAAAATACACATTAACAAGCTCCATGTACCAAACAAATCATTTCCAGCTAGTATTCAAGTCTCCATTTCAAAGTTTCATTAAGAATTGTATTAGCTTTTTCAGGATTTCAGTTTCTTGCACTAAAAGACGTTGATATAGATGCAACAAAACAGAAGGTTGGTAGTTCATTTGATAATAAAGCTATGACCTTCCTAACTACATTTATCTACAAAAGCAAGAGGTATTTATCATCAGCATGTGTAAATATAAATAACATAGATTATGTTGAGATCGTGTTCGACTTACTAAAACTTTTTGAAAAAAATAATATTACAGGTTCGGTAGAACAAATAAACCTTCTGTTGCCGCTCTTCCATGTAAAATGTTTTCAGCGCTAGACCTAGTGAGATTTTTAAATCTACAAGCAATCTTCCAGTCAATCTAGCAAACACGTAAGGGCATAACTTCAGGTAATTAACATGACCATCATTCTCAAAAAGTATTATGAAAAATTCATTCTTTACATCTTTCAATAACATCAAAACTGATCATTTGAACTTGTTCCACATGGAAATCATTAAGGATAAAAGAAAGTAATGACGCATATGAGTCCATTGTAAGAAGTGTTGAAATCTGATTCTCCAGTCATCAATTGATGCGCCGCCCGCCGCCTACTGCCTGCGTTGGAATTGCATTAGGGAAGTCTATTATCAATAAGTATATTAATGTAACCACTATCTTCCAAATGTTTTTACTTAATCAATGAGTCCCCTACTGTTCCCGTCTTTTTGCTGTTGAATATTTTAATAATATAGTGTAGTGTATGAAGTTTTGAGTTTGCACCACGGGTCAGTATAGAACTTAAGATTGTACCCAAAATAATAAATATCTTGAAAAGGGAGATTTTGGCTTCATCCCATCTTATCTCCTAGTACCGCTGCGAGCCCTTCACCAGGTAGACCTCGGGAAGTCCAAGATTAACTGTAAATCTCTAAGGACATCTAAATGTTAGACAAGAATAGTCTAATAAGAAGAAGGACTAAATAAACACATCACCAATAATATTAAATATCTTGAGAAATGGAGATTTGGGCTTCAGCCCATCGTATCTCCTATTACCGTTGCGAGCCCTTAACCGGGTAGACCTCGGGAAGTCCAAGATTAACTGTAGATCGCTATGTACAACTAAAAGTTAGACAAGAGTAGTCTAATAGAATGAAAAAACAATATAGCAACCTCACCCGAGTAAGGGTTAGAGTGGTTCAGGACTCGTTAGACCTGCGAGCTGGAAGCTCGGGGTAGTGATAAATTAAATACGTGTTAGTCCTGCAAGTTGAAGGCTCAGTGTTGTATGAGACTTGAGGACTGGTTGGTCCTACGGGCTGAGGGCTCAGATAGGTATTGTTATACCTGGTTTGTGGTTGTTGTGGTGGGTCATTCGTACTCGTCCAGTCGGCACACCGACGGTAATACATTAACTCTGGCGAGGAGTGCAGGTTTTAGGGGAGACCAGTAGGTTGTTCATACTAAGGTCTGGAGGACTATTCCCTAAACACACACCCGTCCATAAAGATCGGTAGTTGCTAACAAGAGTACAGAGGAGCTCCGCTATTGTGTTCTTAGCGTTGAAACATACGTAGGGTCTAGACTTGGTAGTGTGTCTGCCCGCCTAGGAGTGGAGATACCTGCTCCACTGCCACCGTGAGCCACGATGGTTTGTACCTGAGAGGCTAGCTACCTCAAAAAAATGGGATATGTTTGAAAGGTCTGTGCGCATAGAGTCGAGTGGGTGAGTTGCATCTCAAATTATTGCATTGCATCGCATAGCATGCCATACATTAATTAGTTTAGCTTTGATTATAACTGCAGACCCTCATCATATAAATTAGTATGTGCTCTTTTATATGATGAGTTACTTTGGAAACCTTAACTTATAGGTTTGTATGGACATTCATATAAGTTAATGTACGTTCTGTTGTAGCCCGTTTACTTTACTTTTTTGTACATTACTGCACTGCTTCTACTTTTCTGTACTGTCTTTATAGTGTTCATCTTTATACATTTATACCCCTGCTAGTATAATTCCATGTCACCTATTATACTTTTGATACTGTCTTTATTGTCCTCCGCTTTCATCCTCTCGCTCGGTGCCTAGCAGTCGTGAGGTGAGGCGAGCACAAAATAACTTAGTCTTTATGACTAATGGTTGGTTATGATCGTAGGAGTTCGAGGAGACGCACCACTCGCACGAGGATACGCACCCGTCATACGAGGAGGCGGGACATGATGAGCAGTTGCCGCGATCTACCGTTACTACTCGACGACAGGTTGATGTTAGGCTTTTGTAGCTTTCGTATATATTTGTTGAGAGATGAGAGAGTGAGCTATTTTCATTTGGACATGTACATCCTTCTTACTCTTTTTCATTATGTACTCATTGTGGACTATTGCACTTTTACCTCATTATATATATATTGACCTGTGATTGTGGACTATGCCATCGCTCAACTTTTCTTTGACCTACTTGTGCATGATCGTTTTAACCGGCAAGATCGGCGTCATGCGGTGACGACTAACTCGGTAGTTGGTGTCACCGTAAGGCGACGGGTCTGGGCATAAGACCCAGATAACTCCCTCATTTTGGGAGGGATATTACATACGCAACTGTAAGATAAAGTCAAAACACAATAAAATACACATTAACAAGCTCCATGTACCCAATAAATCATTTCCAGCTAGTATTCAAGTCTCCACTTCAAAGTTTCATTAAGAATTTTATTAGCTTTTTCAGGATTTCAGTTTCTTGCACTAAAAGACGTTGATATAGAAGCAACAAAACAAAAGGTTGGTAGTTCATTTGATAATAAAGCTATGACCTTCCTAACTACATTTATCTACAAAAGCAAGAGGTATTTATCATCAGCATATGTAAATATAAATAACATAGATTATGTTGAGATCGTGTTCGACTTACTAAAACTTTTTGAAAAAAATAATATTACAGGTTCTGTAGAACAAATAAACCTTATGTTGCTGCTCTTCCATGTAAAATGTTTTCAGCGCTAGACCTAGTGAGATTTTTAAATCTACAAGCAATCTTCCAGTCAATCTAGCAAACACGTACGGGCATAACTTCAGGTAATTAACATGACCGTCATTCTCAAAAAGTATTATGAGAAATTCATTCTTTACATCTTTCAATAACATCAAAACTGATCATTTGAACTTGTTCCACATGAAAATCATTAAGGATAAAAGAAAGTAATGATGCCCATGAGTCCATTGTAAGAAGTGTTGAAATCTGATTCTCCAGTCATTAATTGATGCGTAGCCCGCCGCGTACTGCCTGCATTGGAATTGCATTAGGGAAGTCTATTATCATTAAGTATATTAATGTAACCACTATCTTCCAACTGTTTTTACTTAATCAATGAATCCCCCACTGTTCCCGTCTTTTTGCTGCTGAATAGTTTTATAATATAGTGTGTATATATATATACATATATATATATGGCTCCTCTGTGCATTGTATTAACCTTTAATAAAGTTAGTAAAAGCCTTTTTTTCTTCTTATCGTGTTTTACTCTAAAAGCTGATGTAAAACTTAGTTATTTTGTGTGAGATTTTATTCCATCAGTGGTGTCAGAGCAATTGTAATATTTGTCCATTTCATCACCCTTTTTCGTTTCCTTAATCCCATGGCCTCATCATCTATCATTCACGCTCCACTTTACACTCATTCCACCATTCACATCTTCAATGGAGATCTTTATGTTACTGGAGTGATAAAATGGAGACACTCCTACGGTCACAAGATCTTTGGGATATTGTTAAAACAGGGCCTCAACCAGACAACAAAGCTACTGAATGTGCAACTGTGCAGTACACCAAGGAAGAGTTAAAAAAAGAGGCTCTTGCTCTTCATCTCATTCAGCAGGGCATTGCACCGTCCATTTATCCAAGGATCATGGGATCCAAGTATGCTCAAGAAGTTTGGCAGAGATTGGAAAATGATCATAAAAGCTCAGAAAAGATTATCAAAATTAAACTCTTTCCCTCCGCCGTAATTTTGATTCCATCACCATAGGTGAAACTGAAACTGTGCAAGACTTATTTGCTAAATTCATTAGTCTTGTTAATCAAATTAAAAGTCTTGGGGGAACAATAGAAGAACAACAAATCGTGAAAAAATCATGAGATCTTTGCCACACACTCACAAGCTTATAATATCTGCAATACTTGAGGCACGTGATTTAGAAACACTTACAGTCATCGATCCCATGGCTTTCCTGCAAACACATGAGGACTTGCTCAACCATGATGAACAAGTCCTAGAAAATGTTGTGCGAAATGATTCAGAAAAATCAAAATCACACAATCACAAAGAAAATAACACAATGCAATTTATTTGGTTCGGCGAGAAACACCTACGTCCATGGGGAGGAGCTATCCACTATCACCGGTGTAGAAGAAAAAAGAGAGGCCAATACAAAATACAACTCACACACTTTCAAAATCTCACAAAATAAGAACCGTAACCCTTTATATTTATAGGGGAAATTAGGGTTAGCTAAAAAACAAAAATATATCTCTCAAATAATAATCTTCACCTCATCTCTTATTTGACACAAACAAATATGAGATGACACAGTAAACATCAACACAAAATCGGTTGCACCAAAGTGGCTTCATACATACCCCCTGCTCCCATGGGAACAAGCCACGTGTAGTTCTTCAAAAGTGCCCCTCATGATACTCACCTCTGAACCCGATCGTTCACCAAACCTTTACAATATGTGAACTTCTGAACTGGAAGCACATTCATGAGCATGTATGCAGTATTCTCCTTGAAGTGACAATGGACTTCAGCCTTAGATACTGAAAGTGCAAATGCAATGTGATTCCCCAACCAAGTTGGCTTTGAGACATTCTGTCTCCTCGTCCGGCTTCTGGCAATAGAATCCCGAACACGACTTTCTGCCTCAACGTCCTCCACCTCCTGATCATCAGCACTGGGTACCTCATCAACAGTCTAATTGTAACAACCCCATCCGTTCATATGGTATATTCTAGAAGGTCCGGCCGGGGCCCCACAGTATATACCACAAAACAGTCGGTGAAGGTACAAGATGATATCAGAGTAGCGCGTCGCACCTATCACAAGCATTCTAGCGGAAGCCTAAACTACTTGAACTCCTCATGAATGTCCAAATATAAAACTCCACATTATATATATATATATAGGAATGTCTTACAACAAGTCAAAAGAGTTGGCCTTATGGCCTTACATGGCTTTCACACAGTGGCCTAAAACAGCTTGGCGCGCAGGCCGACCACAATAAAAGAAAACACTCAAAAGAACATATTTAGCCTTCGAGGGCTAACAGCAGCAGCAGCAACACCAGCAGGAGCATCAACCTCTATGCGTCCCGCTCGGTTCTCCCATACCTGGAAAGGGACAATCCACCCACCGGTGGTAAACAAAAGCAACGGTCAGCGTTCAGCTGACCAAATTATAACGACCCTACCCCTTCTCTCGGGGCAGCGGTATTTTTCCCTGCAGGCATATCATATCACAAGTATGGCAAGCTATATCATCAAAAGGTGCTTTCACGCACACAAGCCATCACAACCGTTCGCCACCCGGCCCAACGGTCCGTGCACTCAGGGCACATTCTTGGTGTTCTGGCAACCTCTTGCCCACCACCGTATCAGGGTTATCACCCAACGGTAAATCTCTTGAGCATTTACTCCATGGCGTGCAGCCGGAGTTAGTCTTCGGACACCAGGATGGCCCGTAGCCCCCCTGTGGTGTCATGGCGCGCAGGCCGAAGACTCTTGCTATGCGCTCCAACAGACCGCACTTTTTGGTCTCACGTCAGACGGACATAGCGCAGGTCGGATCCTCCACCCCCCGTTGCTCAAATCGCCTTGCCTTCTCCGAGTACAGTGTACTCATGGCTATATCAAAGGCGCGGGTCGGTCTCACCAATCCTGTTCTTGGCATTCAAGCCTGGGTATTTCATTATACCCATTTCCTCACAACAACAGCGAGTCTTTCCTGGGCACACCAGTACTTCCTGTGACTCTCTCCACAGGTGGACACCGCACTAGCACAAATGTCAGGGGTCTTTCCTGGGCACACCAGTACTTCCTGTGCCTCAATCACAGGTTGGACCCAAAACCATCACATGGCTATTTTCCTGGGCTACCACCCCAGTACTTCCTGCTACTCCTTTTCGCAGGCATAACCCATAGACTCCTTACACTACACGTTTATCACGGAGTTTTCTCCGGTTCGTATGCAACATCACCAATCCAGACTAACCTGTCCAGAAGGGCTTCACACAGCATGCCTATTCCGTACTCCATTTCCGGATCTATATGCTAACACAAGGGGATTCAAGCATCCACCCAAAGATTTCCCAAAATCAGCCACCTCTTGGTTGGGGAAATCACAAAATATGCCAAAAAGGAAAGCCTTCACATGGCTAGGAAGAAAAGTCGTTACCCTTGACGACCGCTTCGGTGCCATGGACTCCAAGCTAGCTTGCAAGACTCGCAAGAGCGTTTCCTCCGCAACGCTGGCTTCGGATCTCTCATCGGTAAACCGCAGCACCACCAACAGCAGCCCCTTTCCTTCTTCCTCCTCCTTTCCCTCTCTCTTTCTCTCTTCACTTGAAGAAAATTCAAGGCCAAAGAAAATGAGAAATCTTTCTCTGATTTCGGCCCTTAAGGAAAAAGAAGAAGAAGCTTCAGCCCTTGGATCTAGACTGAAGGAATGGACGGCCACGATTCTGCCAAAAACACATATTTTGACCCGACACGGCCTCGAACACGGCTGTGTGCCAGGCCGTGTGCCTCAAGCGGTGGTCAACCGACTTATCCAAACCAGTGACACGCCCATGGGACACGCCCGTGTCATGGGCCGTGTCACCAACACGCCTTCAGACACGCCCGTGTCTGTGGCCGTGTACCTGGGTAACGTCCCCTTTGCCGTCCGTGGATCAACACCACTAGGCCTCCGGCGGACCGTTACCGGGCTGCAGCCCAAGCACCCCAACCCCTCTCCTGCCCACAGGCGGGTTGTTGGTGGCCACAGCCTCCCTTTGATGAGGTAAACTCGACGATCGTCGAATAAAACTCGTCGAGCATGCGACACGGCCTTGGACACGCCCGTGTCCTGGGCCGTGTGCCTCCCTCTCGACGCATCGTCGAGAGAAAAATCGTCGAGACAAAGCCCAATCGTCGACACAACCTCGACACGCCCTGCGACACGCCCGTGTCGCAGGCCATGTCAACTGACACGCCCTGGGACACGCCCGTGTCACAGGCCGTGTCACCCAAAATTTCCTGATTCTGCACTTTGGGCTGTTACAATCCTCCCCTCCTACAAGAAATTTCGTCCTCGAAATTTAGAGACAGGAAAGCAACAGAAACCAGCAAGAAAATGTTACAACGAAAAAAATTTGATGTTACAATATTCTCGCTACAGATTACACAAACAGCTCAGGGAACTCTGCTCGCATGGTCTGCTCGCATGGTCTGCTCGCGTTCCCACGTCAGCTCTTCACGGCCGCAGTTGTCCCACCGGACTTTCACCATGCCGACCGTCTTGTTCCGCAACTGTTTCTCGGCTCGATCTTCGATCTGAATGGGTCTAACTCTCGTTGTTAGCCCATACTCCACCGGCACACGATCATCCGCGATCACTTGAGCTGGATCTTTCACGGCCTTCCGAAGCACTGAGATGTGAAAGACATCATGCAATCCACCCAAGTCTGCCGACAGAGCTAGCCGATAAGCCGCTTCGCCAACTCGCTCAACCACTTCAAAAGGACCCAAATATCTTGGACTCAACTTTTTCAATCGTCGAATCCTGGAGACACCTTTGAATGGCTTGATCTTCAAGTAGACCCAATCGCCAACCGCAAATTCTACATTCCGGTGCTTGGCGTTGTAGTACTTTGCTTGTCGATCTTGAGCAATAAGCAATCTCTCTCGAATCGTCCGAATGGTTGAGTTTGCTTCATCCACCTCATTTGGTTTAACAACCCGGGCTTCACCCGCTTCTACCCAAGCCAAGGGAGTACGACACTTCCTTCCATATAGGGCTTCATATGGTGCCATCCCAATGCTTGCCTGGTAGCTGTTATTATACGCAAACTCGACCATATAGAGATGATCTTCCCATCTATTTCCGAAATCAAGGGCGCACATTCGGAGCATGTCCTCCATTGTTCTGTTGGTACGTTCAGTTTGGCCATCCGTTTGGGGATGAAAGGCCGTACTGAAAGTCAACTTCGTGCCCAACAGTCGGTGAACTAGCCTCCAATCATTTGACGTGAATCGCCCATCTCGATCACTTACGATGCTCCGAGGAACACCGTGAAGACGCACAATCTGGTCAACATATAACTTTGCCAAACTTTCAACCGAATCATCCCGCCTGTTCGGGAGAAAATGTGCTACTTTTGTTAGCCGGTCAACTATCACCCAAATGGAATCATTTCCTCGCTACGATCTTGGCAACCCATGCACAAAATCCATGGAAATATCATCAAATTTCCACACTGGGATCGGCAGTGACTTCAAATAACCGCCCGGCTTTTGACATTCCGCCTTCACCATCGCACATGTTTGGCATTTAAAGACATAAAGGGCAACATCTTTCTTGAGCCCTGGCCACCAGAAAAGCTTCTTCATATCATTGAACATCTTTGTGCTCCCGGGGTGAATGGAATACTTGGTATAATGCGCTTCATACATCAGTTCTTCCCTCAGCTTCCCCACATTTGGGACGCACAACCGACCCTCTTTTCGCAAAAGACCGTCATTCCAGGTGAATTTGCCTTCTGGCCCTTCATTCACATAGCGTAAGAGATCGTCATCCAACTCCGTTGCCCGTCGAACTCGGTCTGCAAGGTCACATTGCACCTCAGTCCAGTTCAAACATGCAATGGCAGTGGAATTCTTGTCAACACAATAGATCTCCAATGCCTCCAACTCCTGGATAAGACGTTCATCATGCCTTTGTAACCAATTTGCTCTAACCGGAACTCGCCGACTCAAGGCATCCGCGACAACATTCCCCTTCCCGGGTGTATAGTGAATCTCGAAAGTGTAGTCCCCAAGGAACTCCAACCACCTTCGTTGTCGCATATTCAAGTCTTTCTGCTCTAACAGATACTTTAGGCTCTTATGATCGGTATAGATCTCCACCTTCACTCCATAAAGGTAGTGTCGCCACAACTTGAGTGCAAAAATCACCGCCGCTAATTCCAAATCATGGACGGGATAGTTTCGCTCGTGCACCTTCAGTTGGCGTGAGCCATAAGCAATCACCTTTCCGTTCTGCAAAAGAACGCAGCCTAAGCCGCTCCCTGAGGCATCACTATAAATCACAAATCCATCAGTTCCACATGACGAAGACAACACTGGTGCCGTGGTCAACCGAACCTTCAGCTCTTCAAAAGCTCGTGCGCACTCTGGCGTCCAAACGAACTTCTGATCTTTTCGCGTCAGTGTGGTTAGCGGCAAAGCGATCCGCGAGAAGTTCTCCACAAATCTTCTATAGTAGCCCGCAAGTCCAAGAAAACTCCTGACTTCGGCCACGGAAGACAACATTGGCCATTCTTGTATGACTCTTATCTTCGCTGGATCCACTGCAATGCCCGCTCCACTCACCACATGGCCCAAAAATGCCACTGACGATAGCCAAAACTCGCACTTCGAGAACTTGGCATATAGCTGATTTTGCCTCAACGTATTCAACACCAACCGCAAGTGAATCTCATGCTCAGCTTTGGACTTCGAGTATACCAGGATATCATCAATGAACACTATCACAAACAGATCCAGGTACTCACGAAAAATACGGTGCATCAGATCCATAAACACCGAGGGCGCATTACATAATCCAAAGGGCATGACTGTGAACTCATAGTGCCCATAACGTGTTCCAAATGCGGTTTTGGGAATGTCACCTTCCCGAATTCTTAACTGGTAATAACCAGACTTCAGGTCCAACTTCGAATAGACGGTCGAGCCCACTAGCTGATCGAATAACTCATCAATCCGAGGTATAGGATACTTATTCTTCTCGGCCAGCTTATTCAATTCACGGTAATCGATACACAATCGTAACCCACCATCTTTTTTCTTTACAAAAAGCACAGGCGCGCTCCAAGGTGACATACTTGGGCGGATATAACCTTGCTCTAGCATTTCTTGTAGTTGAACCTTCAACTCAGCCATCTCTTTAGGCGCAACGCGATATGGCGAGCGGGCCACAGGTTTCGCACCTGACACCAACTCGATCGTGAAGTCAATCTCCCGCTGGGGTGGTAGCCCAGGGAGATCCGCAGGAAACACATCTGTAAAGTCTGCCACAATCGGAACCTCGCACAAAGTGGCCTTAGGCTCAACAGCCTGAATTAGTGCAACGTAACACTCCGCACCCTTCCGAACAGATTTGACTACCTGGAGTGCAGACATCAACGTCCCGCCCACTCCTCGCATACCCGCGAACTTGGTCTTCTGTTCGGTATTTTGGCCCAACGTGATTTCTTTGGACTGGCAATCAATCATAGCATGCTGCTCCGCAAGCCAATCCATCCCAAAAATCACATCGAATTCCGATATTGGCAAAACAAGTGCGGTTAAACAAAAATCCCGACTTCCGAACTGAACCGCCACATCGCAAGCTTGATCCGCAAGCATCCAACAACTATTCGGCAACACCACTCTGACGCTATCTGCATTTGGACGACTGGGAATCCCAAGCCGCGTAAGAAACTCACGAGACAGAAATGAATGCGATGCACCTGTATCAAACAGTGCTCGCGCCAGCGTGTCCCGAATCATCACAAAGCCTAGGACAAACATGTCACACACACACAAACCACAAACATAGAAGTACTAGGCTAAGCATACAAACAATAGCATAAACAAAACTAAACTCATACCTGTGACAACGTCACTCTGCTTGATGGCCTCTTGCAGGCCAAGATTGTAGACCCGGGGTTGCGCCTGCGAGGCAGAAGAATCCACCACCGCCTTTCCTTTTTCCGCATAAGATGCTCCCGCCTTCTTTTCACTCTTTGGCGGCATCCGACAATCTCGCGCAATATGTCCCATCCGGCCACAATTGAAGCAGGTACGAGTGTCTGGCTTGGAGGTCGCCCCTGATGTTGCTCCCGTTGCAACTGATGAAGGAGCTTGTCCACTAGGCTTGGACTTCTTACCCCATCTCTTCTTATAAAATGGTTTTCCTGATCGGGGCGCCTTCCACTCCGGTTGCGTCATCACCAACGCTCTCTTCCCTGGCACCCTTTTCATGTCCTTTTCCAACGCGGTCGCGGTGTCAACCAATGCTTGGAAACCTTGGTTCACAGAACTGGACACAAGGAATCTCAGCTCGTCCCTCAGTCCTTCATAGAACCGATTCGTCTTCCTCTGCTCATCAGCAAAAATCGAACCCGCATACCGCCCCAAGCGAGTAAATTCATGCAGGTACGCGTCAACACTGCCATCACCTTGAGTTAACCGTTGGAATTCATTTTCCATGGCTATCCGTTGAGCCACAGGAAGGTGCTTCGCTAGGAAGAGCCGGGAGAATTCTTCCATCGACACTTGGGTTAACGGACGACCCGCCAAATGATGCAACTCCATCTCATCCCACCATAAACGCGCTTCTCCTTCAAGCAAGAAGGTGGCTAAGGTAACTTTCTGATGCTCCGTCGTTCCTATCGCCGTCATCACTCGCTTGATGCACGATAACCAATCCTCAGCCTGCGTCGGGGTTCCCGCTCCCGAGAACGTAGGCGGATGGAAGCTCATAAACCGCGTTAGCTGCTTCTCAGCCGCTCGAGGAACCACATCCATGACAGGTTCCGGCCTTGCCGCCACCTGTTCGGGCCTCACAGCCGCTTGCTCCTGCCTAAGTGGCTAGCCTTGGATCATGGTAAATAAGGCCTCCGCAACCAAACGCACATGTTCCGCAGACGGTGGAGGTGTAGGCACCGCGGCTGGTGCCGTACTTTCATCAGAACGCTTGGGCTCAAACGGCCCAGCTCCACTTCGTGTCACCTAAAGGTGGACAAGACACACACATTAGCGGTCGTACCCAAGCAATCAACACAAAAGAAGAACACACAGGTTCCTCAAACACACAAATATGCATTCCTATCATGGACATTCAGGAGTTCATTCGTAGACTTTGGTGTGCACAAACACGTGCTCGCCACCCCACAAAAGAAGTCGGCCACGACTTCGAGAGGGAAAGACCAAGACAACCGATACCAAAAATGTAACAACCCCATCCGTTCATATGGTATATTCTAGAAGGTCCGGCCGGGGCCCCACAGGATATACCACAAAACAGTCGGTGAAGGTACAGGATGATATCAGAGTAGCGCGTCGCACCTATCACAAGCATTCTAGCGGAAGCCTAAACTACTTGAACTCCTCATGAATGTCCAAATATAAAACTCCACATTATATATATATATAGGAATGTCTTACAACAAGTCAAAAGAGTTGGCCTTATGGCCTTACATGGCTTTCACACAGTGGCCTAAAACAGCTTGGCGCGCAGGCCGGCCACAATAAAAGAAAACACTCAAAAGAACATATTTAGCCTTCGAGGGCTAACAGCAGCAGCAGCAACACCAGCAGGAGCATCAACCTCTATGCGTCCCGCTCGGTTCTCCCGTACCTGGAAAGGGACAATCCACCCACCGATGGTAAACAAAAGCAACGGTCAGCGTTCAGCTGACCAAATTATAACGACCCTACCCCTTCTCTCGGGGCAGCGGTATTTTTCCCTGCAGGCATATCATATCACAAGTATGGCAAGCTATATCATCAAAAGGTGCTTTCACGCACACAAGCCATCACAACCGTTCGCCACCCGGCCCAACGGTCCGTGCACTCAGGGCACATTCTTGGTGTTCTGGAAACCTCTTGCCCACCACCGTATCAGGGTTATCACCCAACGGTAAATCTCTTGAGCATTTACTCCATGGCGTGCAGCCGGAGTTAGTCTTCGGACACCGGGATGGCCCGTAGCCCCCCGTGGTGTCATGGCGCGCAGGCCGAAGACTCTTGCTATGCACTCCAATAGACCGCACTTTTTGGTCTCACGTCAGACGGACATAGCGCAGGTCGGATCCTCCACCCCCTGTTGCTCAAATCGCCTTGCCTTCTCCGAGTACAGCGTACTCATGGCTATATCAAAGGCGCGGGTCGGTCTCACCAATCCTGTTCTTGGCATTCAAGCCTGGGTATTTCATTATACCCATTTCCTCACAACAACAGCGGGTCTTTCCTGGGCACACCAATACTTCCTGTGACTCTCTCCACAGGTGGACACCGCACTAGCACAAATGTCAGGGGTCTTTCCTGGGCACACCAGTACTTCCTGTGCCTCAATCACAGGTTGGACCCAAAACCATCACATGGCTATTTTCCTGGGCTACCACCCCAGTACTTCCTGCTACTCCTTTTCGCAGGCATAACCCATAGACTCCTTACACTACACGTTTATCACGGAGTCTTCTCCGGTTCGTATGCAACATCACCAATTCAGACTAACCTGTCCAGATGGGCTTCACACAGCATGCCTATTCCGTACTCCATTTCCGGATCTATATGCTAACACAAGGGAATTCAAGCATCCACCCAAAGATTTCCCAAAATCAGCCACCTCTTGGTGGGGGAAATCACAAAATATGCCAAAAAGGAAAGCCTTCACATGGCTAGGAAGAAAAGTCGTTACCCTTGACGACCGCTTCGGTGCCATGGACTCCAAGCTAGCTTGCAAGACTCGCAAGAGCGTTTCCTCCGCAACGCTGGCTTCAGATCTCTCGTCGGTAAACCGCAGCACCACCAACAGCAGCCCCTTTCCTTCTTCCTCCTCCTTTCCCTCTCTCTTTCTCTCTTCACTTGAAGAAAATTCAAGGCCAAAGAAAATGAGAAATCTTTCTCTGATTTCGGCCCTTAAGGAAAAAGAAGAAGAATCTTCAGCTCTTGGATCTAGACTGAAGGAATGGACGGCCACGATTCTGCCAAAAACACATATTTTGACCCGACACGGCCTCGAACACGGCCGTGTGCCAGGCCGTGTGCCTCAAGCGGTGGTCAACCGACTTATCCAAACCAATGACACGCCCATGGGACACGCCCGTGTCATGGGCCGTGTCACCAACACGCCTTCAGACACGCCCGTGTCTGTGGCCGTGTACCTGGGTGAAAAAAATCCCAAATCATCCCGAGACTTCACACGGCCTGTGACACGCCCGTGTCCCAGGCCGTGTGCCCAGACACGGCACAAAGACACGCCCTGTCGAAACCTTCGGCGGGCAGAGTTCGTCGCCTAATTTGACACGCCCTGTGACACGCCCGTGTCACAGGCCGTGTTCAACACTCGACACTCACTTCTCGACACTCGACGATCGTCGAATAAAACTCGTCGAGCATGCGACACGGCCTTGGACACGCCCGTGTCCTGGGCCGTGTGCCTCCCTCTCGACACATCGTCGAGAGAAAAATCGTCGAGACAAAGCCCAATCGTTGACACAACCTCGACACGCCCTGCGACACGCCCGTGTCGCAGGCCGTGTCAACTGACACGCCCTGGGACACGCCCGTGTCACAGGCCGTGTCACCCAAAATTTCCTGATTCTGCACTTTGGGCTGTTACACTAATCATACATCTCATCAGGTCTGTGGGGAACTGGTGGAGAAAATGAAGTCACATCAAACTCCTTCTGAATACTAGTAGTGATCGGCTTGGAACTCTCCAACTACTTTGAGTCCCGATGCTTTAACATAATCGCCTCGTCGAAAGTAGCGTCACTGCTAATGACAATCTTTCTCTCTGCCTGATCAAACAATTTGTAACCCTTGACACCACATCTGAAGCCAATGAAGATCGCCCTCTTTGCCCATGGTTCCACCTTATCATTCTTCACGTGATAGTAAGCTAGACACCCATACACTTTCATGTGCATATTGTGATGACTCAGCTGGTGTCGTCTGGGCTGCAGCCCAAGCACCCCAACCCCTCTCCAGCCCTCAGGCAGGTTGTTGGTGGCCACAACCTCTCTTTGATGAGCAAAACTCTCCAGTTAAGCATGCAACATGGGGACTTCCCAGGATATCACCCATCCTGGTACTACTCCAACCCGAGCACGCTTAACTATGAAGTTTTCCAACTCCGTATCACCAATTGAGCCGTAGTTGTTTTATGATGACCCAGGCCCGACTCTACTCGGGACCACGTTCACCAAGGGAGACCCAGCGTGTTGATGCTCAAAAACGGCACCTGGGGGATAGCTGTCACCGAGGGGGTGATTGGGCCTCACAGGCTAGGTGAGGATGAAGGAGAAGGTTGCGGAGGAAAGGGAGAGGCTTGAGAGGAGAGGCGAGCCTTGATCAACAGAGAGGGTTGATCAAGAAAGAAGGAAGAGGGAGACCAAGAGCGGTCGAGCAGACAGCAATCGCAACGGTTGTTCTTGCAGGTTGAAAGCCGAGGAGAGCTGAGCTGAGCTGAGGGCAAGGCTTGCTGAGCAGAGGAGCAAGGCTTGCTGAGCAGAGGAGCAAGGCTTGCTGAGCAGAGGAGCAAGGCTTGCTGAGCAGAGGAGCAAGGCTTGCTGAGCAGAGGAGCAAGGCTTGCTCAACAGAGGAGAGGAGAGGGGGCCGCAAGCAGCGGCAACAACACACTTCGCCCGTCGCGGCCTAAATGCCACTCATGCGACGGGCTTTCCTTTTATTAAAAGCTAGAGGTTACAAGCTTACAAGTACTCCTTTGCAACAAAATCACTAAAGGGTACAAGGAGAAGCTGGCGGCTAAGAGAGAAGAAGTTGCCAGAGAGCAGAGAAGAGAAGCTGCCAGAGACTAAGTAAAATAGTCTGCTAGCTGCTGGAGGACTGGGAAACTGAGTCTGCAGAGGCTGCTGGCAAGCTGCTGAAGAGCTGTGGAGGACTGCGCGGACAGGAAACTGAGTCCGCAGAGCTTGTTGGAGAGGTGATGACGGACTGGAAAACGGAGTCCGCAGGGTCTGCTCTTAAGACTTGTCTTCACCTTCCGGCCCCCCAAATGAGAGGCTTCAGGGGGTATTTATAGGCCCAGGGAAGTTGTTGAAGAAGCGGGGCCCAGTGACATCAGCATGACGACCTGCGCGGACTCCGCGGACTGAGATTTTGCGTCTGCCACTGTTGAGCGATGAAGCAAGCGGAAGGACCCACCTGCAGGGAACTGGTCGCCCCCTAGCGGGCGACCTGGGCGGACTCCGGGAGGAGTCCGCCCGGCAGGCCGGAGGCCGCCCCCTAGCGGGCGGCCTGGGCGGACTCCAGGGGGAGTCCGCCCGGCAGGGTGCCGGGGCCGCCCCCTAGCGGGCGGCCTGGGCGGACTCCAGGGGGAGTCCGCCCGGCAGGGTGCCGGGGCCGCCCCCTAGCGGGCGGCCTGGGCGGACTCCAGGGGGAGTCCGCCCGGCGGGCCTGGCCGCCCCCTTGCGGGCGGCCTGGGCGGACTCCTGGGGGAGTCCGCCCGGCTGACTGTCGGGGCCGCCCCCTAGCGGGCGGCCTGGGCGGACTCCAGGGGGAGTCCGCCCGGCGGGCCTGGCCGCCCCCTTGCGGGCGGCCTGGGCGGACTCCTGGGGGAGTCCGCCCGGCTGGCTGCCGGGGCCGCCCCCTAGCGGGCGGCCTGGGCGGACTCCAGGGGGAGTCCGCCCGGCGGGCCTGGCCGCCCCCTTTCGGGCGGCCTGGGCGGACTCCAGGGGGAGTTCGCCCGGGGGCCTGGCCGCCCCCTTGCGGGCGGCCTGGGCGGACTCCGGGGGGAGTCCGCCCGGCTGGTCGCCGGGGCCGCCCCCTAGCGGGCGTCCTGGGCGGACTCCAGGGGGAGTCCGCCCGGCGGGCCTGGCCGCCCCCTTGCGGGCGGCCTGGGCTGACTTCGGGGGGAGTCCGCCCGGCTGGCGGGCAGAGGCCGCCCCGGGTGGGCGGCCTCGACGGACGGCGGCAGGAGGCCGCCGCCTCTCGGGCAGCAGGGAGGTCGCTCCTGGTGGGCGACCCCAACGGATGGCGGCAGGGGACCGCTGCCCCTTGGGCTGATTAGGAGGTCGCTCCCGGTGGTGCTGTTGGCGAACTCCTGCAAGAAAAAGCACTGCACGATTAGCGGACCTAACCGCATGTCCCGCGAGGGTGAGCCATGGGAATAGCCCACCGTCCCGCAGGGCACGCGGTTGCTAGGAAACCTAGGCGGACAGGGAAAACTGCCGCCTACGCGGGGACTTGTCGCGATCGAAAGGGAGAACCTAAGGGTCGCGACTGGCCAGCTGGCCACCTTGGGAAGGATCGCCGATTTCTGTGTTAACATAATCCCCACACTTTTTTAAGTTCCGAAGGGAACTTCGAAAAAGTTGGAGACCCACGAAAATCGTGATCCACCCCAAAGGAAAGAGAGGGGGAAGCAAGGAGAGATAGAACCTGAAGCCTCTCCTTACAAGCTTGGTGTTTCCTGTCTATTTTCCTGCAAGAGGAAAATTAAGGGTAAGCATGTATGGGTGGTACATCGAGTGTGTACCTGAGTTTGATTTTGCAAAACGAAGAAGGTGCTTTTCCTGTAAAGTTCTGCAAAACAATAGTGAGGGGAAACAGAAAGGCATAATAACTTGCAAGTACCTGATAGAGGCTTGCAAGCACCTGTCATTCTCTGCAAAAAGAGAAGGGAAAAGAGTATACAAGGACAGAAAAAATGAGTTACAAGTACCTGGAAGGAACTTGCAAATCTTTGGCGATCTCTGCGAGAGAAGAGTTAAGAGTATGCATAGTACATGAAAGTAACTTGCAAGTACCTGAATGGAGCTTGCAAGTGTTGGTGACTTCTGCAAGAAGAGAGTTAGAGGCAGATATTGTATATAGAGATAAGCTGCAAGTACCTGAATGACTTGCAGATGTCTGCTAAGTACTGCAAAGTGAAGAGTAAGCAGCAGAGATAAAATAATGATTTAAACTGCAAGTACCTGGATGAGGTTTGCAGGTTTCTGTTGTTTTCTACAAGGAGAAAAGTTAGAAGCAGACAATATGCATATGAAAGGAGTTTGCAAGTACCTGTGGAGCAGGCTTGCAAATGTTTGCTAACCTCTGCGGGAGTGATTGGAAGCAAACAAGACGCGAGGATAACCGCACCCGAACCATACCAAAAATGTTGATATGACTCGATTAATGTTTGACGCCATTAGAATTTGGCAAGAATAATGAGTAGCTCTATGAATCTCCGTATGATAGAGCTTGAGTAGGCAAAGTATATGAGGTGAGCATAAGGAAAGTGATTGCTGAAAATCTTTTTGAGATAACCCATGAAGGTTGATGAGATAGGGTCGATATGACCAAGTAGCAAGAGAAATGCCCGATGAACATTATCACGAAGTACAGATTAATGAATCGAGCACTAGCTGTTGACATGGCTGGAAATCCTTTTGGCAGGTTGGATTAACCTGTTCACCTGTGAAAGGAGGGAAGAGAGAAAAGGAGGTCTGTACCCGGAATGACTAAAGAGGGTTGAATGCTGCCACAGGTGTTCCCCGTGGGCCTTATGCATCACTTGCCCGAAAAATCATCCCGAGTACAGTCCTACTCAAAGCGGGCTGGCCGCGCATCCTCAAGGAGGAGGGAAAAGGAAAATGAGGTCCATGTTCGGAATGACTAAGGAGGGTTGAATGCTGCCACAGGTGTTCCCCGTGGGCCTTATGCATCACTTGCCCAAAAAATCATCCCGAGCATGATCCTGCTCAAAGCGGGCTGGCCGCGCATCCTCAAGGAGGGCACAAAAGAGGAAAGCAAGGGAAAGGTCCTGAGAAGGACCGCTAGAAGGACCGCTCTCTCGCCTTGGGTACAAGCATCACTGTGTCTGTGTATTGATCAGTGGAGTTGCGAACCCGCGAAGGCACGGATCGAGGATACCAGAGAGTGCTTCGGCCACCACAGTTGAAGGATGAGCAAAGAGACAAGGCTACGCTTGATTGCCATTGCTTGTCCAGCGAAGATCATCCTAATCGTAGTGTATCCTATAGGACGCACAACAGAGCTAACACATGGGGCTCCCCTAGCACACACTCTGTGTCAGATGTTGGCTAGGATCCTAAGTCTGAAGCCCATAATCGTAGAATGACTGCTCCCACTACACACATGGGTATACTCCCGCCATATGTGGTCGAAGCGGTAGTGCGAGAACAAACTACGGAGGGAACGTTTCAGGCTCGGCGAAATCTCATTGACGTAACGATCCTAAGAGAGGGAGAAGAGAGGAAGGAGCAACACAAGAAGGGAACTGTGTCAGTACGGGATCCCTGAATAAAAGATTTGCTGGAAAGCAAGTAAAGAACACTGAGAAGTGTTGTAATGAAAATGTTTGAAAAGGAGAGAGAGAGTAAGGGTTGAGATAACCCCTATAGGTTGCAAGGAGCTCTGGAGGACTGTGAAGTCCATCGCTAGCTTAGAATAGCCTTCCCAGCACACCCTCATCGTCGGCATCGAAGCATTCGACTGTTTGGTGAACAACGAGGAGAGGAGGCTCTTCGACGTGGTTCACTGCTCTTGAGGAGCAAGGAGCGTCTGAAATTTCTTTGCCCTTTGAAGTTGATGGATCAGGGCGATCTTCTTTAGGAAGCAAGTCATGCATCTTGCCTTGCCGGAGCATCCTTTGCACAAGCTGGCGGAATGCTCGGCAGTCTTCTGTTCGATGGCCTGACTCTTTGTGGAATTCACAATAAGGCTCTGAGTTTCTAGACCTCTGATCGGTCGGCCGATAGGGCTTCTTGTAGTTTGCCCTATCTTTCATGATCTGGACTACTTCTTGCACGACGTCGTCGAGATCAGACTCATGCAAGTCATCGTCTTGCTCTTGTTGAACAGTTGCTGTTTGAGAACGAGCTAGCGGCAACAATGAATCTTGAACATCGCGGCTCGGGAAGGAGTATCGCTGGCGATGAAGCCTTCTCTCCTTCCTTGAGTAAGTTGGGGCGTGATTGCGAGGAGACCTTGGAGGATGCTTGCGGGAGGGATCCTCCTCGGATAGAAGTTTGGAGACGAAGCCTGGATTGCTCTTCTCGCCTCGGATGTATGAGTTGGCTAGAGCGATCAACTCTTGATATGTCCTTGGAGCACGGACGTTGGCTTCGAATTTGAGAGGCCCTTCACGAAGACCGTGGATAAGAGCCACTCGGTACATCTCTTGATCAGTAACCTCGATGTCCAAAATCTCTCTTTGGAATCGATCAACAAACTGAGACCAAGTCTCATTCCCGCGCTGCTTGATCTCAAAGAGGGCTTCAGGACCGCCCTTTCTCTTAGTTGACGTAGAGAATCTGAGAAGAAACTCCCTTCGAAGATCAAGGAAGGAAGCGATGGAGTGAGGACGGAGGCCATAGAACCAGTCCCTCACTTGCCCATCAAAAGAGGTAACAAGAAGCTTGCACTTGGTTGCATCTGAGAGAGTCTTGAGAGCAACGGCTGACTCAAAAGCTTGGAGGTGCTTTACTGGATCTGTCTCTCCAGTGTAGGTTGGTAGTCGAGGCTCTCTGAAGTTTGCTGGAGTTGGCTCATGGCGGACACTCTCCGCGAATGGTGAAGGTTCTTCTTGCTCTCCTACAGCATATGGATAAAAAGGAGCATAAGCTGCAGCTGCAAAAGGAGCATGAGGATAACAAGGAAAAGTTGCTGCAGGAGGAGCAGGGGCAGGAGCTGAAGGGTAGGGATGACTTCCCTGAAAGTTGAGAACTCTAGCTGGACTTCCCCGGGCTGCTTCCCGGAAGAAGTTATGGCGAGCAGCGAACTCTTCATCTTGAGTCCGCAAAGGAGCTGCAGGTCCTTGCGGAAAGGTTGGAGTGTACGGGGGATAGAACGACGGGCAAGCTTGAGAGTAAGCTTGCTGACGCTCTGCTGTTGGTGTTGGGTTGATTGGAGCAGCTGGAGCAGCTGCTGGATGAGCGTCCAATCGCTGCGTTATAACAGCAAGAACTTTGTTGATAGCTTGGAACTGTTGAGCATTCTCTCGGCGCGACTGCTCAAAGGCTTCCCAGAGAGGATCTTCACTGGGACTTGGAGCATGGTTCTCGGCTGACTGATGGTCTGACATGGTTAGCTGTTGCTTTCACTGCCTGTTCTGATCTGAAGGTTTGCGCGTGAGCTGTTCGGGTCCACGCTCACCGCACCCTGTTGATGCTCGAAAACGGCACCTGGGGGATAGCTGTCACCGAGGTGGTGATTGGGCCTCACAGGCTAGGTGAGGATGAAGGAGAAGGTTGCGGAGGAAAGGGAGAGGCTTGAGAGGAGAGGCGAGCCTTGATCAACAGAGAGGGTTGATTAAGAAAGAAGGAAGAGGGAGACCAAGAGCGGTCGAGCAGACAGCAATCGCAGCGGTTGTTCTTGCAGGTTGAAAGCCGAGGAGAGCTGAGCTGAGCTGAGGGCAAGGCTTGCTAAGCAGAGGAGCAAGGCTTGCTGAGCAGAGGAGCAAGGCTTGCTGAGCAGAGGAGCAAGGCTTGCTGAGCAGAGGAGCAAGGCTTGCTGAGCAGAGGAGCAAGGCTTGCTGAGCAGAGGAGCAAGGCTTGCTCAGCAGAGGAGAGGAGAGGGGGCCGCAAGCAGCGGCAACAACACACTTCGCCCGTCGCGGCCTAAATGCCACTCATGCGACGAGCTTTCCTTTTATTAAAAGCTAGAGGTTACAAGCTTACAAGTACTCCTTTGCAACAAAATCACTAAAGGGTACAAGGAGAAGCTGACGGCTAAGAGAGAAGAAGTTGCCAGAGAGCAGAGAAGAGAAGCTGCCAGAGACTAAGTAAAATAGTCTGCTAGCTGCTGGAGGACTGGGAAACTGAGTCTGCAGAGGCTGCTGGCAAGCTGCTGAAGAGCTGTGGAGGACTGCGCGGACAGGAAACTGAGTCCGCAGAGCTTGCTGGAGAGGTGATGACGGACTGGAAAACGGAGTCCGCAGGGTCTGCTCTTAAGACTTGTCTTCACCTTCCGGCCCCCCAAATGAGAGGCTTCAGAGGGTATTTATAGGCCCAGGGAAGTTGTTGAAGAAGCGGGGCCCAGTGACATCAACATGACGACCTGCGCGGACTCCGCGGACTGAGATTTTGCGTCCGCCACTATTGAGCGATGAAGCAAGCGGAAGGACCCACCTGCAGGGAACTGGTCGCCCCTAGCGGGCGACCTGGGCGGACTCCGGGAGGAGTCCGCCCGGCAGGCCGGAGGCCGCCCCCTAGCGGGCGGCCTGGGCGGACTCCAGGGGGAGTCCGCCCGGCAGGGTGCCGGGGCCGCCCCCTAGCGGGCGGCCTGGGCGGACTCCAGGGGGAGTCCGCCCGGCAGGGTGCCGGGGCCGCCCCCTAGCGGGCGGCCTGGGCGGACTCCAGGGGGAGTCCGCCCGGCGGGCCTGGCCGCCCCCTTGCGGGCGGCCTGGGCGGACTCCTGGGGGAGTCCGCCCGGCTGACTACCGGGGCCGCCCCCTAGCGGGCAGCCTGGGCGGACTCCAAGGGGAGTCCGCCCGGCGCG
The DNA here is from genome assembly GCA_039583875.1 of Platanthera guangdongensis. Classification (NCBI taxonomy): domain Eukaryota; kingdom Viridiplantae; phylum Streptophyta; class Magnoliopsida; order Asparagales; family Orchidaceae; genus Platanthera; species Platanthera guangdongensis. The sequence goes on from CM077160.1 coordinate 132,598,118, forward strand.
CCTGGCCGCCCCCTTGCGGGCGGCCTGGGTGGACTCCTGGGGGAGTCCGCCCGGCTGGCTGCCGGGGCCGCCCCCTAGCGGGCGGCCGGGGCGGACTCCAGGGGGAGTCCGCCCGGCGGGCCTGGCCGCCCCCTTTCGGGCGGCCTGGGCGGACTCCAGGGGGAGTCCGCCCGGCTGGTCGCCGGGGCCGCCCCCTAGCGGGCGGCCTGGGCGGACTCCAGGGGGAGTCCGCCCGGCGGGCCTGGCCGCCCCCTTGCGGGCGGCCTGGGCGGACTCCGGGGGGAGTCCGCCCGGCTGGTCGCCGGGGCCGCCCCCTAGCGGGCGACCTGGGCGGACTCCAGGGGGAGTCCGCCCGGTGGGCCTGGCCGCCCCCTTGCGGGCGGCCTGGGCGGACTCCGGGGGGAGTCCGCCCGGCTGGCGGGCAGAGGCCGCCCCGGGTGGGCGGCCTCGACGGACGGCGGCAGGAGGCCGCCGCCTCTCGGGCAGCAGGGAGTTCGCTCCTGGTGGGCGACCCCAACGGATGGCGGCAGGGGACCGCTGCCCCTTGGGCTGATTAGGAGGTCGCTCCCGGTGGTGCTGTTGGCGAACTCCTGCAAGAAAAAGCACTGCACGACTAGCGGACCTAACCGCATGTCCCGCGAGGGTGAGCCATGGGAATAGCCCACCATCCCGCAGGGCACGCGGTTGCTAGGAAACCTAGGCAGACAGGGAAAACTGCCGCCTACGCGGGGACTTGTCGCGATCGAAAGGGAGAACCTAAGGGTCGCGACTGGCCAGCTGGCCACCTTGGGAAGGATCGTCGATTTCTGTGTTAACACAGCGGGACCCAGCTCGTATAGGGTACAGTCCAAGCACCCCAACCCCTCTCCATCCCTCAGGCGGGTTGTTGGTGGTCACAAACTCTCTTTGATGAGCGAAACTCTCCAATTAAGCAGGCAACGCAAGGACTTTCCAGGAGGTCACCCATCCTGGTACTATGAAGGTCACCCATCCCAGGTAGCCCGAGCACGCTTAACTATGAAGTTTTCCAACTCCTCATCACCAATTGAGCTCAATTGACGATGAGGAGTTGGAAAACTCCATAGTTAAGTGTGCTCCGGCTAGATTAGTACCAGGAGGTCACCCATCCCAGAACTGGGCTTATTGAAGGTCATCAGTTGAGTTCGCGAAATGATGTAAACAAAACCCTTTCCTTGCATGTGGATTTATTTTTTGTTATGTGTGGAAGCGAACCTTCTCTAAAAAAAGGACAAACGATGTCTGTTGATGAATCTATTCTATCCAGATTTATGCCAACCATCCACTCTTTCTATTCTTCGGTTGTGGCTTCAGTTCAGGGTATGGTATGCTTCAACAGATGAATTCGGGAACTCGAATGCTTTATCCAATCAAGTTCTTCCTGATGAGTCTCCTTCTGTAGCTCAATTGGTGATGAGGAGTTTGAAATCCATAGTTAAGTGTGCTCGGGCTGGAGTAGTACCAGGATGGGTGACCTCCTGGAAGTCCCCACGCTGGCTGCTTAACTAGAGAGTTTCGCTCATCAAAGGTAGGCTGTGGCCACCAACAACCTGCCTGAGGACTGGAGAGGGGTTGGGGTGCTTGGGTTGCAGCCTGGACGATGACAGCTGGGTCCCGCTGGGTCTCCCTCAGTGGACGTGGTCCCGAGTGGAGCCGGGCCTGCGTCATCACACATATAATCTCTAGCAGGATGCCCCAACCACATCTCCTTTGGTGTCTTCTTTCCAATAGCTGCAGAAGACAAACTGTTCACCAAGTGGCAAACATAGTCTGGGGCCTCATCCCAGAAAATCCCGTTTAACCTAGCATTAGACAATATATATTAAACCTTCTCCACCAAAGTACGGTTCATGCACTCTAGCACCCTGTTCTGTTGCGGTGTCTCCCTGATAGTGAAGTGATGCTCTATACCTGATCTCTGACACTATCGAAAGAAAGCGTTTGATCTGTGTTTACTTCTATTGTCTGATCTGATACATCGAATCTTTTTGCATGTTTGAGTCTGAATCCACTTCTTCCAAGTCATAAATATTTCCAGAATTTTGCTCTTATGCTTCATGGTATACACCCAAACATATCTGGAATAATCATCAATGAAGGAGACAAAGTATCGTCATCCAGTGAAAGATTTTGTCTTCGTTGGGTCGCAAACATTTGTGTAAACATAATCTAAAATACCATTTGTATTGTGGTCGGCAGTGCCAAAATATACTCATGCATTCTTGCTAAGCACACAATGCTCAATAGGAGTGTCTGGTCTTCATCGCCAACATACTCGTCCAAATTTAACAGATCTGACAATAGTTTCATAAACTCATTCAAGTGCTCATCAATCGAAACTCCGTGTCTCATTTGAAACTGATACAATCGACACTTCATGTGGAGACGATTATCCACGCTCTTCGTGAGATATTTATTCTCTAGCGTCCTCCAAAGATTTTCAACAGACGCCCCCAATATAACTCTGTATTTGATCTCATGAGTCAGACAATTTTTGATCAACTCGCAAGTGCTTTGATTTATTTTTGACCAAGTTTTCTCAGTCATCTCATCAGGACATTCATCGCAATCAAGAACGTTCTCCAAATTTAGCGAGCAAAGCGCATCCACCACCTCACAATGCCACATGCCAAAGTTACTCTTTTCATCAAATTTGGTAATATCAATTTTCACCAGATGTGAACCCGTATGATGGATAGTTGAATGTACGGCTGTGAAGTCTCCCATATTTTTGGATAGTACATCAATAATAGCACAAAAAAACCAAACAACCCAAAAGCAACAAATTTTTTATTAGTCTATCCAAAACAACAACAAAAAATTTGTTAGCTCTTCCAGATCATGACTCCAAGCACAGTCTTTATTAAAACTATAAATGTTTGTTTTAGAATTGAGAGTGACCTAGAGGGGAGCGGGGGTGAATAGGTCCAATTTAAATCTTGGCTAATTTTTGGATTCTGAAATTTACTTCTCTATGTTAATTACCTCAGTCAAATAAAACAAGAAAATAATTAAGCAATTAAAACCATCACAGCACATCAATCACAACACAGTACATATAAATTTATAGTGATTCCTCAATTTATGGTTACATCCACTTTCCCCCTTCGCCTATCTAGCAATGAACTAGATTCGGCCAAACTCCTTCTTTCTTTACTCAGATTCTCAGATCTTACAGCTCAGAGTCCAGCTGGCTCCTACAACTCAGACTATACAAGTATTATCACTCAGATCACCAAGATCCTACACCTCAAGTTATTTTCAATAACTCTACCTCAGAATGTATCCACACTCCTACACCTCAGGCAAACCCTGCCCTACACCTCAGAACATATAGTTCCTACACCTCAGAGAAATATCCATTTCTACCACCTCAGGCAATTCCTGCCCTACCTCAGCCTTTATATCACAGGCTTACAACTCAGAGAAATTAATTCTCCTACACTTAGATCTACAAGTAGATCTTATTAGTTTAATAATAGTGAAAAGAAATTAATTCAGAATTAGTCACCCAGCAAGAGAGAAACGAGTGACTGCTTCTTGATCTGATCTTGATATGTCAGCTTCCCTCGATCCTTGTTGTAATGGAGTTGATCCAACCCTTCTTAGATTTTTAAAGCTTCTTGAAGTTGAAATTGGGGTGGATCTAGGCTGGAGAATGTTGAAGATGATTCTTGTTCAGGCTTCTCTCCACCTTCAGAATTCTTGCAGATTACTTCTTAGATCCGGCTTCTCCAATTTTTTTACTGATCTTCTATCTACCTTCTGTAGAGTTGATCCCTTTATATAGGCTCTGTCAAAGGTAACCGACTGATCCGGTTAATAACTGACATTTGATAGTTCTGACAGTTGTCAGAACCTCTGTCTTGATTTCTGCTCTTAGGAAGCAATTCTGCTTGAAGTGTTGAAACTTGACTGTTGGATGTGTCGACACCAGTCCTGGGTATCGACACTACTCTTGTAGTGATGTCGACATACTTCTGAATGTGTCTACACAACCTTCACCTTGTCTCGACACAGCTGATGTAGAATGTGTCGAAACTAGTCTTGAGTGTCGACACAATTGTCTTCAGTCTCGACATTGCTTGTATAAAGTGTGTCGATACTTGTCCTTAGTGTCGACACAGTTGTTCTTTATCTCGACACAACCTGTGTAGAGTGTGTCGACACTAGTCCTAAGTGTTGACACAGTTGCTTTCTTGTATCATAGTGTCGACCCAAGTCCTGGGTGTCGACACAACTTTCTCCTTAACTCAGCACTTCTTGTTTAAGTGTGTCGACACTAATGACACAGCTGCTTCTTGTCTTAGCACATCTTTGACAAAGGTGTCGACACTTGCCTAGTGTCTCGACACTTCTGTACTTAGCTTTATTTGCCGGTATACAAGAACTTAACATTCATCAAATATAACTATGTGTATATCATTGAGCTGAAAGATCTTCTTCAAATCAAGTACATTGTGACCAATGTACTCAACAATCTCCCCATATTTGGAGAAGTCATAATCCCAATTCAATGATATACAACATGATACCAAAATATGATGATTAGGACATTAAGATTACAGTGTTGTACAATATGTGAAATAACACAGATAAAAACACATTTCATTAGACATTAACAACAATAATGTTGAACAGAAAGTAAAGTAAACAATTACAATTCTAATTAATAGTACAAGAAATGTTTTGCAAACCAAAATGTTCATTAATTGTTTGTCAAAAGGTTTACAGCTATAAACTTTGATTATTCAATATTTACTGAACAAATTTTACATAAGATTCAAAACTAAGAATATCTTAGGACAGCTCTGGTTCTCTGATTACTATGCCCTTTCCAGATTATATCTTTGCATTCACCTCAGGCACCTTGTCATCATTAACCTTCTTTCCTTTGTCATCCTTAGCTTTTGCAATTCCTTTCTCTTTTATCCTTTGTCTTTCAAAATAATGGTAAGGCTTTGGGAAATATTTATTGGGCTCAACTGACTTAGTAGGTATCTTCCCTTTCTTCAGATCATGTCTGAACTTCTGGATAACCACTTGTTGCTTTAAATGTTTGACTCATTCCTGTTCTGAATGTCATTTACCTCTGTCTCTCATATTTGTATTCACTGCCTTCCATGCAGTGAGGATTATTGATCTGGAGGTTGGACTCCACTGCTCAAAATCAGGTTCAATTTAAGCTTGTTCTCTAAACCTTTTCTTTGATAGTTGAGCTTCTTTTTCTTTAATCAGAGCAGATTCACACATCTCCACCTCTTCATATATAACATTTTGAACTGATGGTGGAGGACTGCACATATGTTGGACAGCTTCTTGGATAGCCTCAAGTGTAACTTATGCTGCAGGATTGTGCATGGTTTGCTCAGCAGCATGAGTTCCAGTAGGATGAGGTGCTTCAAGTTGAGCTGGTTGACAACCAGACTCAGCAGTTTGATCTTCATTATACCATAGGGGAGGATGGCCTAAAGTGTCTCTGATATTATTTGATATCCAGGTAACATGTCCAAAATTGGCCCTTATCATTACCCTTCTTCAAGTTGAGCTGGTTGACAACCAGAATCAGTAGTTTGATCTCTATCATACCATAAGGGAGGATGACCTAAAGTGTCTCTGATATTATTTGATATCCAGGTAGCTTGTTCAGAACTGGCCCTTACCATTACCATCTCCCCCTTTATGTCTTCTCTTTCAACATGATCTCTCAGATCATTCTTATGAAACCTGACTTGTCCATCTAGATAATTTAGTCCAGATGTTATGGTATCCTTGAGTTTAAGTAAGTGGTAATCTAATTGTTTATCAGATGCTTGGATATCTTTAAGTAGTGAGGCTGAATGTGTCTTTAGTTGAGTACCCATATCTATTGTGGCAGTAGTTATTTTGCTGTCTAACTCAGTAGTCTGCTCAGTCAGCTTAACCATTATTTTTGTATGCATGACAGTCATGTTTTCATCCAAATTTTTTTGATTTTCAAGGATATAACCTTGTTTGACAATCATTTCATCTTCAGTTTAATTTGCTTCTTGATGTTGTTTTGTAATATAAACTACATCATTAGCTCCTTTCTCAAAAAAATTAGTCATGTCTGTTTTCAGGAGATTTACTTTAAATCTGATTGACTTTATATCCTAAGCCAGTTAAAACTGCAGTTCTTTATTTCTTTCATCTACATACTTTTCAAGTTGTTGTCCATGTTGATCAAGCATAATTTGTAGTTGTACAAGGAGTGAGTTTGAGTCCACTGGAGGAGCTGAAGTTGGTTCAAACTGAATAAGGTTTTTATAACTCCTACTTTTCTTTTTCATTTCATATAACTTCCTTTTCTTCAGCTGAGATTCTTCTTCTTCTTCATATTCAGAAGAACTTACGTCTTCAACTTGTGGTGTCTCTTTGGTTTTGTCAGAATCTGGGTTCAACTCCCCCTCAACTCTTGTACCTTTCTCATTAATGTTGATACTTTCTAAGTTAACATCTGCATGCTAAATTTCAGCATCAGAAACTTCAATCTGGGGAATTTCAGTTATCTCCCTAGGATGTTAGTTTCTTTAAACAGAAGAATTTCTTCCACTTCCTCTCTAGAGGCAGGATCTTCTTTTCCTTTCTCAGGAATTTGCACATCTTGTGCAAGTGTCTCATCTTCCCCCCTAACTGTATTCTTAAGTATTTCTTCATCAGTCTCTTTGGGGAATTCATCCTCCATCTCTTTCTTAGACATTTCTTATTCAGGAATCTTTGATTGTTCTAGCTCTTGTACAACATCCATTATTATAGTGGTAGCTGTATCCATTGGTAATTCAGTGAGGTTCTCCCTCTCAATTTGTTCTTTTTCTAGAAAGTTCTCCCCCTGCACCTGACCACTTGTTCCAGGTGAGAGTCTAGGAGATCCTTTTTGTTCTTCCTCAGCATCCATATCTGAGCTAAACTCTACTTGTTCCTCAGAATCACTTGAGGACTCAACTTCCTCTACAACTGCTTTCTTACCTTTTACCTCCTTTGTCTTCTTGGGTTCTAGAGTCTCCTTAGACAAGATCCTTTCCCATCTTGAATAAATTCTTAGATTCATTCTCCTCATATGGTTGATCTTTGTTCCAACTTTCTGGTTAATATTATCTGGAATTGTCTTAACCAGATATAGACTAACAATTCTTCCCATATTGGGCTTCTGAATTCGTTCTGCAATCTTATCAAACACAACCATGTTCCAATCAATATTTGTTCTAAAAATAATTCTTGTCATCAGGCTAAACATGAAGGTTGAAATCCTGTCATGTGCTTCAGCCTTGTAGAGGAGAACCTTTCCTACCACTTCAGACAGAAAATTGTCTTGGGAATTCATTCCCTTCCTGTTTAGTGAACTACCAAATCTAGTGGTTGGAGCCAGTCCACACCACTCTAAGGCTTTTGCAGTCTTGGTGGAATCCAGTTCATCTTCCTGTGTAGTTCTAGGAATCTGAAAGACTTTAGCCAGCCTTTTGATATTGACCTTTACTCTTGCTCCATTTACACTGGATTTTATCTTGGGTGTCTTAGGGTTTAGTGAAACATTGGAATAGAACTCAGATACTTCTCTCTTCTATATCTTGGTTGGTTCAAAAAGCAGAAACTCAAGACCTGCTTCATTAACAAGGTCTATCACATTCTTTATCTCTTCTGGTGTGGAGACGAATGCGTTTTGCACCAATTCATAACCCTCGTTGATGTTGTCGTCCATCTTGGGTTCCATTTGAGTTGAGAGAGCTTGAGATTGAGAGGTGTCGACACGTAGTGAACAGTCTCTCAAGTTTTCTGGTAAGCATAGTCGACAATTCCTTACACCTTCTATTTATAGTAACTATCTGCTGAAGGTGAGAAGGTGCGCTGCATTTAGTAATTTTCTTAATTTTTCGAAAATGTCCATTGTTGACATGAAAAACCTACTCTGTCGAAATGTGTTGACTTAAGTCGACACAAGGTTTATGTATCTCGACACAGACCTCAGGGTCTCGACACTAAATTTTAATATCTCAACACACTACATCTAATCAGTGTCGACACACTGTCTTGTGTCTCGACATATGACTACCTATTGTGTCGACACACATTCTAGTGTCTTGATACAATACTGCCTATAGTGTCGACACACACTGCGGTGTCTGGACATAATGCTTTGACCTAGACAAAATTTATGTTCTAAATATAATTGCTTGACTTATATCAAGTCTTTCTTGGTTATTTAGATTTGTTGACCTGGTTAGTCATCTTTTATAAGTTGTACAAACTTTTGTTATTATTAATGAAAAATGTTTACTCAATGTTCAACATACCTAGTTCAAATTTAAAGTAATTGAACTTGCTTTCATCTAGGAGTTTTGTAAAAATGTCAGCAACTTGTCTTTCTATTGGAGTATACTGTAAGCTAATATTTTCTTTTTCAATATTCTCTCTGAGAAAATGATATCTAATTTCTATATGTTTAGTTTTACTGTGTGAAATATGATTATTAGCAATAGAAATTGCACTAGTAGAATCACAAAACATAATAGATTTACTTAGTTGTATACTGTAGTCCAGTAGTTGATGTTGAATCCACAGCAACGGTGCACAGCAGCTTCCAGCAGATATGTACTCAGATTCTGCTGTAGAAATATCAACACTTATTTGCTTCTTGCTGTTCCAACTTATGAGTCTTTTCCCTAGAAACTGGCAAGTTCCAGAAGTACTCTTTCTGTCTTCTTTACACCCTGTAAAATCTACATCTGTGTACCCTGTGAGTTCAAAATCACTATCCCTAGGATACCAAAGCCAAAGATTGGGTGTGCCCTTAAGATATCTCAATATTCTATTCATAGCAGTGTAATGAGACTCTTTGGGACATGCTTGATACCTTGCACAGATACATGTTGAGAACATTATATCTGGCATACTAGCAGTCAAATACATGCGTGATCCAATGATGCCTCTATACAAGATTTCATCAACTGGTTTCCCAGATTCATCCTTGTTGTTGGGTATTATATCCACACTAACCCAGATTTGATGAAGTCATCCTTGAACTAAGATGAATTAAGTTGTATTTGATGCTTGATTTGAGTTATGTGTTTGCAGGATTCTTATGGGAAGTGTAGACCAATGTCAGTCTACAATGGGTCACCAAACATCGGACCATACAATGTAATCCCTTATTGTGTGATACAAGGTATTGACTTATGTGTAGCCTCTCTATTGGGATACACTTCATATTCAAGCTCTAGGACTAAGTGAAAAGACTTGATGCTGGTCTCACCTTAGAAGAAGAAAAAAATTCTGTCAAGAAAATTTCCTAAGTATTATACTCGAGTAGTTCTATACTTACTCGAGTAAAATGCTGAGTTCATACTCGAGTAATAATACTCTTACTCGAGTAGGTATGGTATATCCCGAGTAGTCTAATTATGACTCTCGAGTAGTTAAGACAACTACTCGAGTAGTTTCCTTTCTCCTCTCGGGTTTACAGAACTTTTCTCCTCAAAAGTTTTCTAAGTTAAATACTCCAGTAGTACTGTATAGTACTCGAGTAGTTTTATCTTCTGTCTCGAGTAATTGAATTCTGACTCTCGTGTAGTTCTCACTTACTCGAGTAGTCGAAGTCATATACTCGATTAGTTCATCTACTACTCGGGTAGTCCTGAATTAATACTCGAGTAACCCAAAATTATACTCCAGAAAATTTCTCTAAGTGAATTACTCGAGCAGTCATTTCCATATACTCGAGTAGTTCTATTCATCTCGAGTAGTTCAACTTCTATACTCGAGTAGTCCAGTATTCCAGTTCTAGAAATTTTCTAAGTCCTTGTCTCGAGTAGTTTCTCAACCACTCGAGTAGTTCGTTCCCATCTACTCGAGTAGTTTTCCTTATACTCGAGTAATCCACTCCACCTATCGTGTAACTACTCAAGTACTCGAGTATACCATTTTGATACTCGAGTAGCTGAATTCTTTTTACTCGAGTAGTTGACTCCATGTACTCGAGTAACTATCTCATTCTCTCTCGAGTAGTTTTCTTATATCCTCGAGTAGTCATCTTCTACCCACTCGAGTAGTGCTGCAATGTACTCAAGTAGTCCTTTCTCTCTCGAGTATTTTACTTCGATTTTTCCGAAAATTTTGTTAAGTCCAGAATAACAGAATTCTTTATGAACCTTGACGTGATAAAGCCGCAAAGCCTAGAAGAAGAAATTTCTGGCCGACTATTACAGATCTGAAAAAGGAATTACTGTTTGTATTTCTATACAAAATTTCTTTCATTCTTGTAGGAGAAATTTCTCCGAGTGTAGGAGCTTTTGTCGTCGAGATTGTAGGAAGTTTTACCTTCCAAGTGTTGATCCATTTTGTGGATCGAGATTGTAGGAACATTGTTCCGAGGGTAGGATTGATTTTCAATCCAAGATAGTGGAGTAGCCGAGTTTAGTGTATTGCTAGATCGGTGTGGTAAATTGGATGTACCCAAGGTTGGGGAACCACTATAAATCTTGTCTCGTCTGTGATTAATTGGTAGATAGATCTGTGCTTTGATTTGAAATTTTTATTCCGCAAAAAGACGCACATCTCACCTATTCACCCCCCTCTAGGTGATTTAGGCAGACAACTATAAACTTTCAATTGGTGTCAGAGCCAAGTTGATCATTAAAAGATTAACACCTTGATCAGATCCTTCAATAGTTGTCTTTTGAGATCTACCAAAAATGGACAAGGCTAAAGATTTGTCAAGCTTCCTTTGTGCACCAAAAATAATTTTCCCATGAGGAAAGAGAGAATCAAGTTCTTTATGGAAGCTGTGGATCCAAGGATCTTCATGATAGTTGAAGAAGGTCCTTACATTCCCATGACTGTCTCCACTATAGATCCAACTAAGAAAGTCTCAAAGAAACTGATGGATCTAGATAAGGACGAGATTGCACTTGTGTTAATAGACAAAAAGGCCAAAAATATTATTGCAAGAGCAGTCGATGACTCAATGCTGCAAAACCTGATCCACTGCCAGTCTGCAAAGGAGATGTGGCAGTCACTAGTTACCTTGATGGAAGTACATAAAAAGTGATGGATGATAGAAGATCCCTTCTAAATCAGAAGTTTTAAGCTTTCCTACAAGGAAACAAGGACACCATTGCTGACACATTTGAGAATTTCTTCACGATAAAGAATGGGCTAAGGGCCTATGTCAGAGTCTTCACTAATGGAGAATTAAATGATAAGTTCTTGAGGTCCCTAACTAAGGAATGGGATAACAAGGTCTGTGCCATAAGGGAGTTTGGAAAACTGGCCGAGATAGACCCTCAGAATCTCTTCGGGAAGCTTATGTCATATGAGCTTCAACTCAACACCAGAAAGGCTAAAGAAGAGAAGAACATGTCTGTATTCAAAGAGAAGTCTGTTGCTTTAAAGGCAGACACCTATAAGAAGACAAAGGTTGTCCTTCCTACTCCAGCACAAGAAGTTAGTGAAGAAGAAACCTCGGAGCCAAGCACCTCAGGTTCTGAGCTATCAGAAGGAGAGTTCTCACTACTCTCACAACAGTTCAAGAAATTCTTGAACAAGAAGAAGCAATGGAAAGGCAAGGATTCCTCCTATAGAAGATCATGACATGATGGTGATCGTCAACAGAAAGGCTCAAGCAGCCATGACAGGTACACTTCTAAACAGAACAAACATGTTTCTACTGACATTATTTATTATTGTTGTAATAAGCCAGGACACGTCATCGCTGACTGCCCTCACAAGAAAAAGGAGGGTGGTAGAAGAGAGGAAAAGAAGTCCTCGTACAACAAGAAGAGGACAGAGAAGAGCTTAATGGCCAAAAAGGGCAAGACTCTTAGTGACTCTGACTCATCTGAGTCGAGTGAAGAAGAAGAAGCCTATTTTGGACTCATGACTCAAATAGATGACAAACAAGAGCCCCAGTTCACTGGGAAGGTAAACTCTCACACTCCTCTTTCAGATTCTGAAGTTTCTGAACATGATTGTGAGGATAGCTCTTATGACGATGAGTCAGAACTCATGGCCCAATATAAGGAGTTAATCATAGCTTACGACAAATGTCGCCGAGTCGTGAAAACTCAGGCTAAAGAGATAAAGTCTCTCAAAGCTGAAGAGAGCGTCTTGAGAGAGAAAGTCGCAAAGACTGACTCGCTCGAAGAGAACTTCAATAATGCTATTGAAGAATATAACAAAGCTCTTGAGCATCTTAGCCTTAAAGAGAAAATCATCAAAGAGTTGGAAGAACAACTCGCCGCTGAAAAGAAACTTGTTGAAAGTTTCTCGAAGCCTAAGACTGTTCTTCCATTCGTTGCTGAATACTCAACTAAGGCCAAGGGTACTGGACTAGGCCATGAAGAAGCTCCTAGTAAGTCTTCTAGGAGAAATAAGGCTCAACGAAAGAATAAGGCCGCCAAAAAGGCCTTGGCCAAAGAGAAAGGGAAAACCCCTCAAGATCAGACCTCTTTCAAAAAGGTCATATTTCCTTCAAATGAGTTTGATCTTGACTCATCCTACAGACACTTTGCTAGGCCTACCTATGTAGAGCCAAAGTCCCGTTATCAAGGATGGACTCGACCCAGAAACTTTGGTGAAAGTGTCATTAAGGAACCATATGAAGAAGTCATTCTTCAGAGCTATGGCCCTTTCAATCATGGTCATAACTTCAAGAAGGCACCAAAGGTAAAGCCTGTTGTAGAAAAGCCAGTGAAGGAGAAGAAAATATGTGATTGTCATCATCATGAAGCTTCTTCCTCCAAGAATGCTGCCCCTGCTAGACCACAATTCCAAAAGGTCAAGCAGGAGAACATAAAGCAAAGATATAACAGATTTGACTGTTGGTGTTGTGGCAGAACTGGTCACTTTGCCATCGATTTCTGGTTTAATCCCAGAAATGCTGCAACCCCTCATGTTGGCAATATGAGAAAGACCACTCCTAATGCTAATGCTCGTAGGGGCAGTGTTCTAACCCGAGACCAAGGACCCAAACATATTTGGGTTCCTAAGGCAAACTAATTGTGACTGCAGGTATGTCCAAAGGCCACCAAAATGCCAATCTGGTATTTGGACAGTGGATGCTCTCGACATATGACCGGGACAAGAAGCCTAATTCAGAATTTCTCTCCAATCGTGAACGGACCAAAGGTCATCTTTGGAGGCTAAGACTGTGGAATCACTAAAGGCTACGGTATGATCACGAACGATAATGTATCTTTCTCAGATGTGGCTTACGTTGAAGGTTTGGAACATAACCTTTTAAGCATAAGCCAACTCTGCGACAAAGGATGCATAGTTGAGTTTCACGTTGATAAGTGCTTGATAAAATCTGTTCACAATATGGAAACGATTCTATCCGGCTCTCGAAGCAAAAACATATTTTGCTTAAATTTCATTTGTATAGATTCTTCTACACCAGTATGCTTTTTAACAAAAGATAGTGCGTCGCTTGGTGACCAATGGCACAAGAGACTAGCACATATTAATTACAAAACTATTAATAAATTATTTTCAATGAACTTAGTACGTGATGCCCCAAATGTCAAGTACGTCAAAGATAGACCTTTTCATGCATGTGTAAAAGGCAAGCAAACAAGGGCTACCTTTAAAAGCTTTATTGGCAAGGATTCTAATAGATGTCTTCATCTACTCCATATGGACTTGTTTGGTCCACTGCAAATTAGAAGTTTGGGAGGTAAGGATTATACGTTAGTAATTGTTGATGATTACTCGCGCTTTGCGTGGGTGTTCTTTTTGAAACACAAGTGAGATACCTTCGACATCTTTACTAATTTTGTCAGGCAAGTTCAGAATGAGTACAACTGCTCCATAGTCAAAATCAGAAGTGACAATGGAATAGAATTCAAGTCTGGGGCCATGACAGAATTTTCTGAAAGCTTAGGTATCTTTCATGAATTTTCCTCTCCTCGTACTCCACAACAGAATAGAGTGGCCGAGAGAAGGAATAGAACGCTCATAGAGGCCTGCAGGACCATGTTGAGTGATGCTTCTCTTCCGGAGTACTTCTGGGCTGAAGCCGTCAACACTACATGCCACGTGCAAAATCGAGCCCTCTTAAACAAAAACCACGATAAGACACCTTACGAACTTCTGAAGGGCAGGAAACCAACGGTCTCATAGTTTAGAATTTTTGGCTGTAAATGCTTCGTACTCAACAATGGCGAGTATCATACTACTAAGTTTAGCGAAAAGCGTTTTGAAGGTATTTTTATAGGTTATAGTAGTCATAGTAAGGCATACATGATTTTTAATAGAAAAACCCTGGTTGTAGAAGAATCAATACATGTTGTATTTGATGAGATGAGCTTGCTGCAAAGTAACTCTTCTAGTGTGCTTATTGAAGATGCAGGTGCAAAGCTTGAAGAAATTAGCTTGGATGGACCGTCCAAAGATAAAGGTGAAAAGTTCATCAAGATCACCACTCCAACCCCTATTGGAGAGGCTGATGATCAAGATGAAGAAGTCACTCCGGTGATAGAAGATAATCCAGATGCAAGGACTCTAGAGCTTCTACATCTGAAGGATCAACCCATGGACCAGATCATAGGAGATCCCCGGGATGGTGTCAGAACTCGTAGAGGTACAACTAATGAAAATCTATATTTAAGTTTTCTATCACAGGTTGAGCCAAAGAAGTTTGAGGAAGCAAACTCAGACGCATTATGGATAATGGTGATTGAAGAAGAACTAAACCAGTTCAAGTACTGCAAAGTATGGAAACTTGTTCCAAGACCCAAAGATAAGAACGTCATTGAGACAAAATGGGTCTACAAAAACAAGATGGACGAGGATGGAACAATTGTAAAGAACAAGGCCAGACTTGTCGCAAAAGGCTTTCGTCAAGAAGAAGGAATCAACTTCGACCAGACGTATGCTCCAGTGGCAAGGCTGGAGGCAATAAGGTTATTTCTAGCATATGCTGCACTCAAAGGCTTCACTGTCTATCAGATGGACATGAAGTCTGCCTTCCTTAATGGTGGCATAAAGGAAGAAGTGTATGTGGAACAACCTCCTGGTTTCGTTGATTCTAACTTTCCTGATTATGTTTACTTACTGCACAAAGCGTTATATGGTCTGAAACAAGCCTCTCGGGCTTGGTATGAGACAATGTCTACCTTTCTACTTGAGAACAAGTTCTCAAGGAGAAAGATAAACAATACATTATTTCTTAGGGAAATTAAAGGCAAGATTCTGCTAGTGCAAATCTATGTCGATGACATTATTTTTGGCTCTATTGACGACAACCTCTGCAATAAGTTTTCAAAACTTATACAAGGGAAGTTTGAAATGAGCAGTATGGGCGAGCTGAAGTATTTCTTAGGGCAAAGATTATAGGAAAAGCACTTCGGGGACTTGCGAATTCTTTGGAAGAAGGCTTATCTCCTGGAGTAGCAAGAAGCAAAATTGTGTGGTAATTTCATCTACTGATTTAGAGTACATCTCTACAGGCAGTTGCTGTGCACAGTTACTCTGGATAAAGAATCAGTTTTAGGACTACAACATGAAGTATGAAAACATTCCTCTATTTTGCGACTCTTCCAGCGCAATTGTAATAGCCAACAACTCAGTCTCGCACAGCCGGACAAAGCATATAGTGCTAAGGTATCACTTCATCCGAGAGCATGTGGAGCTTGGGAACATAGACCTTCAATATGTCTCTAAAGATAGGAAAATTGCAGATATTTTTACGAAGCTGCTGGACGAGACCAAATTCTCGTTCTTCAAAACAAAACTTGGGATGCTCAACAAAGAAGACTAGAGAAGCTGGATTTTTCAAGAAGGTTCAAGATTCAAAGGTTAGTCAAATATTGGAATTTTACAAAATTTAACTCTTTGAGTTGAGTAAGAAACAGCCTACTCGAGTAAGAATATGACCTACTCGAGTAGTGAAATGATATACTCGATTAGTCCATTTGACCTACTCGAGTAGCAGACTTCCCATACTCGAGTAGTGAATTTCACATTTACTCGAGTACCTCAATTCATCTACTCGAGTATATGCCAAGTCTTTATTCAAATTTTATTATGCGCAAACCAAGGCTTATGCCGCCTCTTCTATGGTTTAATTCATTCATTTTCGATTAATTAGACCAAAAACTAGGGTTATATAAATAAGAAAATCCAGAAATGTCCTACACGATATCATTTCCGCTCTCTCGAGTACCCGACTGCCTCTTTGCCTTCCTCAATCAGTTGCAGAGCCGCGCGCTTTCCTTCACCCCGTCGAAACTTTCTAAGGTTTCTGAATCACCAAGATTTCTGAATCATGTCCGCCTCCACTAAAATCATCGTTGGTTCGGAATTGGTCGCCGTCAGGATTGCAGAACTATCCGACTACTTCCATAATCTCATGATTTTGCTCGACAGCGCCGGATTAACCTTCGTTCTCCAAAAACAATGTCGAATTCTCTTCCCCGACATTGTAGAATTTTTCAGAAATATCAAAGTGCAGCGCCACGGGACAGTTCTAAAATCCACAGTTAGAGGTATAAAGATCAAACTTACCCCAAACTCTGTTTCTTAACTTCTTCGGCTGCCAGTTCTAGATGTAGATGATTTTCTGGGTGATGAAGAATATGCCAGAACCTGTTTATTTTGTGGAATTCCATCTGCTGTAAAGTACATTAGGAGGGCTGACATGAATGCAGAAGGAAAACTATTAGTTGATATTATTGGAAAAGTTCTTCTGTGCAGCACAAATTCAATAAGAGATATCGCTCTTTATTTCTTTGAAATGATGTAAGTTATAGTCTGTAGAAAGGATTTTCAGTTTGGCTTGCTCATCCTGAACAAAATTAAGGAGAGCATTAAATCCCCCAATTATGCAAGTTTAATTTCTCTACTCTTTCATGAGATAAACCCTGAAACCTTCAACTTCTCTAAAGGCAGTATCCTTCACCACATAAAGGAGGTCTCCATCTCATCCATTCAAAGATGGGAGCTCAAGTTGCAGAATCCTTCTCAAGCTGCTAAGGTTACTGAAGTTCTAGACACAGAGGACAGGACCCCATCTCCCCTCCATCTCAGGTCCCCAGCTCCTCTGGTGCACCAAATGAGGGGGAGTTTGGTCCTGCTGCTTCAGCCAGGATGCCAACTCCTCCAGCACCTACTCCTCCACCTGTTACCCCAGAAGACATTCCCTCAGATCAACAACCTCTAGAAGCACTCCTATCCACTGATGCTTCCATCAATGAGATGATAGCAGAATTGACTACAGATGAACCACCTCCTCCTCTATCTCCAAAAGCTCCATCCACTGACATACCCAAAGACTCCACTCCAGTGCCATCTCCAGCAAAGTCTACAGAAAAGTCTCCAGCAAGGTCTCCAGCTAAATCTCCTGATGCTCACCAAGAGCTGCCAGAAACTTTCTTCATTTCTGATGAGCCATCACCTGAGCCAGCTGAAGCTCCTCTCAGAAATTTGGATTTCTCTATCCCTCAAATCATGGAAGAAGGGGATACCCTAATTCATACTACAAGAGCTCAGAGCATTGTCACCCTTCAAGAAATAGCTCATTGGGTAGCTCCTCCTCTTCCTTCTGTTCCATCTACTTCTGCTCCTCCTGCTGCAACAGTTACTTCCTCCACAGATTTGATGACACAGATTGTCCTTCTCCATCAAGAATAGAAAACATACTTTGATACTTGTATTAAGACTGTCACTGATAAGGTCACTGCTCTAGAAACTGAGATGAGCAGAGGATTTGCTGAAATCCAACATAATACTGATCAGCTCAAACATCTGTTCCAAATTGGTGGCAAAGCATTAGACCACACTATAACTAGTGTTGGACATATTATGGAACAGGGTGTTACTCTAGCTAGAAATCAAATAGAATTGGACAAAAGAGCTGAAGCAAACAAGATGAAGATCTATGAAGAGGTTGACACTTTCAAATAAGATGCAATCTCTCAGCTATCTATTGAAGTCAGCAAGGGGGAGAAGTTGGTGAAAGAGTATTTAGAAAAATCAGATGCTGCCATGCAAGAGCTTTGGAAAGTCAAAGTGAAAGAGATTCATAATGATGTCTTAGCACAAATATAGAGTGTCAAATTCCACACCTATGACACTGCTGTCTAGATGCACAACCAAAATCTTCCTGAATTTGCTGCAGATCCAAATATTATTCCTCATCATTTGAATCCATTAGCTGTTGATGCTCCTGTTCAAGCTCCTCAACCCACTTTCTCTCCAAGGCCTGATGATTCAGTTTCTCCTCCTGATACCTATACTCAGGGTTGGGATGAAGATCCTACAGACATTTTCTTCCAAGATCCTCCTGAAATTCAGACTTACAGGAAGAAAATAAAGTATGGTGATGGTGCTTCTGCAAGCAAGTCCATTCCTATTCCAGTCCCTGATGCTGAGAAAAGAAAAGCTCCTGAATTTGCTGAGATATGGTCTCCCACTTCTAAGTCCCTCATCCTGGATACACTCAGATTGGTTATGGATTTTCATGAGAACAGGAACATTCACTACAGTTCCCAGGAATGGGAGTTATATGAGAAATCAATGACCAAGAGAAGGATATATGACAGAGAATTTGGAAGAAACAATCTCGCTGCTCCTCCAAGACCTCCCAAGTATTATCCAAAGCCTTACAACTACCAAAGGAGACAACATGAGAAGCAAGACAGGCAGCATCATCAGATCTAGATACAAAGAACTTATGGGTTATGGAAATGATTTTTGTTGATAATGAAATTTTAGGATATTCACACTTATATAATTCTAAGTTTTTGATCTTATTATCTTTTTTATAGTCTTTTGCTTGCTTACACTGATTTATCTACTTAGCATTCTTTTTTATGTCCATAATTCACCTTGGAGTAAAGAGTTCTGACTTCTACAAATAGGGGGAGATTGTTGGGTATTGTATCCACACTAACCCAGATTTGATGAAGTCATCCTTGAACTAAGATGAATTAAGTTGTATTTGATGCTTGGTTTGAGTTATGTGTTTGCAGGATTCTTATGGGAAGTGTAGACCAATGTCAGTCTACAATGGGTCACCAAACACAGGACCATACAATGTAATCCCTCATTGTGTGATCCAAGGTGTTGACTCATGTGTAGCCTCTCTATTGGGATACACTTCATATTCAAGCTCTAGGACTAAGTGAAAAGACTTGATGCTGGTCTCACCTTAGAAGATGAAAAAAAATTCTTTCAAGAAAATTTCCTAAGTATTATACTCGAGTAGTTTTATACTTACTCGAGTAAAATGCTGAGTTCATACTCGAGTAATAATACTCTTACTCGAGAAGGTATGGTATATCCCGAGTAGTGTAATTATGGCTCTCAAGTAGTTAAGACAACTACTCGAGTAGTTTCCTTTCTCCTCCCGGGTTTACAGAACTTTTCTCCTCAAAAGTTTTCTAAGTTAAATACTCGAGTAGTATTGTATAGTACTCGAGTAGTTTTATCTTCTGTCTCGAGTAATTGAATTCCGACTCTCGTGTAGTTCTCACTTACTCGAGTAGTCTAAGTCATGTACTCGAGTAGTTCATCTACTACTCGGGTAGTCCAGAATTAATACTCGAGTAACCCAAAATTATACTCCAGAGAATTTCACTAAGTGAATTACTCGAGCAATCATTTCCATATACTCGAGTAGTTCTATTCGTCTCGAGTAGTTCAACTTCTATACTCGAGTAGTCCAGTATTCCAGTTCCAGAAATTTTCTAAGTCCTTGTCTCGAGTAGTTTCTTAACCACTCGAGTAGTTCGTTCCCATCTACTCGAGTAGTTTTCCTTATACTCGAGTAATCCACTCCACCTCTCGTGTAACTACTCAAGTACTCGAGTATGTCATTTTTGATACTCGAGTAGCTGAATTCTTTTTATTCGAATAGTTGACTCCATTTACTCGAGTAACTATCTCATTCTCTCTCGAGTAGTTTTCTTATATCCTCGAGTAGTCATCTTCTATCCACTCGAGTAGTGCTGCAATGTACTCGAGTAGTCCTTTCTCTCTCGAGTATTTTACTTCGATTTTTCCGAAAATTTTGTTAAGTCCAGAATAACATAATTCTTTATGAACCTTGACGTGATTGGTCCACGTGTATCTCATAATGACTTAATTATGTCTAATCTTGTCTGATCCTATAAATGGTCTTGTCTAAACCGACAAACCCTAATCCTAAGAAGTTTATTCTAAGAGAATATTCAAAAGTTTTACAGCCCCGTGTTTTTCTGTTTTCCTCTTTCTCTCTCCAAGAAACGAAAATCGCCGCCACCGCCGTCGCTAATTCCCGACCAGCTAGGGTTTCGCCTTTAGAGGATTCAGATCAAGAAGGCTTTCGAGATCGAGATTTGCTCAAATCCTCATCTTCTGATTCGATCGATCGTGTGAAGCGAAGAAGTTTCAGATCCAATCTTGCCGAGATTTCTCTTCATCATTCTGATAAAGCCGCAAAGCCTAGAAGAAGAAATTTCTGGCCGAGTGTTGCAGATCTGAAAAAGGAATTACTATTTGTATTTCTATACAAAATTTCTTTCATTCTTGTAAGAGAAATTTCTCCGAGTGTAGGAGCTTTTGTCTCCGAGATTGTAGGAAGTTTTACCTTTCAAGTGTAGATCCGTTTTGTGGATCGAGATTGTAGGAACATTGTTCCGAGGGTAGGATTGATTTTCAATCCGAGATAGTGGAGTAGCCGAGTCTAGTGTATTGCTAGATCAGTGAGGTAAAGTTGATGTTGTAACACCCCCTATCCGTCGCATAGCATATAGCAGTAGGTCCGGCCGGGGCCCGACGCCATATACCACAGACAGATCGGGTGGTTACGTATGAAAACCATCCAACCAATCTCAACGTCCTACACAGAGCATTCTAGCGGAAGCAATTTATAAGAGTTACAAATCAAGAACCCAGCACAAGCATGAATGTCCACTAACATGATAATAGGAATGTTATTACAAAATACTCAAAAGTCGGCCTTAAGGCCTTACAAAATGTTTCACTTGTCTTTTACATGGTTTACAAACCTCGGCTCGCAGGCCGGCCATACATGAATAAAACATAAAACATTTCCACTTGGGCCTTCGAGGGCCAGCTTCGCAAAAAGGGCTTTAGCCCGCTATTGACCGCTTGGTCCAGCTGCACCTGCAAGCAAACAAACCACCGCACGGTGGCAAACAAAGCAACGGTCAGCAATGCTGACCAAATTATAACGATCCCGCCCCCAACTCGGGGCGGCGATGCTCCTTCCCTGCATTTCATTAGCACAAGCGAGCAATGCATATAACCATAGCCATTTCATCACAGACGTTGGCTCGTACGGCCACACGTCCCGTGCACTCAGGGCACATTCTCGGTGAACCGGTCGATGTTACGTCAATTGAAGCCATTAACATTCCGGACTCACCACCGCCACTTAGACGGCCATTCCTATGAGCAATTCGTCTTCATGGTATTGGTCACGTCAATTTAAGCCATCGACCACCGAAGACTCACATTTATGCCAACGGCGAGTGCCATGTACCTTTAGGTCTCTCTAACCCGAACGACATAAAGCGGGTACGGCTCCATCTAACCCGTGCTCACATCGCAACGGCAATTTAAGCCATATGCGCGGGTCAAACTTTCACCGAGTCCCATTCTATCACAAGTCACATAACCCCGTTATGTTCAAGTTGGCTCTCAGGCCACCAAGTTGGCAAGACCTCGTGTCCGCCCAGTTTTCCGGGTGCACCTTTGGGCTAGTCCCCAAGGCTCCCTGCTGCAATCTACCGCGTAGAAAACCCGAAAAACACCAAATAGCACGGAGTCTTCTCCGGCCTTATGCAATGCAACATCACCGATCCGAACTACATGTCCGGGTAGGCTTCAACCAAAATGCCTATGTCCGTTCTCGCATACGGACGCTAAACAACGGGGACTTTACATATCTACCCGAAGGAACGCCTCCAACTCTTCGCCAACTCGCGAGAGAGGGCTTCCTATGCTAAGAAAGAGAGCTATCATGCTCAAAAGTGAGGATCGTTACCCTTGCGTTCCTCTTCGGCGCCATCGAAAAGTAATCGGATGGAATTGACCGCACTAGCGTTGCCTCCGCGGATCCGGAGTCGGCTTGCGATTCGGAGCTCCGAAGCTCCTCCAATGGCGGATCTAGCTCCTCTTCTTCTTGCCTTAGCTCTTCTTTCTCCAAGGGTTTGGAGAGAGAACAAGTGGAAAAAGTGAGGGTTTTCTAAGTCAAAACCCGGGTATATCCCTTCAGGAACAACCCCCAGCCGTTGGATCTTCAGTCAAAGAAATGAACGGCTTCGATTCGGGACTGAAATGCCCAATCTGGGCCGAACACGGCCTGGCACACGCCCGTGTCCAGGGCCGTGTGCCTCATTCGCCGTCAAAATCGAATCACCTGGAACCTCACACGGGTCTCGAACACGCCCGTGTTCGAGCTGACACGCCCGTGTTCCACCTGACACGGCCGTGTAGCTGGCCGTGTACCCCATGATTTTCTCCCGTTTTCAACCCGAGCACTGCACGGGTTCTAGGACACGCCCGTGTCCTTGCCCGTGTCACCTTGACACGCCTGGGCTCCAGGCCGTGTACAAGGTCTCGGCACTTCGCGGCTAAGTGTCGACACGGGTCGACACGCCCTGCGACACGCCCGTGTCGCAGGCCGTGTGCCATGTCTCGACACACTGTCGACACCAAAGTGTCGACTTCGCGGGACGAGTGTCGACACGGGTTGACACGCCCTGCGACACGCCCGTGTCGCAGGCCGTGTGCCGTGTCTCGACACAACGTCGAAGCACTGTGTCGACTTCACGGCTAAGTGTCGACACGGGTCGACACGCCCTGCGACACGCCCGTGTCGCAGGCCGTGTGCCCAGTCTCGACACAATGTCGAGACCAAAGTGTCGACTTCACGCCTTAGTGTCGACACAGGCTTGACACGCCCTGGGACACGCCCGTGTCCCAGGCCGTGTGCCTGCAGCCAGAACTCAAACTGGCCCAAATTATTCCCCTCTGCTCCTTTGAGTTTCGGGGCGTTACAACTCTACCCCTCTTAAAAGAATTTCGCCCACGAAATTACATACAGGGAAAAACATGTACAAACTTAAATTTGTACCTGAGCGGAACAACTCCGGATATTCGTCAAGCATCGTCTGCTCTCGCTCCCAAGAGAGCTCCTCACGACCGCAATTGTCCCACCGGACTTTGACCATCCTGATCTCTTTATTGCGTAGCCGCTTGACCTCCGAGTCCTCAATCCGCACGGGCTTGACTTTTGTCGTTAGCCCACTATCCACCGGCACTTGATTGGCCGCGATCACTTGCGTAGGCTCTTGCACCGCCTTCCGAAGCACCGAAATATGGAATACATCATGTAAACCACTTAGCTCCACTGAAAGCTTCAGCCGATAGGCCGCTTCTCCTACTCGCTCCAGAACCTCGAACGGTCCAAGGTACCTCGGGCTTAGCTTTTTCAATCGCCGCACCCGCGAGACACCCTTGAACGGCTTGATCTTCAAGTATACATAATCGCCCACAGCGAACTCCACGTTCCTGTGCTTGGCATTATAGTACTTTGCTTGTCGGTCCTGAGCGATAAGCAACCTCTCCCGAATGGTTCTCACCAACGAAGTAGCATCCTCCACTTCCGATCGCTTATACAACTTCGACTCGCCCGTTTCTAACCAAGACAACGGCGTGCGACATCGTCTACCATAAAGGGCCTCGAAAGGCGCCATCAGAATACTTGCTTGGTAGCTATTGTTGTATGCGAACTCCACCAAATAAAGGTGGTCCTCCCATTGCTTTCCAAAGTCCAAGACACACATGCGAAGCATGTCTTCCATGGTTCTATTGACCCTCTCGGTCTGCCCATCCGTTTGCGGATGGAAGGCTGTGCTAAACTTCAGCTTTGTTCCCAACATTTGCTGCACCAGCCTCCAATCATTGGACGTGAACCGCCCATCACGGTCACTCACGATGCTGCGGGGCACACCATGAAGCCGTACTATATTATCCACATAAAGCTTCGCCAGCTTCTCCACCGGATCATCCTTCCTATGCGGAATAAAATGCGACACCTTTGTTAATCGATCGACCACCACCCAAATGGCGTCGTTCCCCTTCTGCGACCTTGGCAAACCATGCACAAAGTCCATAGAGATGTCGTCGAATTTCCACTCCGGAATAGGCAAGGACTTAAGAAATCCTCCCGGCTTTTGGCACTCCGCCTTTACCAAGGCGCAGGTTTGGCACTTCGCTACATATAGCGCCACATCCTTTTTCAAACCCGGCCACCAAAATAGCTTCTTTACATCACGGTACATCTTCGTGCTCCCCGGGTGAATCGAGTACTTGGTATGGTGCGCCTCGTACAACAACTCCACCCGTAAACTGCCCACACTTGGGACGCACAAACGACCGTCTTTCCACAACAATCCGTCCTCCACAACGAATTGGGAATTTGACCCATCCAGAGCCTCTATCATGAACTGCTTCATATGAGCATCCATATCCAAAGCCTGCCGAATCCGATCAGCCAGGTCATATTGGACTTCAGTCCAATTCAGCACTGCTTCAGCACTAGATTGTCTATCCACACAAACAATCTCCAACGCCTCCAGCTCCTGCACCAACCGCTCATCATGCACTGATAGCCAATTCGCTTGAGCTGGGGCTCGGCGACTCAACGCGTCCGCAACCGCATTCCCTTTGCCAGGCACGTAGTGGATCTTGAAAGTATAGTCCCCCAGGAACTCCATCCACCTACGCTGCCGCATATTCAGATCTTTCTGATCAATCAAATACTTTAGGCTCTTGTGATCGGTGTAGATATCAATCTTCACACCGTACAAATAGTGTCTCCACAGCTTCAAGGCAAAAATCACGGCCGCCAACTCCAAGTCGTGGACCGGATAATTCCTCTCGTGCACTTTTAGCTGTCTCGAGCCATAAGCTATCACGCTGCCGTGCTGCAGTAGCACGCAACCCAAACCACTGCCTGAAGCATCGCTATATATCTCATAGCCTTCGGTTCCACATGGCGAACTCAACACAGGCGCCGTGGTCAACCGACACTTCAATTCCTCAAAAGCTCGCGCGCACTCCGGCGTCCAAACGAACTTATGCTCCTTCCTCGTCAAAGTAGTGAGAGGTAGCGCTATCCGCGAGAAGTTCTCTACGAAGCGCCTATAATAACCGGCAAGCCCCAAAAAGCTCCGGACTTCTGCTACCGTAGCAAGCTCAGGCCACTCCCGTATCGCAACAATCTTCGCCGGATCCACCGCAATACCCTCTCCACTCACTATATGCCCAAGGAACGCCACTGAGGATAGCCAAAACTCGCACTTCGAGAACTTGGCATACAACTGGTTTCTCCTGAGTGTCTCCAACACCAAATGGAGATGCTTGAAGTGATCCTCCTCACTTTGCGAGTACACCAAAATATCGTCGATGAAGACGATCACAAAATGGTCCAAGTACTCCCTGAACGTCCTGTTCATCAAATCCATAAATACTGACGGCGCATTAGTCAGCCCAAACGGCATGACCGTAAACTCATAATGCCCGTATCTCGTACTAAACGCTGTCTTCGGGATATCACTCTCCCTTATCCGCAGCTGATAGTATCCAGACTTGAGATCTAACTTCGAGTACACCGTCGACCCGACTAACTGATCAAAGAGATCATCAATCCGGGGGATCGGATACTTGTTCTTCTCAGTCAGCTTATTTAGCTCCCGATAATCAATACATAATCTCAAGCTTCCGTCCTTCTTCTTAACAAAGAGGACCGGTGCGCTCCAAGGCGAAGAACTCGGGCGCACATACCCTTGCTCCAACAACTCTTGTAGTTGAACTTTCAGCTCCGCCATTTCCTTAGGCGCTAGCCGATACGGAGATCGTGACACAGGCTTTGCACCTGGCACTAGCTCGATCGTAAAATCGATCTCCCGCTGAGGCGGGGCTCCAGGAAGATCTGCGGGGAACACATCAGGGTATTCCGATACCACTGAAATACAATCCATCGCGGGCTTCGGCTTTGCAACCTCCACTAGTGTAAAGAACAGTTCTGCTCCAGCACGAACCGCCTTCACCACCTGAAGAGCAGACATCAACGTCTTGCTCGACCCCTTTAAGCCCGTAAACGTCGTCTCACGACTTGCTCCCAGCTTTACTTCCTTGCTACCGCAATCTATATGGGCCTGCTGCTCCGAGAGCCAGTCCATGCCAAATATGACGTCGAACTCCGCCAACGGAAGTAAAGACGCCTGCAGGTCGAACTCCTGCTCCCCAATACGAACTTTAACGTCGCAGATCCTAACCGCTCGCATCGAACACCCATTGGGCAACAACACATCCAACTTATCCTTCGCCATCGAAGAAGGGACTCCGATGCGTGATATAAATCCTTCGGACAAGAAGGAGTGTGAAGCTCCCGTATCAAAGAGTGCTCGTGCCGGGTTTTCACAAATCAACACAAATCCTAACAAGCAGTGGTAAGGTAACATATACATAACAAGCATATAAAGGAATTGACTTGCTATAAATTAAACCGTACCTGTCACCACGTCAGCTTGTTTAATGGCCTCCTGTTGGCCAAGATTGTAAACCCTGGTTGGGCCGGAGCATAGTGGGATGCGGTCGACTCCACCGCCTTTCCCTTCTCTTCATAAGTGGCTCCCGGCCTCCTCTCGGACTTAGGACGTCCGCTCCAACAATCACGGGCGAAATGCCCCGTCTTGCCACAAGTAAAGCACGCGCCCGGGGTCCGACTCGTAGTCGCCCCAGAAGCGCCAGAAGGAGCTGGACCCGAAGTCCTAGGCTTCTTGAAAGACTTCCGATAGCCGGACTTTGAGGTAGTCGGCACTTTAAACTCAGATTTTCTATCAACCAAGCCTTTCTTCGCCTGCACGTTCTTCATGTCCTTCTCCAAGGACCGGGCAGTATTGACCAAGGTTAAGAAACCCTGCGTCATCGGCCCCGACAGTAATAGTCTCAGCTCATCCCTCAAGCCTTCATAAAAACGATTAGTCTTGCGCTCCTCATCCATGATGGTAGAGCTCGCATAACGACTCAACCGCGTAAACTCGTGGAGATATTCATCCACGCTCCTCTCACCCTGTACCAACCTCAGGAACTCATTCTCCATTGAAATCCTCTGAGTAGAAGGGAGGTATCTTGCTAAGAACAATTCCGAGAACTCTTCCATCGGAACGTCTATCAGTTGTCTACCTCGCAGATGATGCAGCTCCAAACCTTCCCACCACATCCTCGCTTCACCGTCCAGCAGGAACGTAGCAATGGTGGTCATCTGCCACTCCTCCGTCTCCGTAGCTGTCATGACTCTCTTCACCCTAGAGAGCCAGTCTTCAGCCTGAGATGGGGTTCCCAACCCCGAGAATAACGGAGGGTTAAAGCTCATTACATGCTTCAACTGCCTCTCAGTCGCCCTCCTTGGCACTATTGGTTCTACAACCACTTGCTCCATCCTCCTCGGCTCAGCCTCTTGAAGAGGTACTTGCTCCATCACAGGAGCGGGCTGCTGCGCTTGCCTCCCAGGCTGCGCATTGATCACGGCCAACACCGCTTCAGCCACCAATCTTATATTTTCAGCCGACAAAGGTGTTGCGGGAGCAACTTCTGGTGCACTACTAGCCTCAGAACCTCGGCGTTCTGACGGCCCAACACCACTTCGGGTCACCTATAGTGGTACAAAACACCGTTAAGCGACCAAATAACATTGCAAACAGCAATTATAGGAACACGCAGGTTCCTCAAACACGAGTATTTTCATTCCTAAGTGGACATTCATGGGTTCTTTTTACTGTTATAACGATGACGCACACAATGTGCTCACCACCCCTTAAAAAGAATTCGCCCACGAATTCACTTTAAGCCCGACCAAAACCAGTAGTCTGATACCAAATTGTAACACCCCCTATCCGTCGCATAGCATATAGCAGTAGGTCCGGCCGGGGCCCGACGCCATATACCACAGACAGACCGGGTGGTTACGTATGGAAACCATCCAACCAATCTCAACGTCCTACACAGAGCATTCTAGCGGAAGCAATTTATAAGAGTTACAAATCAAGAACCCAGCACAAGCATGAATGTCCACTAACATGATAATAGGAATGTTATTACAAAATACTCAAAAGTCGGCCTTAAGGCCTTACAAAATGTTTCACTTGTCTTTTACATGGTTTACAAACCTCGGCTCGCAGGCCGGCCATACATGAATAAAACATAAAACATTTCCACTTGGGCCTTCGAGGGCCAGCTTCGCAAAAAGGGCTTTAGCCCGCTATTGACCGCTTGGTCCAGCTGCACCTGCAAGCAAACAAACCACCGCACGGTGGCAAACAAAGCAACGGTCAGCAATGCTGACCAAATTATAACGATCCCGCCCCCAACTCGGGGCGGCGATGCTCCTTCCCTGCATTTCATTAGCATAAGCGAGCAATGCATATAACCATAGCCATTTCATCACAGACGTTGGCTCGTACGGCCACACGTCCCGTGCACTCAGGGCACATTCTCGGTGAACCGGTCGATGTTACGTCAATTGAAGCCATTAACATTCCGGACTCACCACCGCCACTTAGACGGCCATTCCTATGAGCAATTCGTCTTCATGGTATTGGTCACGTCAATTTAAGCCATCGACCACCGAAGACTCACATTTATGCCAACGGCGAGTGCCATGTACCTTTAGGTCTCTCTAACCCGAACGACATAAAGCGGGTACGGCTCCATCTAACCCGTGCTCACATCGCAACGGCAATTTAAGCCATATGCGCGGGTCAAACTTTCACCGAGTCCCATTCTATCACAAGTCACATAACCCCGTTATGTTCAAGTTGGCTCTCAGGCCACCAAGTTGGCAAGACCTCGTGTCCGCCCAGTTTTCCGGGTGCACCTTTGGGCTAGTCCCCAAGGCTCCCTGCTGCAATCTACCGCGTAGAAAACCCGAAAAACACCAAATAGCACGGAGTCTTCTCCGGCCTTATGCAATGCAACATCACCGATCCGAACTACATGTCCGGGTAGGCTTCAACCAAAATGCCTATGTCCGTTCTCGCATACGGACGCTAAACAACGGGGACTTTACATATCTACCCGAAGGAACGCCTCCAACTCTTCGCCAACTCGCGAGAGAGGGCTTCCTATGCTAAGAAAGAGAGCTATCATGCTCAAAAGTGAGGATCGTTACCCTTGCGTTCCTCTTCGGCGCCATCGAAAAGTAATCGGATGGAATTGACCGCACTAGCGTTGCCTCCGCGGATCCGGAGTCGGCTTGCGATTCGGAGCTCCGAAGCTCCTCCAATGGCGGATCTAGCTCCTCTTCTTCTTGCCTTAGCTCTTCTTTCTCCAAGGGTTTGGAGAGAGAACAAGTGGAAAAAGTGAGGGTTTTCTAAGTCAAAACCCGGGTATATCCCTTCAGGAACAACCCCCAGCCGTTGGATCTTCAGTCAAAGAAATGAACGGCTTCGATTCGGGACTGAAATGCCCAATCTGGGCCGAACACGGCCTGGCACACGCCCGTGTCCAGGGCCGTGTGCCTCATTCGCCGTCAAAATCGAATCACCTGGAACCTCACACGGGTCTCGAACACGCCCGTGTTCGAGCTGACACGCCCGTGTTCCACCTGACACGGCCGTGTAGCTGGCCGTGTACCCCATGATTTTCTCCCGTTTTCAACCCGAGCACTGCACGGGTTCTAGGACACGCCCGTGTCCTTGCCCGTGTCACCTTGACACGCCTGGGCTCCAGGCCGTGTACAAGGTCTCGGCACTTCGCGGCTAAGTGTCGACACGGGTCGACACGCCCTGCGACACGCCCGTGTCGCAGGCCGTGTGCCATGTCTCGACACACTGTCGACACCAAAGTGTCGACTTCGCGGGACGAGTGTCGACACGGGTTGACACGCCCTGCGACACGCCCGTGTCGCAGGCCGTGTGCCGTGTCTCGACACAACGTCGAAGCACTGTGTCGACTTCACGGCTAAGTGTCGACACGGGTCGACACGCCCTGCGACACGCCCGTGTCGCAGGCCGTGTGCCCAGTCTCGACACAATGTCGAGACCAAAGTGTCGACTTCACACCTTAGTGTCGACACAGGCTTGACACGCCCTGGGACACGCCCGTGTCCCAGGCCGTGTGCCTGCAGCCAGAACTCAAACTGGCCCAAATTATTCCCCTCTGCTCCTTTGAGTTTCGGGGCGTTACAGATGTACCCAAGGTTGGGGAACCACTATAAATCTTGTCTCGTCTGTGATTAATTGGTAGATAGATCTGTGCTTTGGTTTGAAATTTTTATTCCGCAAAAAGACGCACATCTCACCTATTCACCCCCCTCTAGGTGATTTAGGCAGGCAACTATAAAATTTCAATTGGTATCAGAGCCAGGTTGATCATTAAAAGGTTAACACCTTGATCAGATCCTTCAATAGTTGTCTTTTGAGATCTACCAAAAATGTACAAGGCTAAAGATTTGTCAAGCTTCCTTTGTGCACCAAAAATAATTTTCCCATGATGAAAGAGAGAATCAAGTTCTTTATGGAAGCTGTAGATCCAAGGATCTTCATGATAGTTGAAGAAGGTCCTTACATTCCCATGACTGTCTCCACTATAGATCCAATTAAGAAAGTCCCAAAGAAACTGATGGATCTAGATAAGGACGAGATTGCACTTGTGTCAATAGACAAAAAGGCCAAAAATATTATTGTAAGAGCAGTCGATGACTCAATGCTGCAAAACCTAATCCACTGCCAGTCTGCAAAGGAGATGTGGCGGTCACTAGTTACCTTGATGGAAGGTACATAAGAAGTGAGGGATGATAGAAGATCCCTTCTAAATTAGAAGTATGAAGCTTTCCCACAAGGAAACAAGGACACCATTGCTGACACATTTGAGAATTTCTTCATGATAGTGAATGGGCTAAGGGTCTATGACAGAGTCTTCACTAATGGAGAATTAAATGATAAGTTCTTGAGGTCCCTAACTAAGGAATGAGATAACAAGGTCTGTGCCATAAGGGAGTTTGGAAAACTGGCCTAGACAGACCCTCAGAATCTCTTCGGGAAGCTCATGTCATATGAGCTTCAACTCAACACTAGAAAGGCTGAAGAAGAGAAGAGCAGGTCTGCATTCAAAGAGAAGTTTGTTGCTTTAAAGGCAGACACCTCTAAGAAGACAAAGGTTGTCCTTCCTACTCTAGCACAAGAAGTTAGTGAATAAGAAACCTCGGAGCCAAGCACCTCAGGCTCTGAGCTATTAGAAGGAGAGTTCTCACTACTCTCACGACAGTTCAAGAAATTCTTGAACAAGAAGAAGCAATGGAAAGGCACGGATGCCTCCTATAGAAGATCATGACATGATGATGATCGTCAATAAAAAGGCTCAAGCAGCCATGACAGGTACACTTCTAAACATAACAAACATGTTTCTACTGACATTATTTGTTATTGTTGTAATAAGCCAGGACACGTGATCGCTGACTGGCCTCATAAGAAGAAGGAGGGTGGTAGAAGAGAGGAAAAGAAGTCCTCGTACAACAAGAAGAGGACAGAGAAGAGCTTAATGGCCAAAAGGGCAAGACTCTTAGTGACTCTGACTCATCTAAGTCGAGTGAAGAAGAAGCCTATTTTGGACTCATGGCTCAAACAGACGATGAACAAGAGCCCCAGTTCACTGGGAAGGTAAACTCTCACACTCCTCTTTCAGATTCTGAAGTTTCTGAACATGATTGTGAGGATAGATCTTTTGGCGATGAGTCAGAACTCATGACCCAATATAAGGAGTTAATCATGGCTTACTACAAATGTTGCCGATTCGTGAAAACTCAGGCTAAAGAGATAAAGTCTATCAAAGCTGAAGAGAGCGTCTTGAGAGAGAAAGTCGCAAAGACTGACTCGCTCGAAGAGAACTTCAATAATGCTATTGAAGAATATAACAAAGCTCTTGAGCATCTTGACCTTAAAGAGAAAATCATCAAAGAGTTGGAAGAACAACTCGCCGCTGAAAAGAAACTTGTTGAAAGTTTCTCGAAGCCTAAGACTGTTCTTCCATTCGTTGTTGAATTCTCAGCGAAGGCCAAGGGTGCTGGACTAGGCCATGAAGAAGCTCCTAGAAAGTCTTCTAGGAGAAATAAGGCTCAACGAAAGAATAAGGCCGCCAAAAAGGCCTTGGCCAAAGAGAAGGGGAAAGCCCCTCAAGATCAGACCTCTTTCAAAAAGGTCATATTTCCTTCAAATGAGTTTGATCTTGACTCATCCTACGGACACTTTACTAGGCCTACCTATGTAGAGCCAAAGTCCCGTTATCAAGTATGGACTCGACCCAAAAACTTTGGTGAAAGTGTCTTTAAGGCACCTTATGAAGAAGTCATTCTTCAGAGCTATGACCCTTTCAATCATGGTCATAACTTCAAGAAGGCACCAAAGGCAAAGTCTGTTGTAGAAAAGCCAGTGAAGGAGAAGAAAACATGTGATTGTCATCATCATGAAGCTTCTTCCTCCAAGAATGCTGCCCCTGCTAGACCATAATTCCAAAAGGTCAAGCAGGAGAACATAAAACAAAGATACGACAGATTTGACTGTTGGTGTTGTGGCAGAACTGGTCACTTTGCCATCAATTGCTGGTTTAATCCCAGAAATGCTGCAACCCCTCATGTTGGTAATATGAGAAAGACCACTCCTAATGCTAATGCTCATAGGGGGAGTGTTCTAACCCGAAGGCCACCAAAACGCCAATCTGGTATTTGGACAGTGGATGCTCTCGGCATATGACCGGGACAAGAAGCCTAATTCAGAATTTCTCTCCAGTCGTGAACGGACCAAAGGTCATCTTTGGAGGTTCAGACCGTGGAATCACTAAAGGATATGGTATGATCAGGAACGGTAATGTATCTTTCTCAGATGTGGCTTACGTTGAAGGTTTGGAACATAACCTTTTAAGCATAAGCCAACTCTGCGACAAAGGATACATAGTTTAGTTTCACGCTGATAAGTGCTTGATAAAATCTGTTGACAATATGGAAACGATTCAATCCGGCACTCGAAGCAGAAACATATTTTGCTTAAATTTCATTTGCATATACTCTTCTACACCAGTGTGCTTTTTAGCAAAAGATAGTACGTCGCTTGGTGACCAATGGCACAAGAGACTAGCACATATTAATTACAAAACTATTAATAAATTATTTTCAATGAACTTAGTACATGATGCCCCAAATGTCAAGTACGTCAAAGATAGACCTTGTCTCGCATGTGTAAAATGCAAGCAAACAAGGGATACCTTTAAAAGCGTTATTGGCAAGGATTCTAATAGATGTCTTCATCTACTGCATATGACTTGTTTGGTCCACTGCAAATTAGAAGTTTGGGAGGTAAGGATTATACGTTAGTAATTGTTGATGATTACTCGCGCCTTCCGTGGGTGTTCTTTCTGAAACACAAGTCAGATACCTTCGACATCTTTACTAATTTTGTCATTCAAGTTCAGAATGAGTACAACTGCTCCATAGTCAAAATCAGAAGTGACAATGGAACAGAATTCAAGTCTGGTGCCATGATAGAATTTTGTGAAAGCTTAGGTATCTTTCATGAGTTTTCCTCTCCTCGTACTCCACAATAGAACAGAGTGGCCTAGAGAAGGAATAGAACGCTCATAGAGGCCTGTAGGACCATGTTGAGTGATGCTTCTCTTCCGGAGTACTTCTGGGCTGAAGTCGTCAACACTGCATGCCACGTGCAAAATCAAACCCTCATAAACAAAAAATACGATAAGACACCTTACGAACTTCTGAAGAGCAGGAAACCAATGGTCTCATATTTTAGAATTTTTGGTTGTAAATGCTTCGTACTCAACAATGGCAAGTATCATACTACTAAGTTTAGCAAAAAGAGTTTTGAAGGTATTTTTGTAGGTTATAGTAGCCATAGTATGACATACATGATTTTTAATAGAAAAACCCTGGTTGTAGAAGAATCAATACATATTGTATTTGATGAGATGAGCTTGCTGCAAAGCAACTCTTCTAGTGTGCTTATTAAAGATGCAGGAGCAAAGCTGGAAGAAATTAGATTGGATGGACCGTCCGAAGATAAAGGTGAAAAGTTCATCAAGATCATCACTCCAACCCCTATTGGAGAGGCTGATGATCAAGATGAAGAAGTCATCCAAGATGAAGAAGTCACTCCGGTGATAGAACTCTAGAGCTTCGACATCTGAAGGATCACCCCATGGACCAGATCATAGGAGATCCCCGGTATGGTGTCAGAACTCATAGAGGTACAACTAATGAAAATCTATATTTAAGTTTTCTATCACAGGTTGAGCCAAAGAAGTTTGAGGAAGCAAACTCAGACGCATCGTGGATAATGGCAATGGAAGAAGAACTAAACCAGTTCAAGCGCTGCAAAGTATGGAAACTTGTTCCAAGCCCCAAAGGTAAGAACGTCATTGGGAAAAAATGGGTCTACAAGAACAAGATGGATGAGGATGGAACAATTGTAAAGAACAAGGTCAGACTTGTCGCAAAAGGCTATCGTCAAGAAGAAGGAATCAACTTCGACCAGACGTACGCTCTAGTAGCAAGGCTGGAGGCAATAAGGTTATTTCTAGCATATGCTGCACTCAAAGGCTTCACTGTCTATCAGATGGACGTGAAGTCTGCCTTCTTTAATAGTGACATAAAGGAAGAAGTGTATGTGGAACAACCTCCTGGTTTCGTTGATTCTAACTTTCCTGATTATGTTTACTTACTGCACAAAGAGTTATATGGTCTGAAACAAGCCCCTCGGGCTTTAGATGAGACACTGTCTACCTTTCTACTTGAGAACAAGTTCACAAGGGGAAAGATAGACAAGATATTATTTCTTAGGGAAATTAAAGGCAAGATTCTGCTAGTGCAAATCTATGTCGATGACATTATTTTTGGCTCTACTGACGACAACCTCTGCAAGAAGTTTTTAAAACTTATGCAAGGGAAGTTTGAAATGAACAGTATGGGCGAGCTGAAGTATTTCTTAGGGCTTCAGGTGGAATTTTCATCTCGCAGACCAAGTTCACCAATGAGCTGATTAAGAAATTCGGAATGGAGAACGCAACCTCAATGAGGACTCGAATGGGTTCAACAATGTCTCTGGACAAGGATGAAAAAGGGAAACCTTTTGATAAAACCAAGTACAGAAGCATTATTGGTTCCTTGCTCTACCTTACTGTAAGTAGACCTGACATAATGTTCTCAACATGTGTCTGTGCTAGATTTCAGGTGAACTCTAAGGAATCTCACTACACTGCAGCAAAGCGGATTTTGAGATACCTTAAAGGTACACCAAATCTTGGCTTATGGTACTGTTGGATACATTGGAAAATGTGTACCAGATTTGAAAAATCCTCACCCTGCTCAATGATGTACATCAAGGTGTATTTGATGTGTTTTGAGTTTATTTGTGCAGGTTAAGTAACTGTAGGATTGCAGGAAAAGTTTCTAAGTCCATGTGTCGACACCTAGAGGTGAAGTGTCGACACTTATAAAGGCTTGTGTCGACACCTAGAGAAGCTGTGTCGATACTTGGAGTAATTGTGTTGACACCAGGAAAGGCAGAGTCGACACCAGAAGAAAAGTGTCGACACATACAGGCAGTGTCGACACACAGTGAAGAATTGTCAACATAATCTGTGTCGACACTTAGAGGCAGTGTCGACACCCAGAGAAACTTTGTCGACATCAAATATGTCGACACCTGGAGGCTGTGTCGACACTCAGCAAGCTTCAACAAAGTTAAAGTACTTGTGTAGACACAAAGGAGATGTGTCGACACTCAGCAAATTTCAACACAAGAAGGCATGTGTCGACACAAAGGAGATGTGTCAACACTCAGCAAGTATTACAAACAAAAGATGATGTGTCGACACAAAGGAGATGTGTCGACACACAACAGAATTCAACTAAGTATTAAAAAGAGAAGTATTTGTGTCGACACATTCAACAGAAGGCTTGTGTCGACACAAAGAATCAGTGTCGACACATTCTGAAGAAGCAGTGCCGAGAAGCTGTTACAACAACACAAAGAGTTGTGTCGACACCATCAAGGCTAGTATCGACACTTAGTCTACTTGTGTCGACACTTAGTCTATTTGTGTCAACACATAATGACTATCTGGCTCGACACTTTCAGACAGTGACAGAGATTTTAAGAAGTGACTGGATGATTTGACAGTTGTCATTTCAACCGGTCAACTGCAACTGTCAGAGCTGTCAGGAGTTTGTTAGAAACCGGATCAGCCGGTCACCATGGAGAAGGCTTATATAAAGGCTTATTCTTTCAACAGAGTAGACAATAAGTGAAGTAATCAATCAGAAGATTAAAACAAAAGAAGATCAAGACAAAAGATCTAAGAAGTTGGAGAGAGAGAGCTCCTTCTAAGAAGAGCAGCTGCTGAACCAGGCTGCAAAGTAAGATTCAGATTGAGATCTGAATCTCAAGACAGAAGTTTATTGAAGATCATCTTCACAGGAGATTCAACCCTACTGAGTTCTAATTCAAAAAGCTTTGAAGAAAGCCAAGGGAGGTTGATCTCTGCCAAGTTCTTCCAAGAACTCATCAAGAAGCCAGTCAACTCATCTCTCTCTTTCAGAGTTGTGGTTAATTACTTTGTATAATGAAAATTTCTGTAGGATCTTGTATAGATCTGAGCTGTAAGCCTATTTTATAAAGGCTGAGTGTAGGAGTCTGTGTGCTCTGAGTGTAGGTCTTGTTGAAGACTGAGGTAGGGCCTTGTGCCTGAGTTGTAGGAGACTTTGTTCTCTAAGTGTAGGTCTTGTTGAAGACTGAGTGGTATGGCATATTGCCTGAGTTGTAGGAGTGGGGTCACTCTGCGTTGTAGGAACCTGTTTGGGGTTCTGAGCTGTAAGATCTGAGGATCTGAGGAGTAGTGCAGAAGTTAGGCCGAATCTAGTACACTACTAGATAGGCGAAGGGGAAAAGTGGATGTACCCAGACCTTGGGGAACCACTATAAATACTGTGTACACTCTGTGTATGTTTGTTTCTATGGTTGCTGTGTTGTGATAGTTGTAGAATTGCATTTGCTGCACAGAATTTCTGCCTTAAATTTAAAAAGAAAAAGGCACCTATTCACCCCACCCTCTAGGTGGTTAGGCACCTTTTCTTTCAGGTACCCAAGAAGTAATGATAGCGAGCTAATAGAGTTTTCAGATGCAGATTTTGCAGAGAGCAAAGATGATAGGAAAAGCACTTCGGGGACTTGCCAATTCTTTGGAATAAGGCTTATCTCCTGGAGTAGCAAGAAGCAAAACTGTGTGACAATTTCAACGGCTGATTCAGAGTACATCTCTTCAGGCAGTTGCTGTGCACAGTTACTTTGGATAAAGAATCAGTTTGAAGACTGCAACATGAAGTTTGAAAACATTCCTCTGTTTTGCGACTCTTCCAGCGCAATTGCAATAGTCAACAACCCAGTCTCGCACAGCCGGACAAAGCATATAGAGCTAAGGTATCACTTCATCCGGGAGCATGTGGAGCATGGGGACATAGACCTTCAATATGTCTCTACATATAGGCAAATTGCAGATATTTTTACGAAGCCGCTGGACGAGACTAAGTTCTCGTTCTTCAAAACAGAACTTGGGATGCTCAACAAAGAAGACTAGAGAAGCTGGATTTTTCAAGAAGGTTCAAGGTTCAAAGGTTAGTCAAATATTGGAATTTTACAAAATTTAACTCTTTGACTCAAGTAAGAAACATCCTACTCGAGTAAGAATATGACCTACTCGAGTAGTGAAATGATATACTCGAGTAGTCCATTTGACCTACTCGAGTAGCAGACTTCCCATACTCGAGTAGTCAACTTCACATTTACTCGAGTACCTCAATTCATCTACTCGAGTATATGCCGAGTCTTTATTCAAATTTTATTATGCGCAAACCAAGGCTTATGCCCCTCTTCTATGGTTTAATTCATTCATTTTTGATTAATTAGACCAAAAACTAGGGTTATATAAATAAGAAAAATCCGGAAATGTCCTATACAAAATTATTTCCGCTCTCTCGAGTACCCGACTGCCTCTTCGCCTTCCTCAATCAGTTGCAGAGCCGCGCACTTTCCTTCACCCCGTTAAAACTTTCTAGGGTTTCTGAATCACCAAGATTTATGAATCATGGCCGCCTCCTCTAAAATCGGCGTTGGTTTGGAATTGGTTGCCGCCGGGATTGTAGAACTATCCGACTACTTCCATAATCTCATGATTTTGCTCGACACCGCCGGATTAACCTTCGTTCTCCAAGAACAATGTCGAATTCTCTTCCCCGACGTTGCAGAAGTTTTTCAGAAATATCAAAGTGCAGTGCCACAGGACAGTTCTAAAATCCACAATCAGAGGTATAAAGATCAAACATACCCCAAACTCTGTTTCTCAACTTCTTCGGCTGCCAGTTCTAGATGCAGATGATTTTCTGGGTGATGAAGAATATGCCAGAACTTGTTTATTTTGTGGAATTCCATCTGCTGTAAAGTACATTAGGAGGGCTGACATGAATGCAGAAGGAAAACTGTTAGTTAGTTCTTCTGTGCAGGACAAATTTAATAAGAGATATCCCTCTTTATTTCTTTGAAATGATGCAAGCTATAGTCTATAGAAAGAATTTTCAGTTTGGCTTGCTCATCCTGAACAAAATTAAGGAGAGCATTAAATCCCCCAATTATGCAAGGATAATTTCCCTACTCCTTCATGAGATAAACCCTGAAACCTTCAACTTCTTTAAAGGTAGTATCCTTCACCACATGAAGAAGGTCTCCATCTCCTCCATTCAAAGATGGGAGCTCAAGTTGCAGAATCCTTCTCAAGTTGCTAAGGTTACTGAAGTTCTAGACACAGAGGACAGGAACCCATCTCCCTCTCCATCTCAGGTCCCCAGCTCCTCTGGTGCACCAAATGAGAGGGAGCCTGGTCCTACTGCTTCAGCCAGGATGCCAACTCCTCCAGCACCTACTCCTCCACCTGTTACCCCAGAAGACATTCCCTCAGATCAACAACCTCTAGAATAACTCCTATCCACTGATGCTGCCATCAATGAGATGATAGCGAAATTGACTGCAGATGAACCACCTCCTCCTCTATCTCCAAAAGCTCCATCCACTGACATACCCAAAGACTCCACTCCAGTGCCATCTCCAGCAAAGTATCCAGAAAAATCTCCAGCAAGGTCTCCAGCTAAATCTCCTGATGCTCACCAAGAGCTGCTAGAAACTTTCTTCATTTCTGATGAGCCATCACCTGAGCCAGCTGAAGCTCCCCTCAGAAATTTGGATTTCTCTATCCCTCAAATCATGGAAGAAGGGGATGCCCTAATTCATACTATAAGATCTCAGAGCTTTGTCACCCTTCAAGAAATTGCTCCTTGGGTAGCTCCTCCTCTTCCTTCTGTTCCATCTACTTCTGCTCCTGCTGCTGCAACAACTACTTCCTCCACAGATTTGATGACACAGATTGTTCTTCTCCTTCAAGAACAAA
Organism: Platanthera guangdongensis; assembly: GCA_039583875.1. NCBI lineage: Eukaryota > Viridiplantae > Streptophyta > Magnoliopsida > Asparagales > Orchidaceae > Platanthera > Platanthera guangdongensis. The sequence goes on from CM077160.1 coordinate 132,637,661, forward strand.
AAACTTACTTTGATACTTGTATTAAGGCTGTCACTGATAAGGTCACTGCTCTAGAAACTAAGATGAGCAGAGGATTTGCTAAAATCCAACATAATACTGATCAGCTCAAACATCTGTTCCAAATTGGTGGCAAAGCATTAGACCACACTATAACTAGTGTTGGACAAGTTATGGAACATGTGTTACTCTAGCTAGAAATCAAATAGAATTGGACAAAAGAGTTGAAGCAAACAAGATGAAGATCTGTGAAGAGGTTGACACTTTCAAAGAAGATGCAATCTCTCAGCTATCTGTTGAAGTCAGAAAGGGGGAGAAGTTGGTGAAAGAGTATTTAAAAAAATCAGATGCTGCCATGCAAGAGCTTTGGAAAGTCAAAGTGAAAGAGATTCATAATGATGTCTTAACACAAATACAGAGTGTCAAATTCCACACCTATGACACCGCTGTCTGGATGCACAACCAAATTCTTCCTGAATTTGCTGTTGATCAAAATATTATTCCTCATCATCTGAATCCATTAGCTGCTGATGCTCATGTTCAAGCTCCTCAACCCACTTTCTCTCCAAGGCCTGATGATTCAGTTGCTCTTCCTGATACCTATACTCAGGGTTGGGATGAAGATCCTGAAGACATTTTCTTCCAAGCTCCTCCTGAAATTCAGAATTACAAGAAGAAAAGAAATTATGGTGATGGTGCTTCTGCAAGCAAGTCCATTCTTGTTCCAGTCCCTGATGCTGAGAAAAGAAAAGCTCCTGAATTTGCTGAGATATGGTCTCCCACTTCTAAGTCCCTCATCCTAGATACACTCAGATTGGTTATGGATTTTCATGATAACAGGAACATTCATTACAGTTCCCAGGAATGGGAGTTATATGAGAAATCAATGACCAAGAGAAGGATATATGACAGAGAATTTGGAAGAAACAATCCCGCTGCTCCTCCAAGACCTCCAAAGTATTATCCAAAGCCTTACAACTACCAAAGGAGACAATAGGAGAAGCAAGACAGGCAACATCATCAGATCTAGATACAAAGAACTTATGGGTTGTGGAAATGATTTTTGTTGATAATGACATTTTAGGATATTCACACTTATATAATTCCAAGTTTTTGATCTTATTATCTTTTTCATAGTCTTTTGCTTGCTTACACTGATTTATCTACTTAGCATTCTTTTTATGTCCATAATTCACCTTATTGTAAAGGGTTCTAACTTCTACAAATAGGGGGAGATTGTTGGGTATTGTATCCACACTAACCCATATTGGATGAAGTCATCCTTGAACTAAGATGAATTAAGTTATATTTGATGCTTGGTTTGAGTTATGTGTTTGCAGGAAAGTGTAGACCAATGTCAGTCTACAATGGGTCACCAAACACAGGACCATACAATGTAATCCCTCATTGTGTGATCCAAGGTGTTTACTCATATGTAGCCTCTCTATTGGGATACACTTCATATTCAAGCTCTAGGACTAAGTGAAAAGACTTGATGCTGGTCTCACCTTAGAAGAAGAAAAAAATTTTGTCAAGAAAATTTCCTAAGTATTATACTCGAGTAGTTTTATACTTACTAGAGTAAAATGCTGAGTTCATACTCGAGTAATAATACTCTTACTTGAGTAGGTATGATATATCCCGAGTAGTCTAATTATGGCTCTCGAGTAGTTAAGACAACTACTCGAGTAGTTTCCTTTCTCCTCTCGGGTTTACAGAACTTTTCTCCTCAAAAGTTTTCTAAGTTAAATACTCCAGTAGTACTGTATAGTACTCGAGTAGTTTTATCTTCTATCTCGAGTAATTGAATTCTGACTCTCGTGTAGTTCTCACTTACTCGAGTAGTCGAAGTCATATACTCGAGTAGTTCATCTACTACTCGGGTAGTCGTGAATTAATACTCGAGTAACCCAAAATTATACTCCAGAAAATTTCTCTAAGTGAATTACTTGAGCAGTCATTTCCATATACTCGAGTGGTTCTATTCGTCTCGAGTAGTTCAACTTCTATACTCGAGTAGTCCAGTATTCCAGTTCCAGAAATTTTCTAAGTCCTTGTCTCGAGTAGTTTCTCAACCACTCGAGTAGTTCGTTCCCATCTACTCGAGTAGTTTTCCTTATACTCGAGTAATCCACTCCACCTATCGTGTAACTACTCAAGTACTCGTGTATGCCATTTTGATACTCGAGTAGCTGAATTCTTTTTACTCGAGTAGTTGACTCCATGTAATCGAGTAACTATCTCATTCTCTCTCGAGTAGCTTTCTTATATCCTCGAGTAGTCATCTTCTATCCACTCGAGTAGTGCTGCAATGTACTCAAGTAGTCCTTTCTCTCTCGAGTATTTTACTTTGATTTTTCCGAAAATTTTGTTAAGTCCAGAATAACAGAATTCTTTATGAACCTTGACGTGATTGGTCCACGTGTATCTCATAATGACTTAATTATGTCTAATCTTGTCTGATCCTATAAATGGTGTTGTCTAAACCGACAAACCCTAATCCTAAGAAGTTTATTCTAAGAGAATATTCAGAAGTTTTGCAGCCCCGTGTTTTTCTGTTTTCCTCTTTCTCTCTCCAAGAAACGAAAACCGCCGCCGCCGTCGCTGATTCCCGACTGGATAGGGTTTCGCCTTTAGAGGATTCAGATCAAGAAGGCTTTCCAGATCGAGATTTGCTCAACTCCTCATCTTCTGATTCGATCGATCGTGTGAAGCCAAGAAGTTTCAGATCCAATCTTGCCGAGATTTCTCTTCATCATTCTGATAAAGCCGCAAAGCCTAGAAGAAGATATTTTTGGCCGACTGTTGTAGATCTGAAAAAGGAATTACAGTTTGTATTTCTATACAAAATTTCTTTCATTCTTGTAGGAGAAATTTCTCCGAGTGTAGAAGCTTTTGTCTCCGAGATTGTTGGAAGTTTTACCTTCCAAGTGTAGATCCGTTTTGTGGATCGAGATTGTAGGAACATTGTTCCGAGGGTAGGATTGATTTTCAATCCGAGATAGTGGAGTAGCCGAGTCTAGTGTATTGCTAGATCAGTGAGGTAAAGTGGATGTACCCAAGGTTGGGGAACCACTATAAATCTTGTCTTGTCTGTGATTAATTGGTAGATAGATTTGTGCTTTGTAAATGAGGATGTCGTGGGCACCAACAGCTAAAGGGTGTTCAGTCTCACAAGATAGGATGAGGTGAAGTGGTTACAGGGATAGAGGAGAGGATGTTGAGGATGTAGGGTATTGCAGAGGGAAGGTTGATCAGGAACTGTCGAGCAGACGGTTACTTTGACAGTCAGGTTTGCAGGTTGATGCCGAGTGAGTAGAGGAGAGGAGAATAGCAGAGGGGCTCTTGCAGCAACAACGACTGACTTCGCCCGCCGCGGCTTAAATGTCACTCTTGCAATGAGCTTTCCTTTGATTATAATTAGTGTTACAGCTTGAGCAAAGTCCTTTACATGAGAAAATAAAGGGTACAAGGGGAAGTTGGAGGTTAAGGAAAGAAGGTGCCACAGGCCGCACAGACTGAGAAGAGAAGGCCGACAGGCCATGCAGACTGATCTTGCAGCTCACAAAACAAGGCGGTGCGGGTTGGGCGGTCAGGGCGAGAAGATCATTGAGGTCGCACGGACAGGAAAGCTGTGTCCGCAGGTTTTGATGCCTGGCTCAGTCGTCGGTTGTCCTCCCCCGAATGAGAGGTATGAGGGCTATTTATAGGCCCGAGGAGGTAACAGTCTTGGTAACGTCACCCCCGGTATGTCGGTGAGTTGCACGAGTGGATGAGGAGTCCGCCGAGTCCTCGCCTTGTTATGCAGTTAGGAACCTGCCTAGAATTTATCTACTATTGGCAGACCGGGATGAGTACACCTCTGCTATACTGAGCGAGCCCGCACCGAGTTATGCGAGCTGAGGAAGTAGTCTGCCTCTTGTTGGGAAGAGGTCGGTACGGGAATGCTAGGATACGCTTGGCGGACTGCACAACAAGTCTGCCCTACTAGCGCCGGATAGGTTGAGCCAGTCGCCTCCTCCTGCCGGAGGCCTGTCCTTACTGGGCGACAAGGGATTGACGACCTGGCGGACTGAAGGGTTAGCTGTGCATGTTGTATGTTGGGCGACCTGAGGCTTGTCGCATTCTGTTGGGCGACCTGGGGGCAGGTCGCCTGGTAATGTGGCAGTTTTCCTTGCTTGTTGTGCTACCTGCATGAGTTGGTTGAAGAAGGTAACTCCTACCGAGCATGTGACTACTTGGTGGTCTGGCCGGATAGCAATGTCGATCCGCCATTTTGTTGAGTAATCCACCTGTTAGAATAGAGAGAACCATTGCGCAGTTAGCTGATCTAATCGCGTGACCTGCAGGGGCGCACCGAAGAAGCAGTCCGCACCCCCTGTAGGACAAGCAGCTGCTGCACGACCTGGGCGGTCAGACCGGGGAGACCACCCTAGCCGCGCGGCCTGAGCAGACAAAGAAGTCTGTCCGCCCATCCTTAGAGAGGACAAACAGGTCGCGGCCTCCAAGGGGAACCTAGAGCGGGCCGCGACTTGCAAGCTAGCTGCCCTTCGGAGGGATCGCCGATTTCTGGGTTAACATAATCCACGCACTTTTTTAAGTCTCGAAGGGAACTTTGAAAAAGTAGGAGACCCACGAAAATCATGATCCTCCCCTCAGAAAAGTAAGAGGTAAGGATAGATAGAACCTGATGTATCTCCTCTGAAGAGGTTTGTCAATTCCTATCTTTTTCCTGCAAAGGAAAAGTTAATATAGGCGAAAAGAGGTACATCTCATGTATACTTGAATTGTTTTTGCAAAATGAAGAAGACGTGTATGTCTTCCATTGAGCTCTGCAAAACAAAGATGAGAGGAAAGCACAGAAGAATGATAACTTGCAAGTACCTGGATGGAACTTGCAAATATCTGCTAATCTCAGCAAGAAGAAGAGTAAGAAGCATATATGAAAGAAAATTAAGTTGCAAGTACCTAGATGGAACTTTCAAATATCTGCTAATCTCTACAAGAAAAAGAGTAAGCAGCATATATGAAGGAAACTTAAGTTGCAAGAACCTAGATGAACTTGCAAATATCTGCTAATCTCTGCAAGAAGAAGAGTAAGCAGCATATATGATGGAAAATTAAGTTTCAAGTACCGGGATGGAACTTGCAAGTATCTGCTAATCTCGGCAAAGAAAGAGTTAGAAGCAGATATGATAGAAAGGTAACTTGCAAGTACCTGAAGAGAACTTGCACATATCTGCTAATCTCTGCAAAAGAGGAGTTAGGAGCAGATATGATAGAAAAGTAAATTGCAAGTACCTGAAGAGAACTTGCAAATATCTGCTAATCTCTGCAAAAGAGGAGTTAGAAGCAGATATGATAGAAAAGTAAATTACAAGTACCTGAAGATAACTTGCACATATCTGCTAATCTCTACAAAAGAGGAGTTAGGAGCAAATATGATAGAAAAGTAAATTGCAAGTACCTAAAGAGAACTTGCAAATATCTGTTAATCTCTGCAAAAGAGTTAGAAGCAGATATGATAGAAAAGTAAATTGCAAGTACCTGAAGAGAAATTTCAAGTACTTTGGTCAAATAAAACAAGAAAACAATTCAACAATTAAAACCATCACATCACATCAATCACAACACAGTACACATAGATTTATAGTGGTTCCCCAATTTATGGGTACATCCACTTTGCCCCTTCGCCTATCTAGCAATGAACTAGATTCGGCCAAAATCCTTCCTCTTTCTTTACTCAAATCCTCAGATCTTATAGCTCAGAGCCCAGCTGGCTCCTACAACTCAGACTATATAAGTCTTACCACTCAGATCACCAAGATCCTACACCTCAAGTTTTTTCAAGAATTCTATCTCAGAATGTATCTACACTTTTACTCCTCAGGCAAATCCTGCCCTACACCTCAGAACATACAATTCCTACACCTCAGAGAAATACCCACTTATCCTACCTCAGGCAATTCATACCCTACCTCAGCCTTTATATCATAGGCTTACAACTCAGAGAAATTGATTCTCATACACTCAGATCTACAAGTAAATCTTACAAGTTTAATAATAGTGAAAAGAAATTAATTCAGAATTAGTCACCCAGTAAGAGAGAAATGGGTGACTGCTTCTTGATCTGATCTTGATATGTCAGCTTCCCTTGATCCTTGTTGTAATGGATTTGATCCAACCCTTCTTAGCTTTTCAAAACTTCTTAAAGTTGAAATTGGGTAGATCTTGCCTGGAGAATGTTGAAGACGATTCTTGATCAGGCTTCTCCCCACCTTTAGAATTCTAGCAGATTACTTCTTAGATCTAGCTTCTCCAATTTCTTTACTGCTCTTCTATCTACCTTCTGTAGAGTTTATCCCTTTATATTGGCTCTATCAAAGATAACTGGCTGATCCGATTAATAACTGACATATGACAGTTCTGACAGTTATCAGAACCTATGGCTTGATTTCAGCACTTAGAAAGCAATTTTGCTTGAAGTATTGAAACTTGACTGTTGGATGTGTCGACACCAGTCCTGGGTGTCGACACCACTCTTGTAGTGATGTCGACATACTTCTGAATGTGTCAACGCAACTTTCACCTTGTCTCGACACAGCTGATGTAGAATGTGTCAACACTAGTCCTGAGTATCGACACAGTTGTCTTCAGTCTCGACATTGCTTGTGTAGAGTATGTCGACACTTATCCTTAGTGTCGACACAGTTGTTCTTTGTCTCGACACAATCTGTGTATTATGTGTCGACACTATTTCTGAGTGTCTACACATTTGCTTTCTTGTATCATAGTGTCGACCCAAGTCCTGGGTGTCAACATAACTTTCTCCTTGACTCAACACTTCTTGTTTAAGTGTGTCGACACTAATCCTGAGTGTCGACACAACTGCTTCTTGTCTCAGCACATCTTTATCAAAGGTGTCGACACTTGTCTAGTGTCTCACACTTTTGTACTTAGCTTTTTTTGTCTGCACAGAAGAACTTAACATTCATCAAATACAACTATGTGTATATCATTGAGCTGAAAGGACTTCTTCAAATCAAGTACATTGTGACCAATATACCCAACAAGAACAGATCGAAGATGCAACCCTTACTTTTTCTCGCGCCGCACACCTCCGCAGCAAGGAGATCTAGTCACATCTGTAACCAAGAAGATCTACAAAGAATGTTTTCTCCGATTGCACATCTCGACAACCAATATGCAGCCTCTTGTTGTGTTGCCGGAGAGAGAGACAATCAAAGTTTCTTATTTTTGGTCGATGCTAGGCTGTCGAAGAGAGACAATTCTTTCTAATTGGCCACCACCTTCTCCTGTATCGCCTAGTGGGTGGGCATAAAGCCCGATCGGGTCGGTCCGGTACCGGGCCCAATGGGCCCGGGCTTTAGTCAACCGGGCTTAGCCCGGGCTTTTCTTAAATTGGGCTCGGGCAGCTTGTTGAAACCAAAAAATGGTCTCCTGTGGAGTTTACCCTCGGGGAAGGGATGATCGCACACCTACTTCGCTCCTGCAACCAAAATAACAAGGGAAACAAGAAAAAACTGACCCAATGGCTCGACGGGGATGACCCACCACACACCCGAAAGATCTTAGAGTGCTTCCCCTCCTTAGCCAAAAGCCGAGCTAAGTATCCTCAGAAAGCGCTTGAGAGGTGAAGCCAGAGAGCACAGGAAGTCCCCTCTCCGAGGTACCCCTTGGGTCCTATTTATAGATTTCAGAATTTGAACTGCAAATAACCAAACTGAACTGGCCTGAAGTTACCAAAATACTCATGGCTGGGTCTACCAACAGCCAAACTCCGCTGTTTTGAAGGGCTATGGGCAGACCAGCGGGGGCAAAACAGTAAAAAGTACCTCATGGATCTGGGCGAGCTGGGGAGCTCGGCCACCCTTGAAGATCCGGCTCACCTGCTATTGCCAAGCTCATTTGCGTGAGCGCGAGCTGGGATGGCGAGCTCGCCCATCAGTCGGCCTCCATTAGTCGGCCTCAGATCGACAAATCCTGACTTAGCTCGGCAAATGTCGAGCTCACGGTCGATGAATGCCGAGCTCGGACTCGGGTTTCTCTACCGAGCTCGCCTGGAGCCTGGGTGATCTGAGCCGGCCGGTCTGGTTCCTGGTTCACCCCACTCGCCGGATATGGGGTTGTACACAATCCCCGCTCTTTTTGAGCTTGGCAAAGATCGAAAATAAACATCTAGCCCCAAGTGTTCGGCGAGTGTGGGGGTGGATTGGAGGGAATCTTCGGGTGGGGTCCACCTGCGGCTATATATATATACACCTGCATACCTGCCTGACTTTTTCCATTCTCTTTGTTATAGCCTTGCCTGATGCCAATTCCCAAGGAGATCCAAGAGCACCTTAACCGAGCTCGCCAGGTCTCAGCTGCTCGTATAGCTGCCCTGATTGAGGTTCCTCCCGCTGTCCCGTAGGGCGGCTCTGCTGAGCCTAGCTCCAAGAGGGTGAAGCCGTTTCCTCAAGCGTCCGAACCCATTTACGATGATCTGAGAACCACCTTGGAGCACGGGACCGACTCCTCTACTTTGCCTGCCCCCGAAAAGGGCAAGAACGTTGTCGACCTCTGCGACGGCCCGGAGAGCCAGCTTAATGGCATGGGGGGGTGCTGCGCCGCGAGACACCACCCCACGAGCTAAGACCACACCTGAGGACTCGCGACTCAGAACTCTATAAAATCGCCTGCGGGATCCGTCGCCCCCCTTTGGAACCTTGGGGGTGGGCTCGCAGAAGCCGCACTCGCCGGTGTGCCCCCCTCACCTCAGCGAGCTGTTGTGAACACGGGGGCGAGCGTGAAGACCATCCCCATCCCGGGATTTGAGCTACTTTCACCGGGAATGCATGGTCCAGGGCGCGGGAAGGACCTGAGGTTTGTCCCTCCCGGCACCTCCTTTGAGTTGCCGAGCTCGTCAGGTAAATTTGGCCTTGGATTCTTGTTATGCGATTTTCCAGCACACCTCCCCTTGCAGATGTTTCTGTCTTCGCAGTTCCCCGTAGACAATTCGTTGCCGAGCCTTCGCGGGCAGCCCATTACTCTCCTCTCCCATCCCCGAGTTCGCTGGACTCTTACTTAGGCCCCGAAGTGGAGCAAGGCGAGCTGATAAGGGGGGGGGGGGGGGGTCAAGCTTTTCAAGAAACTAGTGTGCGGGCTGCGCGAGGTGCAGGAAGTCAACGAGGCATTACAATGCGACTATGCGTGTCTTGCCGACGAGGTGCGAAGCGGCCAGGCTGGCGAGATGACGTCTCCTTCCCGGCTCCTGGATGAGATAGATGATGGCCTCTCGGTGGCGCAGAGGAATTCGAGGAGGATTCGCGAGCTCCTCCGCGCACGGCAGTCTGGGGGACGGGGGATGCGAGGCCGAGGTAGATAGAAGACGGCTCCCTTGCCGAGCTGACCGATACTCGCGTCCTGGTCACCCCTGCCCGCGCGCCCCGCTTCTTTTTTCTTGCACTAGGCTACTGTAATAAATAACTTCAAACATTCTTAGATGTGTCTTGTGTTTGAATAATAGTAATTATACTGCTTCTTATTTGACTTAGCCTTGGTTGGAACGTGCCAGAAGTCGGCGAGCTGGGGGTTGGCGAGCTGGGATGGCGAGCTGGGCCGATTGGATAGCTTGGTACCCAGATTACTTTTTCTATAAATAGCCCCCCCCACCAACCCCCGTACTACTGCCTTAACTGCTTACTCTTTCCCTCTCTTCCTGCGCTTTTCCTCTTTCCTGCTCGCGCTCCAGCCCCTCTTGTGAGCATGGGAAAAATCAATCCCGACGCTGATGGACACACCAAGTGTGCCCAACACTTTAGAGATTACTTCTTCTTCGAGGGGAGCACCACCGAGGCGGAGCTCGCGGAATTTGTCGGCGACCACGTTCCGCCAGGCTTCGAGGCGCGCCGGCCGAGGGAGGGTGAGGCCATCAACTCCTTCTACGATGATGAGCTCGCCTTCCCCATCTCTCACTTTAAGGTGGGGCTGCGCCTTCCCCTCTGGCCGGAGATCCGCCAGATTATGAAATATTATGGCGCGGTGCCCACGCAGCTGAATTCAAATGCCATCGCCATGATGGTGGCGTACGCGAGCTACCTCTGCCGAGAGAGGATTGAGTTCAACCTGACGGTGTTCAGGAAGCTCTTCTCCTACAAGGCAACGCCGGATGGCGTTGCCTACTTCATGGGCTCGTTGATCAAGGTTCGCGAGATCACGAACAAACACCACAACTGGATGACAAAGATCGCCTTCATCAAGGGCGATCTCGGCAACATCCCCTTCACCCCCCAGCAAAAAGGCGAGGATATCTACCATCCGCCGACCGTGTCTGGCAACGACGCCGACCTCCACAAATTCTTCCTCCACAAGGACTTCGAGGTCGCCTTCCTGCGAAGGGGCCTTGACTTACTCCCCCCCGTTCTGCCCGGCGAAGGTATTGTACTCTTCCGCTTGCCGAGCTCGCCACTTTGTTATGGAATCCTTCTAATATTTCCAAGTTATTTTTTGCAGGGGAACGGCTAATCCACGCGAACCCGCCGTTTGTGGACTCGGGGTTGTATGCGGACCCTCTTGCCCGCGAGAAGGCGGTGGCGACAGCCTTTCGCGATGAGGCGGCTTTCTCCAAACCCTCGTCCAGTAAGAAGCGAGCTGAGCTCGCGAGTTCGAGCTCGCACCATCACGAACAACCACCAAAAAAGATGATGAGAGACGTGCTGGCTCTGCGTGCGAAACAACATCAACAACAACAAAGCCCCAAGTACATGAGCTCGCCGGAGGTCATCCCCGACGGGTCGCCAGAGAGCCCGCTCAAGGAGAACACCAGCAAGGGGAAAGAAGTTGCTGAGGCCCCTGCTCCTGCTGCGGTGACCTCTGCTCCTCCCGCGGCGAAGAAGGCGGCGCGCGAGCCTACCACGCCAATAGAACACCCCCTCTTCGGCTTTGGGTGGAGGTAGAAAGATTTGGCGGGCGGGCCGATGGTCCAGTAGGACGAGGCGGCCCACCGGGTCTCCATATCTACCCTCCACCCCTCTTGGGCTGACCGCGAGCCCGCCACCGGTCACGCCTACGCCCTTGGCTTCGGTCTTTATGGCCGTGAGGATGTCGAGACCTACAAGGGCGTCCCCCTGTGGCAGCTGGGCCACGAGGGCCTGCAGGCGCATATGCGGGCTATGGAGCTCCACCACATGGTGGTCCACCATAGCTTCAACCTCTGCAACCTCCTCCAAAAGGCCGAGAAAGCGCGCGACGTTGCCAAGGACAAGGCCGTCGACTTGGCGAGGCAGCTCGGCATTGCCGAGAATCTTCTTACCCAGGCCGCCGGTGGACTGGTAAGCATCGAGCCGTTGTCCATCCCTTTTCCTTTTAGGATTTTCTGCTGTTGCTGATGCACTTCCTTTCCTATCAGGATGCCAAGGCTGTCGGGGAGTTGCGGGCTCGCGCCGCCGGGCAGGAAGAAGAGATCGGCCAGCTGCGCGCCCGCCTTGCCAAGCTGGAGGGGGCGAACACGAAGCTGATGGAGGAGAACACGAGCCTCAGCCACGAGGTCCGCCGCTAGGTGGAGATCTTCTTCCCGGCTCGCGACGTTGAGCCTACCTTCCCCTACAAGAGCCCAAGGATCTTCGGCGAGGCTGACGTTGCTGAGAGGATGCGGATCAACTCGATCCAAACCATTGAATGTGTCCTCCAGATGATAAAGGATACATGAGTGCTGGTAGAGGGTTGCGAGGAGATCTCAGCCCGGGACCTGATCCCGAGCTTGTTCCCGGCGATGCCGCCCAGCGAGAAGGAAGATAGCCTTGACACGCTATTCGGGAAGGACTTCCCGGATCTGCTCGGCGGAGGGGGGGGGGGATGGTCACCAGTCCGGCGAGGGGGGCAAGGGCTAATATATATATATATATGCATATATATTTTTTGTAATCTCGCCAATGCGAGCTCCCTCTGTAAACATTTCTGCTTAATGAAATACATTTTTGGTTATAACCTTGGCCATTTTCTATCCTTTTTTCTTTCTTTGTTGTGCTCTTCTTGTCCGCGGGCCCTGCCCTTGGCGACCTCGCATAGATAGACTTTGCGAGTAGGACAGTTGTTAGGACTCGCCCCTGAGGGCATATTTTGAGAACTCGCCAATTCTCGGGACTTCCCCCAACTCGCTCGCGAGCTGCCCATAACCTTATCAATATAAAACCAAATTTACTAAATTTTCCCAAGTAAAACAAAGTGGGGGGCGAGGCGTCCTGGCGGGATCCGCCTCTCTTCAATGAGGTCCAAGGGCCGGGCTTGCCAACCTTCCGCCGAGGCTGAGCTGAGTTGGCGAGCTCGGACTCGCCTATGCAGAGCTCTCTCTTCTCCATTTTTAGAAGAAATGCCAAGTGAAGGACTTTCCTGGGTGACTTCCGGCCCCGTCAGCTAGGTGAAATCCTGACAGCGGGATCTGCTCGGGGTCCAAGGATGACACCGAGTGACTTCCAGCCCTGCCAGCTAGGTGAGAGCCTGACAGCGGGATCTGCTCGGGGTCCAAGGCTGACACCATCGAGTGACTTCCAGCCCTGCCGGCTAGTTGAGAGCCTGACAGCGGGATCCGCTCGGGGTACAAGGGTGACACCGACTGACTTCCAGCCATGCCAGCTAGGTGAGAGCATGACAGCGGGATCTGCTCGGGGTCCAAGGTTGACACCATCGAGTGACTTCCAGCCCTGCCGGCTAGGTGAGAGCGTGACAGCGGGATCTGCTCGGGGTCCAAGGCTGACACTGAGTGACTTCCAGCCCTGCCAGCTAGGTGAGAGCCTGACAGCGAGATCTTTTTGGGGTCCAAGGGTGACACCATCGAGTGACCTCCAGCCCTGCCAACTAGGTGAGAGCCTGACAGCGGGATCTACTTGGGGTCCAAGGCTGACACCGAGTGACTTCCAGCCATGCCAGCTAGGTGAGAGCCTGAAAACGGGATCTACTAGGGGTCTAAGGCTGACACCGAGTGACTTCCAGCCCTACCAACTAGGTGAGAGCCTAACAACGGGATCTGCTCGTGGTCCAAGGGTGACACCATCGAGTGACTTCTTGCCCTGCCAGCTAGGTGAGAGCCTGACAACGGGATCTGCTTGGGGTCCAAAGCTGATACCGAGTGACTTCTAGCCCTGCCAGCTAGGTGAGAGCCTGACAGTGGGATCTGCTCGGTGTCTAAAGGTGACACCATCGAGTGACTTCCAGCCCTGCCAGCTAGGTGACAGCCTGACAGCGGGATCTGCTCGGGGTCCAAGGCTGACACCGAGTGACTTCCAGCCCTTCCAGGTAGGTGAGAGCCTGACAGCGAGATCTGCTCGGGGTCCAAGGGTGACACCATCGAGTGACTTCTAGTCCTACCAGCTAGGTGAGAGCCTGACAGTGGGACCTGCTTGGGGTCCAAGGCTGACACCGAGTGACTTCCAGCCCTGCCAGCTAGGTGAGAGCCTAACAGCGGGATCTTCTCGGGGTCCAAGGGTGACACCATCGAGTGACTTCCAGCCCTGCCAGCTAGGTGAGAGCCTGACATCGGGATCTGCTCGAGGTCCAAGTACACTTCACTTCTTCATACAAACTTATTGCGACAGCATTGGTGTGTCAAAGAACTTTATTAAAAATCAAAGCACCACTTACATATTTCAAGGGGAAAAGCGCTTCAAGTCATCACCATTCCAGGTGAGACTCAGGGTCTCGCCCTCCACATTTTGGAGTTGATACCCTACTGATTTCAATGCCTCTTTTACAATGAATGGTCCTTCCCAGCTGGGGTTGAGCTTCCCCACGGTTGTCGACCTCCCTACTGCATCCACCTTCTTCAGCACCAAGTAGCCCTCCACAAATTGCTTGACTCTGACGTGCTTGTCAAAGTACTTGGCCATCCTCCTCTTCACCTCTTCTTGTCGGACGGTAGAAAGGTCCCGCAGCTCTTCTACCATGTCAAGGGAGAGCCGCAGCTCTTCCTCGTTCTCAGCCTGTCATTCTTCCCTGCCTTCCCCGACCACAACAACTCGAGGCGTTTGAACTTCAAATTCTACGGGGAGCACTACCTCGCACCCATGGGATAGCTTGAAGGGGGTCTCTCCCTTAGCTGTGTTGGGGGTGTTCCTTAAGGCCCAGAGAACCGCGAGAAGCTGCTCCACCCAGCTCCCCTTCAGATTTTTCACTTTATTTTTTAGGAGGTTAACGATGATTTTGTTTGCGACCTCCACCTGCCTATTGCTCCTGGTGTGGTGGACCGAGGCGAACCTGAGGTCGATCCCAAGCTGCTCGCAGAAACTGGTAAACTCCGTGCTGGCGAACTGGGGCCCATTGTCCGTGACAATGGCCTGGGGCAGCCCATGGCGGCATATGATCTCCCCCCAAACGAAGTTCTTGATGACCTTGGAAGTTACCTTGCCCAGCACCTTCACCTCCAACCACTTGGAGAAATAATCAATCATCACCAGTAGGAACCTTCTCTACCCACTGGCCTGGGGGAACGGTCCAACCAAATCCATTCCCCAAATGGCAAAGGGCCAGGGGGCTGTGATACTCTTGAGTCGTTGAGCCGGCTGTAGCTGGAGGGGGGCAAACAACTGGCACTTGCGGCATCTTCTTGCGAACTCTGTCACATCGCGGCCCAGGGTGGGCCAGAAATACCCCTGCCTGATGATCCTTCCTCACAGGGTTCGACTCCCGGAGTGACTCCCACACTCCTCGGAGGGGACTTCCTCCAAGATTCTTTGTACTTCCCCCTCGGCCACGCAACGAGCCAACATCCCCGAGAGAGTCTTCCTGTGCAACTGCCCGTCCCGAAGGAGGTAGTACGCTGATTTGTATCTGAGCTTCTTCCTGTCCATCCCCTCCGGATACTCTCCCGTGGAAAGGAAAGTTGTGACCGAGTCCATCAACGAGGACCATTGATCTATCTCCATGAGCTCTCCCTCTTTGATGGAAGGATGGAATAGGTCGGTGATGGTACCTCCCACCCGGGGACCATGCTTCGCTAGCTGATCAACCTGCTCATTCTCCTCCCGGGGCACGTGCTGGATAAAAAAAGTTTGGAATGTGCTAATGACCCCCTTTACTTTGGCTAAGTATAGCCGCAGGGTAGGCTCTCTTGCCTCGAACTCCCCGTTAATCTGAGAAGCTACCACCATGGAGTCAGTAAGGACCTCCACATCCAACACCCCCAGCTCCCTGGCCAGGCGCAGCCCCGCTATCACGACCTCATACTCGGCCTGATTGTTGGTGATGAGGAAGTGCACCACCACCGTCTGCTCAATTCTAGTCCCCTGGGGGCTCTCCAAGATCACCCCCACTCCTAGGGAATGCCTTCCCGAGGTGCCATCTACCTTCACCTTCCAAGGATTCAGACGAGCGAGCTCTTCCTCTGCCACCTCAATCGCATAATCGGCCAAGAAGTCGGCCATCGCTTGAGCTTTGATCGAGAGGCGAGGGACGAAGGAGACGCCGAACTCACTCAACTCTACCGACCACTTGGTAAACCTGCCAGAATGCTCAACCCCCTCAAAGATGTTGCAGAGGGGATGGTCAGTCACCACTCAGATTGTGTGTGCCTGGAAATAGGGCCGCAGCCTTCGGGCTGAGATGACCCGGGCGAAAGCCAGCTTCTCCAAAATTGGATACCAGAGCTCGGCCTTCCTCAGGACCCGACTCACATAATATATATGGAGCTGCTTCTTCCCCTCTTCACGAACTAGGACAGAGCTTAAGGCCTCCTCTCCGACCCCGAGATACAAAAACAGGTCCTCCCCCTCCTTTGGCCCTTGGAGCAATGGAGCCCGAGTCAACTGCATCTTGAGGGCCTGGAATGCCTCCTCGCACTCCTTGGTCCACTCGAATTTTTGACCCTCCCCCTCAGTGTTTTGAAGAAGGGGGAGCACTTCTCCCCTGCCTAGGAGAGGAACCTACTTAGCCCTGCCAGCTTCCCCGTCAGCCGTTGCACCTCCTTAGTATTATGTGGCGACCCTAGCTCCATGATATCCTTGACCTTATCCGGATTCGGCTCGACCCCTGCAGGGGTGAGGAGGTGCCCCAAGACCTTTCCCCTGCTAGTTCCTAAGACGCACTTCAGGGAGTTCAACCACATCTTGTATTTGCGCAGGGTAGCAGAGGACTCCTCTAGGTCCTGGAGATGAGAGTCCACATCCTGACTCTTGATCATGAGATCATCTACGTACACCTCCAGGTTCCTCCCCTTCTGTTCTTTGAAGACCCGATCCATCATTTTCTGCTAGATCTCCCCTGCATTCTTCATCCCGAAGGGCATCATTTTATAACAGTAGCATCCATCCCCCGTAATGAACGAGACATCCTTGACGTCCGGGGGGTGCATCCTGATTTGATGATAACCTGAAAATGCATCTAGAAAACTCATTACAAAAAAACCAACGGCTGAGTCAACTAGCGCGTCGATCCGAGGCAAGGGATAAAAGTCCTTAGGATAAGATTTATTAAGCACAGAGAAGTCGATACACATACGCCACTGGCCGTCCCCTTTTTTAACCATGACTACATTTGAGACCCAACCGGGGTATTGGATCTCGGATATGAAGCCGACCTTGAGGAGTTTGGCTACCTCCTCCCTGATGGGCTCTGCCAGCTTGTCCGCGGTGGACCTCTTCTTTTGTTAGACGTGGCGTGTTCTTGGGTCCAAGTTGAGGCGGTGGCAAGCCACGTCCGCGTCAACCCCCTGCATCTCCGCGGGGCTCCATACGAAGATATCCACGTACTTCTGGATGCATGCTAGCATCCTGTCTTGGTCCTCTGGGGTCAACCATCTGCTGACGTGGACCTTCTCCATCCTGCCTCCACGGGTGAGGACCTCCAGCTCCACCACCTCTTCCGCAACCTCTAGCCTGGACTGCTCCCCCCATTCCTCAACATCCCTCTCCTCTGGGATGAGGAACTCCGCCTCCACCTCTTCTTCCACGACCATCGCCTCGGCTGACTCCTCCCGATCTCCTCCTGCCGCCTCTACCTCGACGTAGCTCTCCACCTCCAGCTCCTTCCCACCATCTTCCTGCTCCGCCTCCTCCATCCTTCGATCCATCTCCTCGGCTCCCTCCTCCCAAGAGATGGATTTCACGGCGATGACGTAGCATTCCCACGCCACTTTGGGGTCCCCCCTGACCCTGACCTGAATCCCCTCTACATTAAACTTTAAGCATTGATGGAATGATGAGGGGACGCAGCGGAAGACACTGATGAGGGGCCTCCCGAAGATGGTGCTGTAGCTGATGGGGGCATCCACGATGATGAACCTGTAGTTTCTGGACTGCCCCCCAGGGTGACATGGAGGCCTACTCCTCCTTCTACCTCCTTCCTCTCCCCCGAAAATCCGAACAAGGGCCCATCCGAGGCCAACACCCTCTTCGCCTCCACCTTCATTGCATCAAACGCCTTCTTAAAGACGACATTGACGGAGCTTCTGTTGTCGACGAGGATCCGGGAGACGGTAAAATTTTCGATGGCTGTCTGGATGACCAGCGCATCGCAAAAAGGATCCTCATGATCCGCCATATCGCTCCTCGAGAAGGTGATCCTCTCCTCTGGGGCTGGGGTTTGGGATGTGGAGCCTACGCTCCGGCGATACATGGTGTGGAGGCTCACCTTCCGGGAGGCCTCTACCCCCACCCCCCGTGGATCACTCCGATCCCTCCTCAGGTCCCGACGTCCACCCGGTCCTCGCAACGATCCTCCTCTGCCCGAGGCAGGACCTCCTCGATCCACACTTCCTGACGCCCCTGCTGCTGCTGCTCCCTGTCTCCCCTCATTTTGAGGAACTCCGGGAACGTGGCTGTGGCGTGCCCTTCCTCTTGATGGAAGTCGCAATAGGGCAACTCCACCCTAACTTCTCTCCTCCTCCTCCTTGCTACTCTCCTCCTCTCCCCTATATCTATGGCCATAGCCTCTTCTTGATCGGGGAGTCGAGGCCTCTGGGCCTGCCTCCAGCCCAGGGGGTGGAATTGATCTTTCCCCCCGGTGGTGGTCCCTTCCTTGGTACCCTCTCTGGGGCCCCTGCTCTTGCCACTCGGGCCTCCAGCCTAGCTGACGGTCGGGTTCCTGATGCCCCCACCTGTGCTGCTGCTGCCCCTAGAGCTGCCTCTACTCCCTTTACCAGGGCTCTCCTCTCCTCTCCTCCTATCCTCTTCCTCATCTCGACTCTTTCTCCTCCTCCGTGGCCCACCTGGCCAGCTTCCAGGCGAACTCCAGATTTGACGCCTCCCCGTCAACTTCTCTCGCCGCCCTCTCCATCAGTTCCTCGTAGGAGAGGGGGGGGGGGGTACTCTCTTAAACTCCATCCTGAAGAAACCCTGCTGTAGGCCCATGGTGAAAGCCATCATCAGACTATGGCCTGGCATTTCCTGGACCTGGGTGACCTCCTCCTGTAACCGGTCGACGTAGCTTCCCAACGTCTCATTCACTCCCTGCTTGATGTGGAACAGGGACTCCGACTCCTTCTTCCTCCTTTTCAAGGTAGTGAACCTCAGTATGAACCCCCGACGCAGGTCCTCGAAGCAGTAGATCGAGCTGGCCGGTAGTTGATGGAACCACTCCCTCGCCTTCTTCTTGAGGGTGATGGCGAAGAGTCGACACTTGAACCCATCCGACATCTGCCGGATCGAGACCACGTCCTCAAACCACTGGACGTGTTGGACCGGGTCTCCCTTCCCGGTGTAGTAGGACATCTCGGGTTCCCTGAACCCCTCTATAACTAGAGCTGAAGAGACCAACTTGCTGAAGGGGCTGCCTCCCCCTACTGGGCGACCTAGCGCGTCTCGCGGGCCCTGCTCGCCGAGCCGGCCTCTGCCAGCCGAGCCAAGGAAGAGCTCACGCCCGGGGAGCTCAGACCCCCGACCTTACTTGGCAACTTCCTTCCCAGCTCTCCTGTCGGGGGCGTCCTCGCCCAGAGAGGGGGGGGGGGCTGCGATCTGGATAGCTAGAGTTGAGCACTCAGCACGCGTGCCGAGTGCAAACTTGACGAGGCCCAGCACCTCGTTCCTGAAATCTTCAAACATCCCCACCATGGTCAGAGGTGGGTGGGGGCGAGTCCGGCCTGTAAGATCCCTGTCCTCCTGTCATCGAGCTCGCTGAAGGTTTTCTATGCTGACCACGCTCCAGGCTCACCTCACCAAAATGTTGAAACCGAAAAACGGTCTCCTGTGGAGTTCACCCTCGGGGAAGAGGTGATCGCGCACCTACTTCGCTCCTACAAGCAAAATAACAAGGGAAACAAGGAAAAACTGACCCAAGGGCTCGGCGGGGAGGACCCACCACACACCCGGAAGATCTTAGAGCGCTTCCCCTCCTTAGCCAAAAGCCGAGCAAAGGTATCCTTAGAAAGCGCTTGAGAGGTGAAGCTAGAGAGCACAGGAAGTCCCCTCTCTGAGGTACCCCTTGGGTCCTATTTATAGATTTCAGAATTTGAACTACAAATAACGAAGCTAAACTGGCCTGAAGTTACCAAAATACCCTTGGTTTGGTCTGCCAACAGCCAAACTCTGCTGTTTTGAAGGGCTATGGGCAGACCAGCGGGGGCAAAACAGTAAAAAGTATCTCATGGATCTGGGCGAGCTGGGGAGCT
This sequence comes from Platanthera guangdongensis, assembly GCA_039583875.1. NCBI lineage: Eukaryota > Viridiplantae > Streptophyta > Magnoliopsida > Asparagales > Orchidaceae > Platanthera > Platanthera guangdongensis. The sequence goes on from CM077160.1 coordinate 132,657,252, forward strand.
CGGCCACCCCTGAAGATCCGGCTCGCCTGCTGTTGTCGAGCTCCTTTGCGTGAGCGCAAGCTGGGACGACGAGCTCGCCCATCGGTCGGCGTCCATTAGTCGGCCTCAGCTCGACGAATCCTGACTTAGCTCGGCAAATGCCAAGCTTGGGCTCGGGTTTCTCTACCGAGCTCGCCTGGGGCCTGGGTGATCTGAGCCGGTCGGTCTGGTTCCTGGTTCACCCCACTCGCCGTATACGGGGTTGTACACAGCTGCCCCAAGAAGGGGCTTGATCCGACCCTCAGGGTCGGGTTCGGGTCCAACTTATTTTTTCAAAAAAAATTATAAATATTGAATAATTTTTAAAAATATTACATTAAAAATTTATAATTATTATTTTATTATGATAATAAAAAAAATTCTCTCACACGGATAAGAAAAATGAGATTTTATTAATATTGAAAATAAATAAATAATATTTATAATTTACATTAATTGAAAAAAAGAAATTTATTATCATTATTAATTTTAAATAAAGAAAATTATAATATTCATTAACTTAACAAAACACATAAAATGTAATTTTTTTATCTGTCATGTGATGAATGTGGGACGCACTTAAACATCTCTTAAATTCATTGGCTTCATCTCGTCTTCTATTTCCCCCGAGCTATCCTCTATTGCTGTAATATGCTGGTTCCTCTTCATAACATCCAAGTAATCCTTGTAGCATATGCACATTTCCATAGATTCTTCGTTGAGCTGAGTTCTCCACTCGTTCAAAACCCTGCCACTAAGAAAAAAAACGGACTTCGAAGCTACCATACTAGCTTAGATTGTTAGTAAATCACGGGTCATATAGCCAAAAATAGGATATGTATTAATATTACTTTTCCACCATTTTAAGATATCAAAGCTTTTAATCTACTCCGTGCTCATAAAATCACAAAATTGTGTTTTAGTGTACAATTTTAATTCATTTAAACTACTAGATGTGCGCGTTTTTTTTTCTAACAGCTAATTCTAAAATTTTATTTTTAAAAGCATCCTTTGTTTTCGGTTGCGATATTTTTCCCGAGTTCGTGAGCCGTATAAGTTATCATAATAACAATTACACTCGGTAAAACGAGAAGTAAATTTTGGAGTACTAACATCATCATAATCATTGAAATTTAAATTTATATTTATATTTGTATTGATTTCATGTATCAAATTTTCTACGTCGTCTATGCCGAATAACAGATTTAAAGCGGCGGCGCATAAAAACATTACAGACATTTCTTTATAATATTTTTAATTTTTTTTAATTATTTCAATTAATGGAAGTGATCCAGCATGTTGCTTATAATAATTTAATTTTTATGCGATTTTTACAAAATTATCAATTACTAGTGAGCTAGTCGATAGTATACGCCGGATAAAAAAACAGTCGTTCTATAAAAATATTTTAATAAATCCATATAATTTACTAATACGTGTCAATCTGTATCGGTCAAATCATGAGTATTTACCATATTATAATATTCCAGAAGAAGTGATTTTTGTTGAAACACTTTTTTTAACATTTTATATGTTGAGTTCCATCTAAAGTCATATCAAATTGAGATTTCAAATATTTTTTTACCATGTGCATTTATAAAATTTTTAGAATCTTGAGATCGTTGACTAGAACTATAAATGACTATTAGCATTAGACGAATTTTTTCAATATAAGTTTCTATGACGGCTAAATTATCTTGTACCACTAAATTTAAAATGTGACAAACACATCGAGTGTGAAAAAAACGCACCGCTTATCATTGGTTTTAAATCGCGTTTTAACCACTCAAAAGCTATGGTATTGTCAGAGGCGTTATCAAAAGAAATTCTCATTATTTTATCTTTTATTTTAAATTCTTGCACACATTTAATAATTATATTATATATAGCTTTACCTGTGTGTAGATATTCGAAACCTTCAAAACATATTACGCGGTTATTTAGCTCTCATGAAACAGGATCGATCCAATGACACGTGATACATATACGATAATCCTACTTTTATGCTACTACTCCAAACGTTACTCATTAAACTTACACAACCTTCGAAAGTTTCAAAAATTATTATTAACGATTGTTTTGATTCTAAAAATGCTTTAATGACGTCACGCCTAATAGAAGCTCTACTTACCTGTTGATATTTGAACTAAAACCCTGCATGTATGTATTCCGTCGCGTTCTCGTTATCGTAGTGGCTGAATGACAACCCACGTTTGATGACATGTTTCATCTGCAGGTCTCATTGGCGAAGTTGATTGTACGTCCAAATTTACCTTACTCCTGAAATTTGGGCCTGACTAAACTCAGGAGCTTGTTTTGAAATGCAAGACTTAAGGTATCTTGCTAGTATTGAGTTGCCGGTAAGGGTCAGCAGCTTCGAGCAAAATTTGCATCGCACCTTAAATTCGGCGCCCACTTGAACCTTATTGAAATACTCTCAAACTATCGCCTACGATTGTGCTCCACCATTACAAGCATATTTTGAGTAGACAACCCTGACGTTGAGGAGGACGATGCCATGTTAGCATTGAGGAGGATGCCGACGAGGGCCGCGAGGCGTTACTGCATTGAGTAAATTTTACAATTTAATTTAAAACTTAAAAGAAAGAGTGAAAGAGAGTGTGAGAGAGAGAGAGACTGAGTGAGAGTGAGAGAGTCAGAGAGAGTGAGTGGGAGAGGGAGAGGGAGAGAGAGTGAGTGGGAGAGAGAGAGAAGGGAGGGCTCGGGTAGGGGGTTTAAATAATTTTTATTATTATTATTATGAGCCTAGGGCCTAGGCTCGGCTGCTGTACAATAGTATAATTGTTGTTGTATAACAGTACAGCTGTTGTTATATAACAGCCTGCTAACAGATCTTATAAGAGCTGTTAATGTTAATTAAATGCTTCTTATAAGAACCGTTTAATAACGACTCTTATAAGAGTCAGACCAACTTTCTGGGTTGGGCTTTGCCTGGGCCTGGGCCGAGCTTTGCCCGAGCTCGGGCCAGAGTCGGCCCGAAAATCGGGTTGTGCCCGGTGTTGGAACCCCACCTCATTTAGGCTTGATTTGGGCTAGGTTTACTATTAGGATTCTTTGATGACCCACATGTATAGTCTAGGGTCATAAGTCTTTTTCTATGTCGAGGTTGGGTCAACAAACTTAGCTTGGATTGGATCAACCTTCAGAAGACATAGTGATAGAAGACTTTTAGAGATATGCAGTTGTTCTTAGTGCAGAAAAGTCATTCGAAGATTGCTGAACAAAGCTCGACTTTCGTCGATCGGATATTGACGAACTCAGTTCTTTCTCTGAGTTGCATTCGACGAAATCCATATTGAGATCGACGAACTCAGTCCTCTTCTTTGAGCTGAGTTCGACAAAATCTTAGCAGAGATCGACGAATTCCAATTTCTTCCCAAAAGTTCAGCTCAACGAAATGACTATCTCAATTCGACGATCTTGGAGCTCAGATTGGAAGTGAATTTTCTGTTTAGAGATCTTGGAGCTCAGCTCGATGAAAGAGTGGTTTCAGCTCGACGAAATTAGATCTTTGGTTGACCAAACGATTCAGTTCAACTACATTCTCACAGGTTCTGTTCGACTAATTTCCCTGCAGTTTTCCAGTATTGACTTAGGCAGTTTGATTTCAAAATTTATTATTATAAGACTATAAATACACTGATAATTAATGCTTCATATTCTCAAGAATATGGTCATTTCAAGGTAGCATTAATTATGGTATTCACAGAGTAATTATTTGGCTAAATTGCTGGGACAGTTGAGAAAACAAATTAAAGACAATTTCTAGCCGTTCAACTCCCAGATTTTCTGCAGTCAATCAAGGATAGAATTCAAAATTCAAATGCTAATTTCTGCAAGGAATATAAAAAGGCAGTTTTTAGAAGATTAAAAAAACACACAGAGAATAAACACAGTGATTACAGATTACAGGAAAAAAGGATTATTCTACAGAAAACTGAAGAACAGCTTCACACAAAAATCAAGTTCTTCATCAGTTTTGCTTCAGGAATTTTCAAAGAGACAAACAATCTTCATCAGTCTGAAAGTTTCCTGAAGATCTTCCTCCAATTGAAGGTCTATAACCTGAGCAAAGCTCTCTTTCTCCTGAACCATTCTACATCTCAGGGGGAGCTTTGACAACATCAAATCCACTAGTCTTCTCTTAGATTGTCGATAGAGAAGAACATCATCACTTTTCTTTTTCTAACTATGTACAGGGTTATAACTCACTTCAAAAGTTAACCCCTTTGGTCGTCAAGTCTCCTGATCAAAAGACTTGGATTTGTTTTTGGGCACCTGATCAAAAGCTCAAAGGGTCATGAGATCTCCCTTAAAATAGATCTTGTGGTGACAGGACACCTGAGCAAAAACCTGTGGTGGCAGGGCACCTGATCAAAAACCTATAGTTGATTCCTACTAGGGTGGTAGAAGAGTGGATGTACCCAAGTTTAGGGGAACCACTATAAAATCTTTGTGTCGTCTGTATTGCTCTATTTTTTATTTGTTGTGCTGTGATTGTTTTTGTTTTTATTTTCTCTATATACATATAGCTATCACTTATTTTAATTCCGCTATAAAAACTAATCAAGTATTTAAAATACTCTATTCACCCCCCCCCCTCTAGAGTTAAGACAGATCTATCCCTCACTTTCAATTTGTATCATAGGGTAAGGTTGTTTGGTTTCACAGGCTAACACCTGAACCAAAAGATCTTTGATATTATCTCTAGTGTCTGTTTTATATCATGACACAAAATAAAGAATACTCAAGCACCAGTCCTCTAGTATGCAATCTGAACAAGTTTGCACTTTGGAAGGGAAGGATCAGATTATACATGAATTCAATTGATGAAGATATCTATAATTTAATTTTTACAGGTCCCCCTACTCCTTCTGCAACAACATCAACAAGTACCAATATAGTTCCACCTCCTGAATAGACTGATGCACAGAAGAAATTAAAGATGGCTGATGTAAAAGCTATGAACATCCTAGCTCAGAATATGTCTGATGATATCTTCCAGAAAGTTGTTGAATGCTCTTCAGCCAAAGAGATCTGAGATTCCCTAAATTCAATGGTTGCTGGTTCTGCTGATGAAAGAAAAGATAGAAGATCTCATCTCATTTCCCAATATGAGAACTTCAAGAAAGAAAAGTCAGAGTCAGTGGCTGACATGTACAACAGACTTAACCTAATTGTCAATGAGCTGAAGAACCTGAACAAAAATATCTCACTGACTGAGATAAATGACAAGATTCTTATGTGCTTTCCCAGCACATGGGACTCCAGGATCTGGCCAATCAAGGATGTCAGAAGCCTGAATGAAATGTCCACTGAGTCTCTACTAGGCAAGCTCAAATCTTATGAGCAGCTTATAAAGACAAGAGAAGCAGCTGAGCAGAAGACCTCCTCATAAGGAAGGAAAGAGAAAAACATTGCTTTTAAGGCATCTGAAGAATCAGAAGCTCCATCAGCAAATGAAGAACTCCTAAGCTTGCTGGCCAAAAGATTTTACAAGATGGCCAAAAAAGATTTTAGAAGGAAGTCATCCAGACAAGATGACGGACCAAGATATGACAAAACTCCTACCAAGGAGATTGTTTACTTTGGTTGCAAAAAATCTGGACACATTCTTCCTGAGTGTCCAGAAAATTAGAATAAGGAGAAAAGAAGAGACAAGAACTCCAGAAAGCAGTACAACAAGCCCTCCTCAAGCAAGCATAAAAGGAAGGAGAAAGGCTTTGTTGCAGAAACTTGGAGTGAGATAGAAGAAGAATCTTCATCTTCTAGCTCCAGTGAAGATGAGCAAGAAGCTAAAGCAAAAGAAGCTCGCTTGATGGCTATCAATACATCAGACAGCCTTCCAGAAGCTGAAAATTCAGAGCATGAAGATTCTGAATCAGAAGAGGATCAGGTAATATCCTTATTTGATTTTAATTCATACCATTTTAAAACTGAATTTAAGATACTGTGCAAAGACCTAATTAAATTTGAGAAGGAAATCAAACTTCTCAGAGACAAATTGATTGAATATGATAACTTGTTTTCTGAAAACATTAAATTAAAAGATGAACTAGATGTAGCTTCTGCACAAATCATCTCATTAAAAACTGAACTAAATGAGGCTAAAAAATTTGAAGAATCTCTTAATGGGAGAGGTATAAAATTAATGGACATCACTAGCACAGTCAATACTAGGCTAAATGGTAAACTAGGCCTCAGAGCATCATCTAGTCAGCCACCTATTCTTAAGAAAAATATATTATCTACCCCCATCAAATTTGTTTTTACTAAGGGTAAAGAGAAAATTGTAGAAGTTAACAATAAACCAACAAAAACTTCACAAAAAATCAATCAATGAAAAAGAAAAATAAAAATTCACATAAAATTACTATTCAACAAAATTCGTCGAACTCAGATCAATGAAATCAGTATTTTGCGTCGAACGGCGATCGACAAACTCTGAACCCAGAGTTTGGGTATGATTACTCAAGACAGGGTGCTCGACGAAATTAATATGTTTCGTCGAACAGAGATTGACGATCGTGGAATGTAGAAAATGAGTATTATCATTCTCTAAACCGAGATCGACGACATCAATACTTTTTGTCGACCTCAGCTCGATGAACTCAACTAAATTCGTCGAACTCAAACTTTGAAAACAGAAATTTTAATTTTAATCAAACTAAATATCAGAAACCAAAACTTGTAAATACCTTTACTCAATGGATAATTCCACCCAGAAGATTTCACCCCTTAGGATACAAAGACCAACCTGATTATTCTTACATTTCTAGTTTTAAATTTGAAAAGAATCAAGGACCAAGGTTACCTGGGTCAAGAATACCTAATTTATTGTTATGCAGGTGAAGAACTATCCTACCACAGGGGAACAGTGGTACTTGGATAGTGGGTGTTCAAAGCATATGACAGGCAGCAAGGACAATTTAACCAAATACAAGTCAAAGCTTGAACCAAAGGTGATCTTTGGAGATTCCAACTATGGCCAAACAGAAGGCTATGAGAATGTCAAGATTGGAGCTGTAACCTTTAGGAAAGTTGCCTGTGTGAGTGGTCTAAAACATAACCTGATATTCATAAACCAATTATGTGATGAATGTTATCAGGTATCTTTTAACCAATCTTCTTATATTATTGCTTCTATAAATAACAAAACTGTTTTAACTAGACTTAGACAAGGAAATATCTACTTAGTTAATTTCAAGTCAGCTAGTTCAGAAATCTGTTTGTTCAATCATATTAGTAATAATAATGAATTATGGCATAAAAGACTAGGACATGTTAATCTTAGAAATATTGCTAAATTATCTAGGGACAACCTTGTTAGAGGATTGCCTTTTGACCCCTACAAGAAGGAAGGCCTCTGCATGGCTTGTCAATTAGGCAAGCAAACTAAAAATAGCTTTAAATCTATTAATAAGAGTGATTCACCCAGGATTCTGTACTTGCTACATATGGATCACTTTGGACCCATTGCAATATAAAGCTTGGGAGGAAAATTCTATACTTTAGTTATTGTAGATGACTTCTCTAGATTTTCTTGGGTGTTCTTTTTGATAAACAAGTCAGATAACTTAAAGGTTCTTACAGACTTTCTTAAGAGCATTTAAATTGAGTACTCTACTCTAGTTGTATTGATTAAAAGTGATGATAGCACTGAGTTTGATTCTCTTCTCATGCAAGAATTCTGTGAGAAGGAAGGTATCATACATTACTTCTCTACTCCTAGAACTCCTCAACAAAATGGGGTAGCAGAAAGAAAAAAAAGAACCCTTATTGGATCTACAAGGACATTGCTTGCAGATGCTTTCTTGCACCTATCCTTTTGGGCAGAGGCTGTTAGCACAACAAACTATGTCCTGAATAGGAGTTTAATACATAAACTTAAGGGCAAGACTCCCTATGAATTACTCAAAGGGAAGCAAGCTAAAATAGATTACTTTAGAATTTTTGGTTGTAGATGTTTTATTCATAATAATAACAAGAAACATCTTAGAAAGTTTGAAGCCAAAGCTGTAGTGGAAATTTTTCTTAGATATTCCCAAGTTAGCAAGGCCGATAGGGTTTTCAATAAATCAACTTTAAAATGGAAAAATCTGTACATGTAACATTTGATGAAGCTAACATGTTTTACAAGGAGAATGATTCTTCTACCAGAGATTTATTACAGGTACCCCAACTGTGTGAGAAATTGGATGACTTAAACCTCACCCAAGAGGTTATATCGCATCCTTCTCATCAAGTTGATGAAGACAGTGAAGAAGATATTATTGAAATAATTACTAAACCTACAACAGTTCACATAATTCAACAAGAGGAATTAATTCCCAATGCTGTTGCTGAACCAACTCCTCCTACTGATTTTGTCACACTTAGAGATCACCATATATCTCAAGTGATTGGAGACATATCAGTTGGTATGCAAATAAGGCATCAACTCAACCAAGATTTGATGCTTGCTTGCTTCATATCTCAACTTGAACCCCAATCCATAAAAGATGCAGAGCAAGATCCCCACTGGATTATTGTAATGCAAGAAGAGCCTAATCAATTTGAGAGATGCATAGTTTGGGATTTAGTTGCAATACCCAAAGACTACCCAGTCATTGGAACTAAATGGATATTTAGAAACAAATTGGATTTACAAGGAGCTATTATAAGGATCAAAGCAAGACTGGTTGCACAAGGATATTCACAAGAGGAAGGAATTGACTATGATCAGACCTTTGCCCCTGTTGCAAGACTAGAAGCTATCAGGATTTTTCTTGCCTATGCAGCCTATAAGAAGTTCAAGGTCTGCCAAATGGATGTCAAGAGTGCCTCCTTAAATGGTGAACTCAAAGAAGAAGTCTATGTGGAGCAACCACCGGGTTTTATCTCTCTAACTCATCCCTCTTTTATTTTCAAATTGCATAAAGCTCTCTATGGTTTAAAGCAAGCTCCAAGAGCTCGGTATGAGACCTTAGCTAGATTTCTTTTAGAGCATAAGTTCACTAGGGGCATTGTAGATTGAACTTTATTCATCAGGTAGCATAAATATAAAATATTATTAGTACAAATATATGCATATGACATCATTTTTGGCTATACTGATTCTATAACTGAGGTCGAACGTCACTACAAATGCAGCGAATGAGGCTGTATGGATTAGGAAATTCATCGGCGAGTTAGATGTAGTTCCTAGCATTGTTCGTCCCGTAGTTCTCTACTGCGACAACAATAGTACAATTGCACTTGCTTCGGAACCTAGATCTCATCAGCGCTCCAAGCACATATTTCGGCAGTTCCATCTTATTCGTGAGATTGTCGATCGAGGAGATGTGGACATTAGCAGAGTGCCAACTGAGGAGAATATTGTGGATCCACTAACAAAGCTTCTTGCACAGAGAAAACATGATGGTCATGTTAGATCTATGGGTATATGATACCTTAATGATCAGCTCTAGTTGGAGTCTTGTATATTATATTTTGTTGGCTGTAATAATTCATTTGATGAATAGAGTACTGTATACATTTAATTTATATATTTTGGCAAGTTCTTTTATTCGTAAATTTATTTTTATTATGATAGAGTAATTTAACATAATAAATGCCTTTAGAATGTTGGCTTCCATAGGAGTCAAGTGGTGACTTGAATATGAGAGCCTATGTTATTTGAAGCTTCATTGTTAAATGGCCCCTGGTCAAGTGTCATCTTAGAAGCTAAGGGCGATGATGACACATTAAGACTAGTATATGCGTTGACTGATGACAGGTTCTCACAGGTCATAATATTGTGATATCAAGTCATCACATGAGCACTTGTTAGTGAACAAGTTGTACTGGATAGACCCACCATGAGAATATTTTGTGGATTGTTATATAAACGTGTCACAAGTATGACTCAAGTGGCAATGATGTTTGTGGTCCTTTAGCTGAAGTCACAACATTTATCGAGTGAGGAAGATAGTGCTTTGATGCTATCAAAAGTCCAGTTTTGAGAAAGTTGGATGATAAAGGTGGTTATTGAGTATGTTACGAATCATTTGGGTCTTTGCGTGTGATCAGAGATGAGATTTGTCCTCCTGTATGATAGGAGTTGCATCCACGGGCCCCTTAATGGAATGAGACTGGGAAATGCATGGCCATGCTTGGTTGAGTCAATATATGATATTGGGCTCACCAATTTCTGGAAGTCCAGTCTAGATCAAAAAACTAGGATTGAATAATTATAAGGGTGATACGGTCTATACCTCTAGTCCTATCCGGATGTAAGGGACGAATGGACATGACAACACTGATACATTGGTCATGATGGCTTATGAGTTCTAAACTCTTATTGCTTGGGGAGCAATGATGCATTACTAGATGCCGTTCATTGTTTGTGAAGCTTTTGTTAGATACTTTCAAGATCAATTGGGAGACTGTTGGTGTTACCATTGTGATCTGGAAGTGATCAAGTATGTAGCATCACTACCAACACACATAAGAATATTTGGAGAAATTGAGAGATTGGATTAGTATGGTTTTACTCATATGATGAGTGGAAATGACTTAGCTCAGCCAGACATGGAAAAGGTCGAGTGAGTTGAGACCACTCAACGCTTTCGTCGAGTCAAGTGTTGACTCCTCAAATGATGGCATTGAGTGTGTTGAGTTTACTCAACGATTCATCGAGTTAAAGTGTTGATTCATCGAGTATTGCACTTAAGCATTGAGTGCGTTGAGTTCACTCAACGATTCGTAGAGTCAAGGTGTTGATTCGATGAGTCCGGTTCTCAGGAGTTGAGTGCGTTGAGTTCACTCAACACCTTCATCGAGTCAAAGGTTGATTTGACGAATCTGGCACTTAGGCGTTGAGTGCGTTGAGTTCACTCAACGCCTTCATCGAGTCAAATGTTGATTGGACGAGTTTGGCGTTGAGACCGTAGAGTTCACCCAACACCTTCGTCAAGTTAAAGGTTAATTCTAGAAGAAGAAGCTGGATTGAGGATCATCTCTAACTTCAAGAAGATCAACCTTACTTTATTCAGATTCAAGAAGCTTTGAAGAAGCTAAGAACAGGTTGATTCTAGAGTGGTCAGATCTATCAAGAACTGATCAAGAAGCCTTCACTCTTTCTCTCTCTATCTGGGTGAAGAAATTATTCTTTGTGTCATCAAATTTTCCTGTAGGATCTTTTATAGATCTGAGTTGTAAGCCTAAACTTATAAAGACTGAGGTAGGGCTGAGTGCCTGAGGTAGGAGATTAAGTTCTCTGAGTTGTAGGCCTGGGAAAAGGCTGAGGTAGGGCTTGAGTGCCTGAGTTGTAGGCCTTGTGGAAGAGGCTGAGATAGGGCTTAATTGCCTGAGTTGTAGGAGTGTGGACTCACTCTGAGGTAGGATTCTTTGAGAGAATCTGAGCTGTAGGACTTGCTGAAGTCTGAGTTGTAGGAACCATTCAGGGTTTTGAGTTGTAAGATCTGAGGATCTGAGAAGGAAGAAGGAAGTTAGGCCGAATCTATTACACTGATTAATAGGCGAACGGGGAAAGTGGATGTACCCATCACTTGGGGAACCACTATAAAACTGTGTGTCTTCTGTGTTGCCGTGTTGTTTAATATGTGCTGTGAACTGTGCTGTGTTAATTGCTGAATATTCTGTGATCTAACAGTAAAAAGATTATCTGCATTAAGGAAAAAGAATTGAACCTATTCACCCCCCTCTAGGTGTTTAGGACATCTTGAAACCAATTCTTTCAAGTGGTATCAGAGGGAGGTTACTCAAGAAAAGACTTAATAGTCTGAGTTGATCTGTAAGGCAGTTAACATTTAGACAAAATGGATTCAGGAGAAAATCACAAGGAACTTGGATCCATGAAATTACCTATCTGTAGGAAAGAAATTTTTGGTATTTGGAAAGAGAGAGTCAGGTTGTTATGGAAGCATCTGACCCAAGAATCTATATTACAGTTAAAGAAGGGCCATTCATTTCTATGAAAATCTCAGTTCTTGATGCAAATCTCAGGACTCCAAAAGATTATTTTGAAATGACAAAGGATGAGATCATCTTAGCTTCTATGGATAACAGAGTACAGAACATAATAGTTAGTACTATAGATGACTCAACATTCCAAAACTTGATTTACTGCAAAACCTCCAAGGAGATGTGGGACACCTTGAATGTCTACATGGAGGGATCAGAAGAAGTGAGAGAAGACAAGAAGTCTATACTTAATCAGGAATATGAAAGTTTTAAACAAGCCAAAACAGACAGCATAACTGAGTGCTACAAGAAGTTTTTCAGAATAGTCAATGAGCTAATGTCATATGGAAGGGTTTTTTAGCACATATGAGCTCAATGATAAGTTTCTTAGATCTCTAACCAAGGACTGGGATACTAAAATATGTGCCATCAGAGAGGTGGCCAGGATTGCAGATACACCTCCACCAACTCTATTTGGAAAACTCTTATCCTATGAGATGCAGCTCACTGCTAGAAAGGAGGAGGAGAAAAGCAATAAGTCTGAATACAGAGAGAAGTCAGTTGCCTTCAAGGTTAAAGCCACAAAGAAGGATAGGAGGATGTCTCCATCCCCTGCTAAGAAAGCTGTTGAAGTCATCTCAGAAAATTCTGACAATCACACATCAGACAGCCTTAATTCGGATGAAGACTTTGCTGCTTTTACAGGGCAATTTCAAAGATTCTTAAAGAAAAAACAGTGAAGATCCAAGTCATCCTCCTCACAGTCCAAGGATGATTATTATCAGAAAAGGAAATCTTCAAGAAAGGACAGGTATGGCACTAAACCTAGTAAATTAACTTCTACTAAGATTGTTTGCTATTATTGCAACAGGCCTGGACATGTAGTTGCTGACTGTCCTGACAAAAGAAAGGAATCAAATGACAAGAAGAAACTACAAAATAAGGGCAAGAAGGAGAGATCCTTTGTTGCAAAGAAGGAGAAAAGCTGGACTGATTTCTCATCATCAGATTCTGAAGCTGAGACTGAAGCTGAAGCCTATATTGGACTGTTTACAACTGAAGAGGATTCAGAGGAGACAAAATTCTTGCAAATACTGGATTCTATCAATGGGGTTGATCTTCATTACAAAGGGCTGATGGCTATATCTGAAGAAGATCAGTGCAAGGATCAGCCTGGTCCCAGTAAGGTAAACAACCTTTCATCAGTTTTTGATTATTACACTGAATCAGAATCAGAAGCATCTGCATCAAGAGATGTGGATGGTTCAGAATCTAAAGGGGATGTACATCAACTTATTGATGAGTATGGTGATATGTTACATGCACTTAAGAGAAGCAGAAACCTTGTCAAAAACCAGGCTAAGGAAATTACTGCTCTTAAGTTGGCTGCATCTGATTCAGAAAAATTGCTGGATCAGAAGATGAATGAGTTTGCCAAGCTGAAAAATATAACTTTTATTCAGATGGGAACAATTACTTTCAAAAATGATCAGATCAAGGGTCTGGAGTCAGACAACAAAGAGAAAAGGAACTTGTGGCTAAATTCTCAAAGCCCAAATCTGTCTTACCTTTGATTGATAACTTCATTGCACAAAAGGGTAAGACAGTTCTAGGTTTTAAGAGAAGAACTAGGGCAGCAAATTCTAAAAGAAAAGGCAAAGTTTTAGTTCAGCCACAAGCCTTCAAACCCCCTATTGCTTTTAGGAAAATGATGCGGCCCACTAACAGGTATGACCATGACATTACACATGGTCACAGTAAGCCTGACATTCTGAATGACAAGGGTACAAATGTCAATAGGGAAGCCCATGTACAAACACACCATGTTCTTCAGGAATTATTGGTATTTGATGCACCAGCCCCAGCACTAAACAAAAGGACAGCTGACAGCAAGGCTGTTAAGACTGTATCTAAAAGAAGATACAATAGATATGAGTGCTGGTGCTATGACAAGGTTGGACATTATGTCATAGATTGTTGGCACAACACCAGTGTCAGGAAAAATGTCAGCTTACCTGTTAGAAAGACTACAGGGAAATCAGTGAAGTTTCAGACTAACCTGAACCTAGAACCCAATACCTATTGGGGTTCTAAGGTTAAGTAATTATATTTGATGTAGGTGAGTCCAAGTGGCCATACCCCAATATGGTACTTGGACAGTGGTTGTTTCAGGCACATGACTGGAACAAGAAGGATGTTGAAGGACTACTCTCCCATAGATAATGGACCCAAAGTAATCTTTGGTGGATCTGAAAAGGGGATCATCAAAGGGTTTGGTAACATTTCCAATGGCTCAATTACAATCACCCAAGTGGCTTATGTGAAAGGTTTGAAACACAACCTAATAAGCATAAGCCAACTGAGTGATCTTGGTTATGACACTTCATTTATTAAGAATGAGTGTCAGATTAGAAGAACAAGTGATCAAGAGGTCATCTTGTCAGGTTATAGAAAAGGAAATGTTTATTGTCTCAGTTTTGATTGTGAGAATAAGAACTCTCATATATGTTTAGTTGCAGATGTGAAAGCATCTCATTGTGTCAAATGGCACAAGAGGCTAGCTCACCTTAACTATAAGATTATAGGCCAACTCTATAGCATGGAGTTAGTGAGGAATGGTGCTCAGTTCAAGTGCATAAAAGAGGGTGTATGTTCAGCTTGCCAAAAGGGCAAACAAACCAAGACCTCTTTTCATAGACATGATACAAAAGATTCTGTGAGGTGTTTGTACCTCCTGCATATGGATCTATTTGGTCCTATGTCAGTTCATAGTCTAGGTAGGAAAGTCTATACACTTGTAGTTGTGGATGACTATTCTAGATTTACTTGGGTTTTCTTCCTGAGGCAGAAATCTGAAACCCCTACTGTCTTCCACAATTTTGTTAGGCAAATTCAGAATGAACTTAACATAGTTCTCCTTACCTAGAACTCCTCAGCAAAATGGTATTGCTGAAAGAAAGAATAGGACTCTTATTGAGGCTAGTAGAACACTACTAAGTGACACTTCTCTCCTAGAATATTTTTGGGCTGAGGCAGTAAACACTGCATGTCATGTTCTCAATAGAGCATCTATCACTAAAAGTCATAAAAGACACCCTATGAGATTATGAAAGGTAGAAAACCAAACATATCCTACTTTAGGATCTTTGGTAGCAAGTGTTATGTACTTAAAATGACAAGTCTTATTACTAAGTTTGCTGCCAAATCCCAAGAAGGGATATTTGTTGGGTACAACAACAACAGTAGAGCTTACAGGGTCTATAACTGAAAGATATTTTACCTAAACACCTAGAGGGGGGGGGGGGGTGAATAGGTGACTTGAATCTTTTTAACTTTTTAGGCAGCAATCAGATAATATCACAGAATTATAACTACTTTAATACATCACACATTCAGCAATCACAGTATTCCACAGCACAAAGTAGACACACAGTTTTATAGTAGTTCCCCAAGGTTTGGGTACATCCACTTTCCCCCTTCGCCTATCTAGCAGTGTACTAGATTCGGCCCAACTTCTTCACTATCTCAGATCCTCAGATCTTACACTCAGAACCCACAACATAGGTTCCTACACCTCAGGCCAAAGGCCCTACAACTCAGCTTCTTCACAAAGCCTACACTCAGCCACCAAGGCCTACACTCAGCCACCAAGGCATACACTCAGAGATTTCAATCTCCTACACTCAGGCACTCAAGCCCTACACTCAGCCTTTATAATTACAGGCTTACAAAACTCAGATCGCTAAGGATCCTACAAGATAAAATGAATACAAAAATTGTAACTCAACAACTCAGAGAAAAGAGAGAAGAGTTGTGAGCTTCTTGATGAGTTCTTGGAAGAACTCAGCTGAAATCAATCTGACTTGGCTTTCTTCAAAGCTTCTTGAATGTAGAACTCAATAAGATTGACCTCTTCTGCAGTTGATCCTTGATCTCTGCAACTTAAGATTCAGAATAAATCTGAACCCTTCTTCTCAGCCTGGTTCCAACGGCTGATTTCTTGGATGGAGCTCTCTCTCTCCAACTTCTTAGATCTTCACTAGATTCTTCAAGGAATAGCTAGATCTTCTTTGTACTACTTGATGTGTTGATTATCAACTTGGACAATCACTTGATCAACTTCTTCTGTAGACAGTATAAGCCTATTTATAGGCCTTCTTCATGGTAACCGGCTGGTCCGGTCCACAACAGATTTCTGACCACTCTGACAGGTGCAGTAGACCGATTGGAATGGTAGCTGTCAAGTCATCCAGTCAGTTCTTGGAAATTCTATAACTGTCTAAAAGTGTCGAGACTGTCTGTCTTTAAGTGTCGACACTTATAGACCAAGTGTCGACACAAGTTGTCTAAGTGTTGACACTAGTCTATAAGGCGTCGACACAACTCCTTGTGTTGTAGATTTTATATCTCGACACTGCTTCTTCTTCATGTGTCGACACTGATAATGTGTGTCGACACAAGTCCTTGTACTTCAGTATTTTGCTGAATTCTTCTAAGTGTCGACACAACACCTTTGTGTCAACACATCTTCATGTGTTGAACTCGCTGAGTGTCGACACTTCTTCTTGGTGTCGACACATGTCTTCAGTGTTGATACTTGCTGAGTGTCGACACATTGCTCTGGGTGTCGACACATTCTTCTTCTGTCGAGACTCTGGCTGAGTGTCGACACAACTCCTTAGTGTCGACACTTGTACTTAGAATATTCTTGAACTTTGCTAAGTGTCGACACTTTCTTCAAGTGTTGAGTCTTCAGCTGAGTGTCGACACATACTTTCTTGTGTCGACACTTTCTTCAAGTGTTGACTCTTCTGCTGAGTGTCGACACATTGCTCTGGGTGTCGACACTTATACTTAGTCTCTGCTGACTTTTGCTGAGTGTCGACACAGCCTCCAAGTGTCGACACTTTCTGATGTAGACACAGTTTCTCTGGGTGTCGACACAACTGCTAAATGTCGACACTGCTTCACTGCACTTTCCTTCACTAAGTATCGACACAGCTCCTTGTGTCGACACTTTCTTTCTGGTGTCGACTCTGCATCCCTGGTGTTGACACAATGACTCCAAGTGTCGACACTGCTTGCCTGGGTGTCGACACAAGTCTTCTTAAGTGTCGACACTTTCCCTCTGGGTGTCGACACATGGACTTAGAAACGTTTTCTTCTTTCCTGCAAATACTTAACCTGCACAAGTAAACTCAAAACACATCAAATACATTTTGATGTATATCATTGAGTTGGGTGAGGCTTCTTCAAATCATGTATATTTGAACCAATGTACCCAACAATCTCCCCCTATTTGGAGAAGTCATAACCCTTAGTCAATGATATACACCATTCATAATAAAATTACAGAATGATGTGAAACAGGATTATGTAATCAGGAAAGAAACATCACATGTATTAAACAAACATGCATATACAGATATCATCACAGAACAATTATGAAATAAATTTATCACATAGCAAATTTATCACACAGACATTGTTCTAATAGCTTGTCATATTCATAATTCTAAAGTTTACAGAATGCTTTACATCAAAAGATTACATAGTAAACTTAAAAAAATTTCTATGCTACTTTTGTTCAGCCTCCTTAATTACTATGCCCTTCCCAGATTGTACTTTGGCTTGTACTGAGGCTTCAGTGTCTTCAGCAGCAGCATGCTTTTTCCCTTTAAGCTCCTTCTTTAGCTCTTCAGCTTTGATCTTTTGCCTCTCAAAATAATGATAAGTCTTGGGAAAGTACTTGCTAGGCTCCTGGGCAGTAGGAGGTAGCTTTCCCATCTTGGCCTTTCTTCTATATTGGACTATGGCCTCCTGCCTTGTCTCATGCTTTCTCCATTCTGATTCAGAAAACCACTTGTTCATGTCTTGCACATTATCTTTTGCAGCTTTCCAGGCAGTCAAAATAATATTTCTTGAGGTGGGGCTCCACTGCTCAAAGTCAGGTCTTTGTTCAGCTTGCTCCCTGAACCTCTTCTTAGACAATCTAGCCTCTTGTTCAGCTTGCTCTTTCAAAATAGCTTCCTGTAAGGCCTCAGATACTGGCTGAACTACTTTGTCAAGAATAACCTTCTGATTTCCATCAGGTGGACTATACATGGACTGTATGTCAGCTTGAACCATATCAAAATCCGGTGGAGGATAGATCACCTGAGCTACTTCTGGTTGCTCACCTCCAAGATATGCAGGGTTAATTCCAGATTCTGCAACATTATCATCATCACAAAGAGGAGGATAACCAAGAGTGGCTCTGATGGAATTAGAAACCCATTTTGCATGGTCAGAGCCAGCTTTGACTAAGACCCTCTCCCCCTTTATGACTTCTCTTTCTATGTGATCCCTTAAATCATCTTTTTGAAATCTGATTTGGGCATTTAGATAATTGACTCCATCCCTGTAGAAAGGTTTTAACCTTTGGAGTTTTTCAGTTATGATCTTCTGAGAGTCTTGAATGGCAGTCTTAACTGCAGTTATTTCCTCTTGAAATGCTTTGTCAAAAGCTGTCATAGCAGTAGCAGCAGAAGTTGTCAGGCCAGCAGCAATGTTCTTCATCTCTATGACAATAGCATTGTGAGATTCTGTCAAATTGTCATTCATTCTGATTTGGTTCTCTAGAACATATCCCTGCTTTAGTGCTATGTCATCTACTTGAGCTTTTATGTTCTCTTGATGAGTAGCCAAGTACACCACTGCATTCCCTCCTTTGTGGAAGCAGTCTGTCAACTCCTTATTGAGATTCATCTCAAATCTTATGGACTTTATGTCCTGTGCCAGATCAAATTGAAGAGACTTCTGTCCTTCATCTACATACTTTTCAATGGCTTGCCTGTGCTCATCAAGCTTGATTTGCATTGCAACCATTAGAGCACTATAATCAACAGTTGGAGCTGGCTGTGATATAGGCTGTGGAGCAACAGTTTGGAGAGCTTTTTTGTAATTCTGACTCCTCCTTTTAAATAGTTGAAATTTTCTTTTCTTAGACCTTGAAGTCTCCTCATCTTCAGAAGCAGATGTGCTGGCTATCTCTACCCTCTCCTTAGGTAGCTCCTCAACTTCTTTGGGCTTCCCTGGTTCTTGCCTTGCAGGCTCTTCAACATGTACTACTTGCTCCCCCTCAACTGGAGCATTCTCCCCCTCAGCAGCAGCAGTTTCCTTGTCAAGATCAGCTTGATCTAGATTGAGGAAAAGATCTTCCATAGTAAATCCTTGTGGAGAATGAGCTGGAGGAACTCTGGGCTCATCAACCACTGGATCAGATACATCTTGAACTGTAACAGATGTGTCCTCCATGACAACATCTGGGACTTGACCATGAATCTGAGTTTGCTGATTGTCATAATTTAGGGAATCAGACAATACATTATCCATTATAGGGAAATCTAAAGCATTAAGCTCAATGATTACCTCAAGGATGATGTTGGTTGCTTGCTCACTCTCAAGAGGAGTGGGCTCTTCCACAACTAGTGGCTCCCCATGGATTTGATCCTGGTGTAAGGGGCTAGCTGATGGTAGCTCCCCCTGCCTTTCAGCAACTACTTGTTGAGCTGGAGTCTTCTCAATAGTCCCTTCTTCATGCTCATCAGATGAGAAAACAACTTGCTCTTCACTCCCAGAGCTGCTAGTTGACTCTTGAGCCACTGGGGCAATTTTCTTCTTCTTGTGTGGGGTTTCTTTCTCAGGAGTAGGCATCTCCTTTGTCAAAACTCTGTCCCATCTTGAGAAGATTCTCATGTCCATTCTTCTCATGTGGTTGATTTTACTGTCAGCAGCTTGACTCATAATTTCTGGTATAATACCAGCAAGGTATAGACTTAAGATCCTGCCCAAGTTGGGCTTATTTAGGCTTTCCTTAATCTTCTCAAAGATCACTACAGACCAGTCAGTTTTCAGGCTAAAGATTATCCTGGTCATAATGTTGAACATATGGGCTGATACCCTATCATGCCCTCCAGGTTTGCTTAAGATTACTTTTCCAACAATTTCTGACAGGAATTTCCCCTGACTGTTCATGCCCTTCCTATTAAACACTAATCCAATTTTCATCTTAGAATCCAGACCACACCATACCAATGCATCTCTGGTCTTAGAAGCAGTTACTTCTTCTTCTTCCTTGGTTCTAGGCAGGTTTAGAACCTTTCTTAAGCTTTTTGGTGATACCTTCACCTTTTCTCCATGTACCTTGGATTTGATCTTGAATCCAGAGTCGTGTATTTTAGCTCCATTTAGGAATTCCAGTACTTCCTTCTTCCAGATCTTTGTGGGCTCAGAAATAAGAAATTCCAACCCTGAGTCTGCAACTAGGGTTATCACGTTCTTGATTTCCGGGTCTGCATCACCAAACGCGTCGCGCACCAGTTCATAGCCTTCATTGACGTTCTCCTCGAGCTTTGGCGCCATTAGGGTTTGAAGAATTTGAACTGAGAGAAGAGAGATGTCGACACACAAGTTTGGTCTCGAAACTTTTGAAAGCGTGTCGACAAACTAAGGCAAAATCCTATTTATACCTTTCTAGGTTTGAAGATGAAAAGGCAGGCAGCTAACTTAAATTGTGTCGACACTATCGATAAGTGTCGACACTGACTTATAATGTCTCGACACTTGCGTGTCGACACAAGTTTAGTCAACAGATTATATGTGTCGACACTTGTTTATGTGTCGACACCACTTAACTCGACATTTAGTCTAGACTTTACTTAGACAATTCTGAGTAAAGCCTAAGTGTCGACACCACCTTGGATGTGTCGACACCTACTTACCATGTGTCGACACCAATTTTCTGAAGTGTCGACACCAACTTCCTAGATGTGTCGACACCTTTTCACTGAAGTGTCGACACCTTTATTCTGTGTCGACACAGAGATCCCTGTGTGTCGACACCTTTTGACTTAGCCATTTTTATAAACTTATTCTAAGTTTATCATTCCTAGTTCAATTTTAAACCTATTGAACTTAGTTTCTTCTAAGGGCTTAGTATACATATCAGCTAGTTGATTATCTATTTTAACATATTCTAGTAAAATATCTTCTTTCTCTACATGCTCCCTAAGAAAATGATATTTTATTTCAATATGTTTAGTTCTACTATGGGAAACAGGATTATGTGCAATTGATATAACACTTGTAGAATCACAAAAGAGTGGAGTTCTACTTACCTGAATTCCATAGTCCTCAAGCTGATGTTGTATCCATAGAAGTTGAGCACAACAATTTCCAGCAGCCACATATTCTGACTCTGCAGTGGAGATAGCCACACTTGTTTGCTTTTTGCCACTCCATGAAATTAGACTTCCACCTAGGAATTGACAGGTTCCAGTTGTGCTTTTTCTGTCTTCTTTGCATCCTGCAAAGTCTGCATCTGAATAACCTGTTAGTTCAAAATCCCCATTCCTAGGGTACCAGAGGCCTAGATAAGGAGTGCCCTTTAGATATCTCAATATCCTCTTGACTGCTGTCAAATGAGACTCCTTAGGGAATGCTTGATACCTTGCACAGACACATGTAGCATACATGATATTTGGTCTACTTGCAGTCAAATATAATAGGGAGCCAACTATCCCTCTATACAAAGACTCATCTACAGGTTTCCCTGCATCATCCTTGCTAAGAGACATACTTGACCCCATAGGAGTCTTCATGGTACTGGATGAATCCATACCATACTTCCTTATGAGTTCTAGGGTGAACTTGGACTGGCATATGGATAAACCATTCTCAGTCTGTATTACTTGAAGACCCAAGAAGAACTTTAGCTCTCCCATACTACTCATCTCAAATTGACCTTGCATTAGTTTTGCAAACTTTTTGCAAAGGCTACTTTCAGCAGACCCAAATATTATGTCATCTACATATATTTGGACTAGTATTACTTTGCCTCTGGATTCCCTAAGGAATAGAGTCTTGTCTATTTTCCCCCTTGAGAACTTATTCTCAATGAGGAAACTAGACAGGGTTTCATACCAAGTCCTAGGGGCTTGCTTTAACCCATATAAAGCTTTCCTAAGTCTATAGACATGATTAGGTAAAGTTGAATCAACAAAACCTGATGGCTGTTCCACATAGACTTCCTCTTTAAGATTACCATTCAGAAATGCTGACTTGACATCCATTTGGTAAACTTTAAATCCTTGAAAGGTTGCATAGGCCAGGAACATCCTTATGACATCCAGTCTGGCTACTGGAGCAAAGGTTTGATCAAAATAAATACCTTCTTCCTGCCTATATCCTTTAGCAACCAATCTTGCTTTGTTCTTAATGATAACTCCATGTTCATCCATCTTGTTCCTATAGATCCACTTGGTCCCAATTATGTTGTGGTCTTTAGGTTTAGGAACAAGCTCCCAGACCTTGCACCTCTTAAACTAATTCAGCTCTTCTTGCATTGCCTCAATCCAATGAGGGTCTAGGATGGCTTCTTCAAACTTCTTTGGTTCAACTTGGGATAGAAAACTGGAGTAGATTGCTGCATTCAGATTTCTGCTCCTTATTTGTACCCCTTGTCTTGGATCACCAATGATTTGTTCTGCTGGATGATCTCTAAGATGCCTATTGGCTGGAGGCATCCTGAATTCAGGTTGAACTTCTTCAATTTCTTCATCTTGCTACACTCCTTGAACTTCATCTGTATTAGGTACATGTAGTACCCCCCTAGACAGCAGCCACTATCTTCTACTTCCTGCCTTGCAGTAGGTTCTTCTTCTATAGTGAGCTTGTCCATCTTCTTTGTTATACCTGTGGAGCTGCATACACTACTAGACAACTCATTGTTAATAATTCTAGTTTCATCAAATACTACATGTACAGATTCCTCTACAACTTGAGTAGACAAGTTGTAGACTCTATAAGCCTTACTGTTGTTGCTGTACCCAACAAAAATTCCCTCTTGGGACTTGGCAGCAAACTTAGTCAAGAAAGACTTTCCATTGTTAAGTATAAAATATTTACAACTAAAGATCCTGAAGTAGGATAGGTTTGGTTTCCTGCCTTTCACAACCTCATAGGGGGTCTTGTTGTGGCTTTTAGTTATGGTAGCCCTATTAATAACATGGCATGCAGTATTAACTGCTTCAGCCCAGAAATATTCTGGTAGTGATGTATCACTTAATAGGGTCCTACCAGCCTCAATCAAGGTTCTATTCTTCCTTTCAGCAATGCCATTTTGCTGTGGTGTTCTTGGTGAAGAAAACTCTTGAAATATCCCAAATTCTTCACATAGTTTTGTCATACTATCAGACTGAAATTCAGTACCATGGTCACTTCTTATTTTGACCACTGTACTATTTAGTTCATTCTGAATTTGTCTAACAAAGCTATAGAAGACACTGGGTGTTTTAGATTTCTGTCTAAGAAAGAACACCCAGGAAAACCTTGAGTAGTCATCTACAACTACAAAAGTATAGACCTTCCTACCTAGGCTGTGAACTTGCATTGGACCAAAGAGATCCATATGCAAGAGGTATAAGCACCTCACAGCATCTTTGTTTTCAATGCTTCTAAAGGTGGATCTAGTCTGCTTGCCCTTTTGACAAGCTGAGCAAATACCATCTTTAATACACTTAACTTGAGGACCATTGTTCACTAACTCTTTGCTAAAGAGTTTACCAATTGTCTTGTAGTTAAGATGGGCTAGCCTTTTGTGCCATTTGACACAATGAGAGACTGTCTCATCAGCTACAAGACACACTGGAGAACCATTGTTCTTAACCATAATGTCTAGGCAGTAGACATTCCTTTTTCTATAACCAGTCAAAATGATCTCTTGATCATTTGACCTCCTAATATGACAACCATCTTTCACAAATGAGATGTCATATCCTACATCACTCAATTGACTTATACTAATAAGGTTATGTTTCAAACCTTTAACATAGGCCACTTGAGTAATTGTAATAAAGGAGTTAGATATGTTACCAAATCCCTTGATGATCCCTTTTTCAGAACCACCAAAGGTAACTTTTGGACCATTCTTGATAGGTGTGCAGTCCTTTAGTAAACCCCTTGTTCCAGTCATATGTCTGGAACATCCACTGTCCAAGTACCATATTGGGGCATGACCACTTGGACTCACCTACAAAACAGATTAGTGAACCTTAGAACCCAAAGAATTCTTGGGTCCTTGGTACTGGTTAGTTTGCATCCTAACAAAGCTACCTGCAGGTTTTCCAACAGACAGTTTGCTACTCACTTTGGCACTAGCATTGTGCCAACAGTCCATTACGAAGTGGCCTACCTTGCCATAGCACCAACACTCAAACTTATTGTACCTTTGCTTAGGTACTGTCTTTGTTGTTTTATCTACAACTGACTTGTTGAGAGTTGGGGCTTTGCCCTTGGACTTGGACTTGGACTGAATAGTCCTTGCAGGTCTAGTAAATCCCAGTCCAGCTTTACCTTTGTGATGAACAAATTCATCAATTAAGGGTAGAACTGACTTAGGTTTAGAAAACCTGGCAACTAAGTCTTTCTCCTTCTGAAGATTAATCTCCAGATTCTTGATTTGATCATTCTTAAATGATATAGTCCCCATCTGAATCACAGTTATGTGCTTCAGTCTGGCTATCTCATTAAGCTTTTGATCAAACAACTTCTCAAAATCAGTTGCAGCAGCTTTGAGATTATCAATTTCCTTTGCCTGACTTTTGGCTAGGGACTTGCTCTTCTTATAAGCTTGCAACAGAACTTTATATTCATCTATTAACTGATGAATATCCTCTTAAAACTCAGATGCACTCTCATCACTTGATGATGATGAATCTGATTCTGTACTGGCACAAGAAATTGAACTAAAAGAATAATGTTGTACCTTACTAGGTCCTGGCTGCTCCAGGATTTTGTCACTTTCTGTCAATGCCATTAGTCCTTGGCACTGACTGTCCTCTTGTTCATATATAGAGTTCATGATCTGAATGAACTCTTCTTCTTCTTCCTCAGCAAACAGTCCTATATATGACTCAGCATCTGACTCAGTTTCTGATGAAGAAATATCTGACAAGCTCTTATCTTTTTTGGCAACAAAAGACTTTTCCTTCTTGCCCTTGTATTGAGTCCTTTTCTTGTCACTAGACTCCTTCCTTTTTTCTGGACAATCTGCAACAACATGGTCTTGTCTATTACACCAATAGCATACTATTTTTGAAAGAGTTGCTTTGCTAGACTTAGTCTTTTTCCTGTCTTTCTTTGAAGACTTTTTATTCTGATAATAGTCTTCTTTTCCCTGTGAAGTAGATGGCCTTGTCCTCCACTGTTTCTTCTTTAAGAACTTCTGGAAATGTCTTGTGAAGGCAGCAAAGTCCTCATCACTTTCACTGCTTTCAGACTTTCTGCTGACTGACTCATTTGACTCAGATTCAGTTGCTTTTGGAGGTGGAGTTGGTGACTTACTTCTGTACTTTTTGGGGACTTCTGTTTTGAAGGCCACTGCCCTTCCCTTATGTTCACTTGTTGTTGATTTCTCCTCTTCTTTCCTCACCATTAACTGCATTTCATAGGACAGCAGTTTGCCAAACAGTGTTGGTGGAGGAATTTCTGCTAACTTTGCCATTTCCCTAATGGCACAGATCTTGGTGTCCCAATCTTTTGTTAGGGACCTTAGAAACTTATCATTGAGTTCATAATTACTGAACTCTCTGCCATAGGACATGAGCTCATTCACAATCCTGTAGAACTTCTTATAGCACTCAGTTATGTTATCAGCCTTACCTTGTCTAAAACTTTCATATTCTTGGTTTAGCAAGGATTTTCTGTCCTGCCTCACTTCTTCAGAACCCTCCATGTACACAATAAGAGTATCCCACATTTCTTTAGCTGTCTTACAGTGTATCAAATTCTGAAAAGTTGCATCATCTATAGCACTCACAATAATGTTTTGAGCCCTCTTATCCATAGTGGCTAGAAAAATTTCATCCTTTATCATTTCAGAGAAATCCTTAGGTGTTCTCTGATTTGCATCTAAGACTGACACCTTCATGGGCACATATGGCCCTTCCTTCACTGTGATATAAATCCTAGGGTCTGAGGCTTCCATAAACAGTCTCACCCTTTCCTTCCAGATACCAAAGATCTCTTTCCTACATATGGGTAGCTTCATGGATCCCAATTCCTTGTGATTCTCAGTGGAACCCATGGTTCTTGATGTTCTTGATTCTGTAATTTGACTTAGACTGAATTTGCCAACAAGATCTACTCAGACAGTTATGTCCTTTGTGAGTAACCTCCCTCTGATACCACTTGAAAGATATTATACCTAAACACCTAGAGGGGGGGGGGGGTGAATAGGTGACTTGAATCTTTTTAACTTTTTAGCCAGCAATCAGATAATATCACAAAATTATAACTACTTTAATACAGCACACATTCAGCAATCACAGCATTCCACAGCACAAAGTAGACACACAGTTTTATAGTGGTTCCCCAAGGTTTGGGTACATCCACTTTCCCCCTTCGCCTATCTAGCAGTGTACTAGATTCGGCCCAACTTCTCCACTATCTCAGATCCTAAGATCTTACACTCAGAACCCACAACACAGGTTCCTACACCTCAGGCCAAAGGCCCTACAACTCAGCTTCTTCACAAAGCCTACACTCAACCACCAAGGCCTGCACTCAGCCACCAAGGCCTACACTCAGAGATTTCAATCTCCTACACTCAGGCACTCAAGCCCTACACTCAGCCTTTATAATTACAGGCTTACAAAACTCAGATCCCTAAGGATCCTACAAGATAAAATGAATACAAAAATTGTAACTCAACAAATCAGAGAAAAGAGAGAAGAGTTGTGAGCTTCTTGATGAGTTCTTGGAAGAACTCAGCTGAAATCAATCTGACTTGACTTTCTTCAAAGCTTCTTGAATATAGAACTCAATAAGATTGACCTCTTCTGCAGTTGATCCTTGATCTCTGCAACTTAAGATTCAGAATAAATCTGAACCCTTCTTCTCAGCCTGGTTCCAATGGCTGATTTCTTGGATGGAGCTCTCTCTCTCCAACTTCTTAGATCTTCACTAGATTCTTCAAGGAATAGCTAGATCTTCTTTGTACTACTTGATGTGTTGATTATCAACTTGGACAATCACTTGATCAAATTCTTCTATAGACAGTAAAAGCCTATTTATAGGCCTTTTTCATGGTAACCGGCTGGTCCGGTCCATAATAGATTTCTGACCACTCTGACAGGTGCAGTAGACCGGCTGGAATGACAGCTGTCAAGTCATCCAGTCAGTTCTTGGAAATTCTGTAACTGTCTAAAAGTGTCGAGATTGTCTGTCTTTAAGTGTCGACACTTATAGACCAAGTGTCGACACAAGTTGTCTAAGTGTCGACACTAGTCTATAAGGCATTGACATAACTCCTTGTGTTGTAGATTTTATATCTCGACACTGCTTCTTCTTCATGTGTCGACACTGATAATGTGTGTCGACACAAGTCCTTGTACTTCAGTATTTTGCTGAATTCTTCTAAGTGTCGACACAACACCTTTGTGTCGACACATCTTCATGTGTTGAACTCGCTGAGTGTCGACACTTCTTCTTGGTGTCGACACATGTCTTCAGTGTTGATACTTGCTGAGTTTCGACACATTGCTCTGGGTGTCGACACATTCTTCTTCTGTCGAGACTCTGGCTGAGTGTCGACACAACTCCTTAGTGTAGACACTTGTACTTAGAATATTCTTGAACTTTGCTAAGTGTCGACACAGCTCCTTGTGTCGACACTTTCTTCAAGTGTTGAGTCTTCAGCTGAGTGTCGACACATACTTTCTTGTGTCGACACTTTCTTCAAGTGTTGACTCTTCTGCTGAGTGTCGACACATTGCTCTGGGTGTCGACACTTATACTTAGTCTCTGCTGACTTTTGCTGAGTGTCGACACTTTCTGATGTAGACACAGTTTCTCTGGGTGTCGACACAACTGCTAAGTGTCGACACTACTTCACTACACTTTCCTTCACTGAGTGTCGACACAGCTCCTTGTGTCGACACTTTCTTTCTGGTGTCGACTCTGCATCCCTGGTGTCGACACAATGACTCCAAGTGTCGACACTGCTTGTCTGGGTGTCGACACAAGTCTTCTTAAGTGTCGACACTTTCCCTCTGGGTGTCGACACATGGACTTAGAAACTTTTTCTTCTTTCCTGCAAATACTTAACCTGCACAAGTAAACTCAAAACACATCAAATACATTTTGATGTATATCATTGAGTTGGGTGAGGCTTCTTCAAATCAGGTACATTTGAACCAATGTACCCAACAATAACTCGACTACTCAAGTTATAGAAGAATCTGTTCATATAGTATTTGATGAATCTGAACTAATCAAATGTGAGCAATCTAGTGTATCTTGTAGCTCTATAGGTTTGAAGGAAAAGATGAACAAGCTAACCATTAATGAAGACCAACCTGCAAGGCAGGATGAAAAAATTGATGGGTGCTGTCCAGGGGGAGTACAAGACCCTCAAGCTGATGAAGAGGACAATAAAGTACATCATGTTGAAGAGATTGGAGAAAATCAAGGTGTAGATGGATTGCCTCCAGTAACAAGGAATCTAAAGGATCATCCATCACACCAAATTATTGGTGATCCAAGACATGGTGTCCAGACAAGGAGCAGGAACATGAACACAGTTCTTTGCTTAAGTTTCCTGTCCCAAATGGAACCCAAGAAATTTGAAGAAGCCATACAAGACCCAAACTGGATTGATGCAATGTAGGTGGAGCTGAATCAATTCAGAAGATATAAAGTATGAGAGCTGGTTCCTAAACCAAAGGATCATAATGTCATAGGAACTAAGTGGATCTACAGGAATAAGCTAGATGAAAATGGTATCATAGTCAAAAACAAAGCAAGACTGGTAGCAAAAGGCTACAGGAAGGAAGAGGGAATAGACTTTGATCAGACATTTGCTCCAGTGGCAAGGTTGGAAGCAATAAGGCTATTCCTTGCCTATGCAGCATACCAAGGGTTCAAGGTATTCCAGATGGATGTCAAGTCAGCATTTTTAAATGGTGACTTAAAAGAGGAAGTCTATGTTGAACAGCCCTCAGGTTTTGTAGATTCTCTCTATCCTAATTATGTTTATAGGCTTAAGAAAGCACTATATGGTTTGAAACAAGCCCCTAGGGCTTAGTATGAAACCATGTCTACATTCCTCATTGAGAACAAATTCTCAAGGGGGAAAATAGATAAAACTCTATTCCTTAGGGAATCAAAAGGCAAGATGATCCTAGTCCAGATATATGTTGATGACATTATCTTTGGATCAACAGAAAATAACCTTTGTAAAAAGTTTGCCAAACTTATGCAAGGGAAGTTTGAGATGAGCAGTATGGGTGAACTGAAATTCTTCTTGGGACTCCAAGTTAGACAGACTAATGATGGCTTGTCCATATCTCAGTCTAAGTTCACCAAGGAGTTGATTAAGAAGTATGACATGGAGTCAGCCTCCACCATGAGAACTCCAATGGGGTCAAGTATGCCTATAGGCAAAGATGATGCAGAGAAACCTGTAGATGAGTCTTTATATAGAGGGATAATTGGCTCCCTTTTATACTTAACTGCTAGTAGACCAGACATCATGTATGCTACATGTGTCTGTGCTAGGTATCAAGCCTGCCCTAAAGAGTCTCATTATACTGCAGTCAAAAGAATTTTGAGATATCTTAAGGGAACGCCAAATCTTGGCCTTTGGTACCCTAAGAAAAGAGATTTTCTACTAACTAAGTATTCAGATGCAGACTTGCAGGATGCAAAGAAGACAAGAAAAGTACAACTGGTACATGCCAGTTTTTAGGTGGAAGATTGGTGTCTTGGAGCAGTAAAAAGCAGACAAGTGTGGCTATTTCCATTGCTGAGTCTGAATATGTTGCTGCAGCCAGCTGCTGTGCTCGGCTATTATAGATTCAACATCAACTTGAAGATTATGAAATTCAGGTAAGTAGAACTCCATTATTTTGTGATTCTACTAGTGCCATTTCTATTGCTAGAAATCCTGTTTCACATAGCAGAACTAAGCACATAGAAATAAGATTTCATTTCCTTAGAGATCATATTGAAAAGGAAGATATAAGTTTAGAATTTGTCAATACAAATTTTCAAATTGCTGACATGTTCACCAAACCACGGGATAAAACTAAATTCAATTATTTTAAAATTGAATTAGGCATGCTGAACATAGAATAAGAATGACAAATTTGACTAAGAAAATGTGTGTCGACACTTAAAGACAAAGGTGTCGACACTTAGTAGATGGTGTCGACACATCCAGAAGATTGTGTCGACACTCAGAATTTGGTGTCGACACATAGCTATCTTGACACTTAAATGTTGGTGTCGACACATACAGTCGTCTATGTCAACACGCAGAGTTTAGTGTAAGCTCTTAAGATTATTTGTGTCGACACATCGTAGTTGGTGTCGACAGATAGAATAGTAATTCTCTGTCGAGACTTTAATAGTCTGTGTCGACACAATCCCAACTGTGTCGACACAATAGGTTTATTTCAACCCGCCTTTTGACCTTCTTTATTTAGAAACATATAAATAGGTGGAAGTAAACCCCTGTCAACTTCGCTCTCAACATTCTCGAGACCTATTCCTTTGTGTCGACAGACCTTCATCTCTTTTCTCTCTCTCTCTCATCCCTCATGGCGCCAAAGCTGGAAGACAACATCAACGAAGGCTGTGAACTAGTTCGTGATGCCTTTGCGAGTGGATCTAGAGACATCAAAGCTGTGATTACCCTAATCACAGAAAATGGCTTAGAATACTTGGTCTCAGAACCTACCAAGATTTGGAAGAGGGAGGTTCTTGAATTCTACACAGCAGCAACACTGGATTCAACAGGCATGAAAATTAAGTCATCCGTTCAAGGAACCAAGGTCAAACTCACCCTGAAGAGTTTGAGGAAGACACTACAAGTATCAAGGGTTCAAGAAGAAGATGAAGTTGTATCATCCATGACCAGAGAAGCTCTCCAATGGTGTGCACTAGATTCCACCACCAAGATTAGATCATCTATGCTCAGAAAGGGAATGAACTCCCAGGGAAAATTTCTTTCTGAAATTATAGGAAAAGTAATTCTGTGCAAACCAGGAGGACATGAAAGGATATCTGCCTATATGTTCAATCTAATGACCAGAGACATCTTCAAGGTCAAAACCAACTGGTCTGCTGTGATCTTTGAAAAGATCAAAGAAAGTTTAAAGAAACCTAATCTAGGCAGAATTCTAAGTCTATATCTAGCTGTGAATGTTCCTGAAGTGATGAATCAGATAGCAGGATCTAAGATAAAACATATGAGAAGAATGGATTTAAGAATATTGTCCAGATGGGAAAGGGTCCTGACGAAGGATGTTTTTACTCCACAAAAACAAACACCAAAACTACAGAAAAAGAAGACACCAACCCTCAGGATAGCTGAATCTTCCAGTGATTCAGAAGAAGAGGTGGTCTTCAGCTCAGATGAAGAAAGACTAGAGAATGCTAGGAAAATACCTGCTGTAGAGACTGTAGATGATGGTCAGGTACAGGGGGAGCAGATTACAGAAAGCAACATCCAACTGGATCAAGTCCAGGAAGTACCTCATCAAGGGGGAGCCAATGAGCTTTCTACAGTTTCAGATCAACAAGAGGCATTACTCTCAGGGAGAGTTCATGAACAGGAGCCAACTGTTCATACAGCTGAATTTGATAGTGAAGCAGCAACTCAATCAATACTTGAGGTAGTTCAAGACATCAATCAAACTGCTGTGGATACTGTGAATGATGCACTGGATATGCTCCTGACTGATGTTGATAAAAATATCCAAAACTATGTACCAGATCAGGACATTACCATGGAAGACACTGTTGACTTTGAAGGAGGAGAATCTACTGAGAAAGGGCAAGCTATTCCTTCAGTTCAAATAAACTAAAAGGTAACTCTAGAAGAGTTATTTCCTGACATACAAGATGCAAGGACTGAGGGGGAGCAGCCAAGAACTGAGAAGGAGTTTCCCTCTAGTCCAAAAGCCACTGTGGACATAGCAAGTTACTCAGAAACTTCAGAAGATGAAACAGCCTCTAGGGCCAAGAAGAGGAAACTGATGGTCCTCAAAAAGAAGAGCTTAGGCTATAAGAAAGCCTTGCAGACTGTCTCTCAACCACCAACTCCAGCAGTTGACTTCAGCTCACTATTGGTGGCACTACAAGTTGAGATGGATGAGCAAAGAGCAGCTCTTGAGAAATATGTAGATGAAAGTCATAAGGAACTCCAATTTACTTTGGCTCAAGATATCAAATTTATCAGATTTGAGATAAATCAGCATAAAAAGGAGATGACAGATTGCTTCCATAAGGGAGGTAATGTTGTAGTTTATTTAGCCAAACAACAAGTGGAAGCCAAAACACATATAGATGATATAGCAGTCAAACAAGGCTATGTTTTGGAAAATCAAATAAGAATGAATGACAATCTTACTGAATCTCATAATGTGATTGTCACAGAACTTAAGAATACAATAACTGCTTTAACTGCAAACATTGCTAAAGAAAAGACTGAGTTTGATAAACTTATCAAAGCCAATTTGACTGATATTAGCACTACTATTCAAGACTCTCAAAAGGTTATTTCTGATCAGCTGCTGAAGTTCAGAGCATTCTACAAGGAAGGAACAAATTGTTGGAACACCCTATTACTGATTTGGGCAAGGATCACTATGTATTTTAGGAAATCTGTTTTGACCTCCTTGTATAGATCTAAAGGTCAATTAGAATTGAGTCTAAGGGTTAGTATTTAGGTTCGGAAGCTGCCCTCAAGACCAGATATTTCAGTTCAGGAGACCAAGTCATTTCGTCGAGCTCAGTATGATGAATCGTCGAACTCCATTCGACGATCGCTGAGCTCACTTCGACTAATCGTCGAACTCCATTCGACGATCTCTGAGCTCAACTTCAACAAGTCGTCGAACTCCATTCGACGATCTTCGAGCTCAGATCGACATTCTTGTCTCCAGTTTGTTTCTCTATCTCTGAGCTCAGTTCGATGATAGTTGAGCTCAGATCGACGATCTCTGTTTCAGTCTAAGTCAAGTCTCTGAGCTCAGGTCAACGATAGTGGAGCTCAGTTCGACGTTTTTCTGGTGAGATCGACGTTTTTCAAGATTCAATTCAGACAGTTGTGGAATTATTCTCAGCATTTATTTCAAGGATCTTGTAGCCGTTTTCAATTAATCTGGAGCAAGTTTCAAGGGATTTTCAAAGGAATGTTTTTATTGGACTTTCCTCCAGAAGACAAATGCAGTTAAGGAAGTCATTTATGACAGGCTAACGGCTATCTTAGACAGAGAAATATTCATTCAGATCTAAGGAATAAAAGAGATATTCATATTCTGCTGGAATAGAAGAAGAAGAATACAGAATAACATCATCAACAACAACTCTTACAACAATCACAACAACAGAAAGAGAAAGAGTTATAGATATTCTCAGTCTTAGAATTCTTACAAGAACACACATCACAAAAGGAGATCAACATACTGAAACTTTCAGATCCCTTTTGATTCCAGTGTTCAAAGGCCATCATCATTCAAGACTCTAGACACCACACATTTCAGTTGTTGCTGAAATCATCTTTTGCTGGAGATCAAATTTTCTGAAGGCCTATCACCCTACTGCAAAGCTTCACTTCCTGAACAACTCAAGAACTCAGGGGGAGCTTTGACAACATCCACTATCTTCTCTCTGATTGTTGACAGAGAAGATCATCTCATCCCTCTCTCTCTCTCTGCTGTAAAGGGTTTTTCAAACTCCCTTCAAAAGTTTGTGCTGGTTTCTGAGACCTTGTCAAAACTCAGTGGTGGCAAGACACCTGATCAAAAAATCTGGTTTGGTTTTTGAGCACCTCATCAAAAGCTCATTGGTGCCCAGGACACCTGATCAACTCATCCTGCAGTGGATTCCTACCTAGGGTGGTAGAAGAGTGGATGTACCCAGATTGATTGGGGAACCACTATAGCTCCTTGTGTCTTCTGGTTGCTTACTTTCTTTTATTTTATGGCTGTGGTTTGTGATTGCTTTTTGTTTAGATAGTTCCCGTGTTTACTTTATTTCATTTGCTTCCCTGTTCACTTAGGAATACAACAACTGTTGTAAAACATTTTTAGCAACCACCATACTCTATTCACCCCCCCTCTAGAGTATATCAGATCTAACCTACACTTTCATAAATTATCTATCTAATCAGATAAGGTTCCAAAAGGATGATCTAAGAGACCATGTTGAACGAGAAGTCATAAAGGAGGAGAGAGTGTTAGTCAATGCAGGCTCTGAACATGCTAAATGGATAACTAATACTATCAGAGCCACTCTTGGATATCCACCCCTGTGTGATGATGACAACACAACTGAGTCAGGCATTCAAGCTGCTTACAATGAAGGGGCTCAGCAGGAAGTGGATCAAATCATTTATCCACCTGCTGACTTTGAAGGAATTCAAGCTGTTGTTCAACAAATGTACATTCCTCCACAGGAGGTTCAGAATGTGGTTATTGAGAAAGTTGAGATGTCTGAAGCAGCCTTGAAAAGAGAGCAAGAAGCTCAACTTTCTAAGAAAAGGTTTAGAGAGCAGGCTGAACTAAAACCTGATTTTGAAAAATGGAATCCCACTTTCAGGAATATAATTGTCACTGCCTGGCAAGCAGTTAAAGACAACATGCATGATAGGGGCAAGTGGTACTCAGAACAAGAATGGAGTAAGTATCAGAATAGGAAAGATGCCATATTTCAGTTTAGAAGGGATCTCAAAGCTGGAAAGATACTTGCTACTGCTGTGGAGCCAAGCAAATACTTTCCAAAGCCTTATCATTATTTTGAAAGGCAAAAGGTTAAGGCTAAAGAACTCAAGAAGAAGGATCTTAAAGGAAAGAAGCCTGCTGAAGACACTGAAGTTAGTGTACAAGCAAGGATTCAGTCTGGCAAAGACATTGTAATCAAGGAGCCTGATCAGCCCTAAAATAGATTGACTAGATTTTAGAACTTTATAATCTTTAGTTTCAAAATCTATGTAATCTGTTGCTTCAGAAATTTTTTGTAGTTCAACAAAACATTGATTCATGTTCTCTATATGTTATTATATACTGTGATGATATAATATGATGGTTTTGTTTATATATTAACCTGTCTGAATAATGCTCTTATACATCATAATCTTTGTTTTATTATAAGTGATGTATATCATTGACTAAGGGTTATGACTTCTCCAAATAGGGGGAGATTGTTGGGTACATTGGAATATATGTAACAGATTTAGAGAAGCCTCACCTAACTCAATGATATTCATCAATGTGTATTTGATGTGGTGTTGAGTTTCCATGTGCAGGTTAAGGAAATGAAAGAAAATTTTCTAAGTATAAGTGTCAACACTTGAGAAGCATTGTGTCGACACATGGAAAAGGCTGTGTCGACACCAGGAGCTAGTTTGTGTCGACACACAGAACTCATGTCAACACATAGAGATTCTGTCGACAAAGACTGTGTCGACACCAGGATCCAATTTGTGTCGACACACAGAACTTGTGTCGACACACAGAGATTCTGTCGACAAAGACTGTGTCGACACCAGGAGCCAGTTTGTGTCGACACACAGAACTTGTGTCAACACACAAAGATTCTGTCGAAAAAGGCTGTGTCGACACCAGGAGCCAGTTTGTGTCGACACACAGAACTTGTGTCGACACACAGAGATTCTGTCGACAAAGACTATGTCGACACCAGGAGATGGTTTGTGTCGACACACAGAACTTATGTCGACACATAGAGATTCTGTCAATAACAACTGTGTCGACACACAGGACTTGTGTCGACACACAAAAATCTCAGTCAACAACAACTTTGTCGACACACAGGACTTGTGTCGGCACACACCAGAATTTTTGTTAAAGTCAACTATGTCAAGACAAGAAGTGATTGTGTCGACACACAGGACTTATATCGACACATTCTGCAGAAGCTATGTCAAGAAGATAGAGAAGTGCTGTGTCGACATTATGCAAGTTGTGTCAACATCACCAAGGATTGTGTCGACACATGAACTATTTGTGTCGACACATTTGAAGAATTGTCTCGACACTTTGCTGCTGAGTCAAAGTACAATGAAGTTTCTGGAGACTTGACAGCTGTCATAACTTACAATGTTGTTGTATCTGTCAGAGCTGTCAGAAGGCCGTTAGAAACCGGATCAGCCGGTAACCTCGGATGGAGCCTATATAAAGACATGTTCTATCATCAGATAGAGGAAGCTAAGGAATAAAAAAGCCAACAACAAGGAGAGAAGTCTTCTTCCAAAAATCGACAAGTCATCCAGAGAGGGCAGATCCTGAACAGTCTGCAAAAAGAAATCAGAACCACATCTGATTAGAAGAAGCTGGATTGAGAATCATCTCCAACTTCAAGAAGATCAACCTTACTTTGTTCATATTTAAGAAACTTTAAAGAAGCTAAGAACATGTTGATTCTAGAGTGGTCAGTTCTATCAAGAACTGATCAAGAAGCCTTCACTCTTTCTCTCTTTATCTGGGTGAAGAAATTATTCTTTGTATCATCAAATTTTCCTGTAGGATCTTTTATAGATCTGAGTTGTCAGCGTAAAATTATAAAGGTTGAGGTAGGGCTGAGTGCCTGAGGTAGGAGATTAAGTTCTCTGAGTTGTAGGCCTGGGAAAAGGCTGAGGTAGGGCTTGAGTGCCTGAGTTGTAGGCCTTGTGGAAGAGGCTGAGGTAGGGCTTAATTGCCTGAGTTGTAGGAGTGTAGACTCACTCTCAGGTAGGATTCTTTGAGAGAATCTGAGCTGTAGGACTTGCTGAAGTCTGAGTTGTAGGAACCATTCAGGGTTCTGAGTTGTAAGATCTGAGGATCTGAGAAGGAAGAAGGAAGTTAGACCGAATCTACTACACTGCTAGATAGGCGAAGGGGGAAAGTGGATGTACCCATCACTTGGGGAACCACTATAAAACTGTGCGTCTACTGTGTTGCCATGTTGTTTAATCTGTGCTGTGTTAATTGCTGAATATTCTATGATCTAACAGTAAAAAGATTATCTGCCTTAAGGAAAAAGAATTGAACCTATTCACCCCCCCTCTAGGTGTTTAGGACATCTTGAAATCAATTCTTTCATCGACGATTCATCGAATATGTTATGGATACTCGATAATTATCGAGATAAGGGTTGTATGGTCGAAATTCTATATTCCAAGTCTTGGGCCTACGAATAGCGACAGGGTGTTCTGTTTATTCCTTTGCGTATAAATAGAAGATTTTAGGGTTTCTCTATACGTTGTTCATTCGGTATAAGCACACGAGCCGCACTGTGCAAAAACCCGAGACCTAAAAAGGCTGACGGAAGCTGTTCTGCCTTTGCCTATCCTGTCGCCATCGCTAAGCCTGATTCTGGTGAGTGTCGTCGCCACCTCTTCTGCAGCAGACCTAACAGTCTGTGATGACGCAGAGTACCTTCTCCCAACCTATATCTTGTTCGACAAGAGTCTACGGGTTCTCTCATTCGTGTGGATTTCATGTAGAGGTGCAGACACTATTCTGCACTAAGGACTCTAGCCGCTTGGTGATCGACAGATCTTCTGGAGCATCTAGGTTGAGTATCGACTCAATCTCGCAAAGGTAATTTTATTTGATAGCACTTTCTTCTTAATACATGTCTATTATTATATCCAAACTTCTTTTGGGTTTTCTTATTCCTTTATTTCTGATGCGCGTACTTAGCTCGGGTGCGGCTTGAGTGTGGCTCGTGTGCTGCTCGTAGGAGGAATCTGACAGAGCTTCGACCTGAGAAAGAAGAAGACTTGAAGGAAAAAGGTGAGAAATGAGTAGACATGGGGCTCCTTTTATAGGCTCCAGGGGTGGTTACAGTGGTAATGCGACTATCCACACACATTAACCACCCTAAATTAATATTTTTTTCATAGTTTAAGGGTGTGTATTTATGATAATTAATCCCGCTATTTGCACCCTAAATAAATCATTAAATTATTAATTAAATCCCCCACTAACTCGGTGGTTAGTGGGTGGTTACACGTGAATTGGACGGCGGGGAGCGACTCCAAATGATCGGATGGCAAGGGCGAAACTCTACGGGCCGCCAACGAACTTACCACCAAATTCGCCAGCGAGGGGAGGACCGCTGATGGCGTCCGGGGAGGAGCGGCCGGCGCGACCGCCTCCTTTGGCCGCGCGCCGGTGGCTGAGGTAGAGTGGCCTGTGCGGCCGTCCACTCGGTCACAACTGGCGGACGAGGGAGGGAGTGGCCCGGGCAGCTGCTCCCTCGGCCACGGCTAGCACGGCCGCTGGCTCGGCCGCGGCCGGAGGTCAAGGGAGAGCGGCCTGCGTGGCCGCTCCTTCGGCCGCGGACGGTGGTCGTGAGAGAGCGGCCCGCACGGCCGCCCCTCGACCACGATCGTCTGCCGGGAGAGAGCGGCCCGAGCGGCCGCTATTCCGTTCGCAGCTGGAGGCCAAAGGGGAGCGGCCCTCGTGGCCGGCAGCCGAGGGAGAGCGGCCCGAGCGGCTGCTCCTTCGGCCACGGCCGGTGGCCGAGGGGAAGCATCGCCGGGGCCACCCCCTCGTACGCGCGTCGGCGGCCGGTGCGGCGAGGGAAGGGCCGACCGGCGTCCGGGGAGGGGGTCAGCCTCCTACCGTCGACGAGGAGGTGCTCGCGGCAGTTCATCCACTACACATGATGGGATCGACGCGCGGGGGGATCGGTCACGGTGACCGCGCGTGCGGTCAAACCCATGACCCCAGTACTTTTGAGGTGGAGATCATGAGTGTGTGGTTATGTGCACACTTATACTTAAAAAATGGGTCTCATCCCTAACAGTGTGTATTATGCTAAATTAATTAGATTTGAAGAGTATAAACTGCCAAATTTAAATACTAAAGTGTGAGGTGCAAGAGCTCCTATTTAGGCTCCGTTTGGTGCGACATTTTTTCTCCGATAAATTTGGACAAAAATGTCACGGTTATAGAAAGTATATTTGACATGACAATGGTTATAATCATCTAGAAAATAAAACAAAAAAGCTTTTTACTTCTTTAGGTAAGATTGTACATTCACAAATGATAGGTTATAACCACAAAGTTCACGATCGCCAATGTCGTGCCAAACTGTGTTTTAAGGCCTGTTTGGGATGGCAGCGACATTCCGGTGAGACAACCACTACCATTGGTGGGAGGGAGCTGGTGTAAGACCCCCCCTCCCTGTAATTGAGCACGACCGTGGGGAAGTCGTATGCCCAGAACAGACACCTTGTGGTGGTGTCAGCACACGGGCTAACACCCACTACAAAACGCTTATTCTACCGGCAATGTTCTATTCATCACAAGCCAACCGGACAATAATTAACGATCATGAAGTCCACATCACATTAAATATAAGATGTCCATAAAAATATTAATAGTAATATCTCATTACATTACATGTCAGAATTACAATTATTTTAAAAGAAATGCAGAAACTCTCAAATTTCATATCAACTGTAAGAAGTGTCACGTACGTCACATCGACTCTTCAGGTCCTGCAACCCTAGGCTACTGGTCCTTCTGGATGAGGTACTGTTACTCCAGCTCCATGTGCTCCTAAAATGATGCAGTCTAACTGACCGTTAGTCAAAAAAACTAAGGGTTTTGGCATCCACTCCCTCAGCGACTCCTACCTACCGAGCAGGGAATGAAAAGAAAGGTACAATAATACCAGAGTATAACAAAGTAGATGACAGTTACCCTATCTAGCATAGCAATATGTAAAGTACTGTATAACTGTAAATAAAAGAGTAACTCGACACTAGCAGTTTTACTATGAGACGGAGCATAAGTAAAAAGTAGTGAGTAAAGTTAAATAAGAGAAAGAAGTACGGCACAATAATAAGCGAAGTAAATGCAGCTATCTACCATCACAGAAAAGTAACTTAACATATACAAATGTTCATACAAACTTATAAAGTAAGCTTTGAGATGTATAACTTATCATATAAAAGAGCTCATACTAATTTATATGATTAGGATCTTGTTGCATGCAATGTTGCATATGCTATGCAAATGCAATGCTTATGCTATGGTTCATACATGTGCAACTCATGCATCCGACTCTATGCACACAGACCTTTTGTACATGCTTTTTGGGGGTAGCTAATCTCTCATGTACCACCCGTCGTGGCTAACAGACATAGTGGAGCGTGTATCTCCGCTACTATGCAGGTATGCACACTACCAAGCCTAAACCTTATGTATGCCTCTGTATGCGTCCTAGGCACTCTAAAGTCCCACATACTATTTCT
Source organism: Platanthera guangdongensis (assembly GCA_039583875.1). Taxonomy (NCBI): domain Eukaryota; kingdom Viridiplantae; phylum Streptophyta; class Magnoliopsida; order Asparagales; family Orchidaceae; genus Platanthera; species Platanthera guangdongensis. The sequence continues at coordinate 132,697,552 of CM077160.1, forward strand.
AGAATCCACTAGTCTTTTGACTAAGTATATGGTTAATAGGGAATGGTCCTTCCAGACTGTTGTAAAACAAAATGACCCTCTAAACATCTATCACTTGCCAGAGTCAATATGCTTCCATCGGTGTGCTGACTGGACTAGTACTAAAAACCTGCCACATCATATGCACATGCAAATGTATTACCCCAACCATACACATCCGAGACTCCAGCTCTCAAGATTATCCAGTCCTCTATATCATAACCAAACCGAGTCTTAGATCCCTGGACTATCTATTTGTTGCGGACTAACTCGGCGTCCCGGTCGGACCGGAATAAATTGGACCGCCTTAGCTCTCGGGACGGTCAAGCGCGCACACAATCAATGAAAATGGAGAGTTGACACAAGAGGTTTTAACGTGAAAAAAACCCTCAACTGGGTAAAAAATCACGTGACCGGATCTGTGCCGGTCAAAGCCACTATCAGGTTGTAGTTACAATATGTTTGGAGAATCGAGGGCGAAAGACCGTTGCTCGTTACAACTTGGAGGTGAGAGAGAATTTCTGACTCGTAATGGGCAACAGGCTGCGCCGAAGGAGTGCTAGATGCTAACTTGGTGGCTGGTGCGCTTGAGCGCTGGTGATGGTCGTCTTCTTCCTTCCTCTGCGCACTTGGGGACTTGGACATTCCTCCAGCTCGTAGGCGGCTTGAAGATGACCCGTGAGAGGAGTTCGGTAGAGCTCTGGCCTAAGGAAGAAGAAGTCTCTAAGAGTGAAAAGATGAGAAATGAGGAGGTCTGGAGCTCTATTTATAGCCTCCAGGATGTGGTTACGGCGGGCCCCCACACTAACTTGGTGGTTAGTGGGTGGTTGAATGTAGATCGGACGACGATGGATGCTCTATAATGATCAGACGGTGGCCAACCTGCCAGCGGCGGTTGACGGCGGTGGTCGGGCGGTGGTGGCGGGCGGCAGCCGGGCGGTGGCGGGCGGCGGTCGGGGGCGGCCGATGACGGCGGCTGCGGGCGACGACAGTATTTGTTGAATGGGTGGCCCCCATGATTTCTCCTATTGTGGTGGAGATCATGGGGAGTGGGTTGACCAGTCAAACCCATGATCTCCACAATAGGAGAAATCATGGGGAGAGTGGTTAAATGCACCCCCTAAAGGTTTAAATGGGGTTTCATCCCCATCAATTGCCCCCTAAATCCTTTATTGTCAGAGATTGGCACGAGCAAGAGAACAAGGATTTTTCCACATTCTCTTCGATCATGACGGCAACCGGTGAAAGGCCAGAAATGTTTGAGAGCGACTCCCGACGAGCCCAGGTAACATTATGTTAAAAGATTTCTAGGGGAAAGATGGGATTAAAGAGGAAGACCCAGCGCACCCAAAAAAGGGAGGCCCCTGGTGCCTTCACGGTCGGGTGGTGTGGCGGCGGACACTGCACGGGTACGTGAGGATGCACGCGGACTAACTCATGTGGGTGCGCACACCTGGTCGCGTGCACGTCCCGGATCGCGTGCACATTGGGCGCGCGCACTGTAACACCCCGAAACTCAAAAGAGCGACGGGGGACGTTTTAGGCCAGTTTTGGGTTCTAGCTGCAGGCACACGGCCTGGGACACGGGCGTGTCCCAGGGCGTGTCCAGCTTGTGTCGACACTTAGCCCGCGAAGTCGACACTCTGCGCTCGACGAAGTGTCGAGACATGGCACACGGCCTGCGACACGGGCATGTCACAGGGTGTGTCGTCCCGTGTCGACAGTCGTCCCGGGAAGTCGACATTTTGCTCGACGATGTGTCGAGACAAGGCACACGGCCTAGGACACGGGCGTGTCCAAGGCCGTGTCGTCAGGTCGACGATCTTAGCTCGACGAAGTGTCGAGTGTCGAGACCGTGTACATGTCCTGGAGCCCAGGCGTGTTGAGGTGACACGGGCAAGGACACGAGCGTGTCCTAGAACCCGTGCAGTGCTCAGGTTGTTTTCGGGGAAAAATGATGGGGGTACACGGCCGGCCACACGGCCGTGTCAGGTGGAACACGGGCGTGTCAGGTCGAACACGGGCGTGTTCGATACCCGTGTGTTGTTCCAGGCGAGCCGATTTTGACGGCGAATGAGGCACACGGCCCTAGACACGGGCGTGTGCTAGGCCGTGTGCGGTCCAGATTGGGCATTTCAATCCCGAATCAAAGCCGTTCATTTCTCTATTTTGGGATCCGACGATTGGGGGTTGTTCCTACTGTAATATACCCGAGACTGGACATTGAAACCCTCACTTTTCATGAGTTCTTATCTTTCTAAAGCTTAGAGAGAGAGAGGAGAGCCAAGGAAGGGAGAAGAAGCTAGATCCGGCCATTGGAGGAGCTTCGAAGCTCCGAATCGCGAGCCGACTCCGGATCCATGGAGGCGAAGAGAGTGCGGTGCTTTTCATCTGCTTACTTTTCCATGGCGCCAAAGAATAACGCAAGGGTAACGATTCTCTTCTTGAGCATGAGTAGCTCTCCTTCTTTGCATAGGAAGCCCGCTCTCGCGAGTTTGCGGTGAGTTGGAGGCGTTCCTTCGGGTAGATATGTGAAGTCCCCGTTGTTTAGAGTCCGTAAGCGAAAACGGACATAAGCATGATGTGTGAAGCCTACCCGGACATGTTGGTCTGGATCGATGATGTTGCATTGCATAAATGCCGGAGAAGACTCCGTGCTATTGGTTGTTTTTCGGGTTTTCTACACGGTAGATTGTAACAGGGAGCCTTGGGGATTAACCCTAAGGTGCATCCGGAAAACTGGGCGGATGCGTGATCTTACCAACAGGGAGGCCTGAGAGCCAACTTGAACATAACCGAGTTATGTGAAATTGTGTGACGAAAATGGGACTCGGGAGAAGTTTGACCTGCGCATATGGCTTAAATTGTCGTTGCGACGTGAGCACAGGTTAGATGGAACCGTACCCATTTCTATGTCGTTCTGGTTAAAGAGACCTAAGGTTACGTGGCACTTGCCGTTGGCATAGATGAGAGTCTTCGACGGTCTATGGCTTAAATTGTCGTGACCCATGCCGGGAAGACAAATTGCTCATATGTTTGGCCGTCAAAGTAGCAGTGGTGGGTCCGAAATGTCTATGGATTTAACTGACGTGACATCGACCGGTTCACCGAGAATGTGCCCTGAGTGCACGGGGTGTGTGGCCGTTTGAGCCTACGCCTGTGATGAATTGAATATTATTATATTGCTCGCTTGTGCTAATAAAATTGCAGGGAAGGAGCATCGCCGCCCCGAGTTGGGGGCGGGATCGTTATAATTTGGTCAGCATTGCTGACCGTTGCCTTTTTGTTTACCACCGTGCGGTGGTTATGTTGCTTGCAGGTGCTGCTGGACAAAGCGGTCAATAGCGGGCTAAAGCCCAAATTGTGAAGCCGGCCCTTGAAGGCCTATTTGGAGTATTTACTGCTTTATGCATGTATGACCGGCCTGCGTGCCGTGGTTTGAAAATCATGTAACATTAAGTAAACCATTTTGTAAGGCCTTAAGGCCAGTACTGGTGTATGTACTTCATTCCTAGTTGGCTATTCTAGTGGACATTCATGCTTTAGTGCTGGGTTCTTTATTTCAACTTATAAACTGCTTCCGCTAGAATGCTCTGTGTAGGACGTTATGATTAGTTGGATGGTTTCCATTGAGTAACCACCCAGTCTGTCTGTAGTATATGGCGTCGGGCCCCGGCCGGACCTACTGCTATATGCTATGCGACGGATAGGGGTGTTACAATTTGGTATCAAACTACTGGTTTTGGTCGGGCTTAAGATGAATTCGTGGGCGAATTATTTTTAAGGGGTGGTGAGCACATTGTGTGCGTCATCGTTATAACAGTAAAAGAACCCATGAATGTCCACTTAGGAATGAAAATACACGTGTTTGAGGAACCTGCGTGTTCCTATAAATGCAGTTTGCAATTTTATTTGGTCGCTTAACGGTGTTTTGTACCACTATAGGTGACCGGAAGCGGTGCTGGACCGCCAGAATGTCCGGTTTCTGAGGAGCATAGTGCACCCGGTGAGGTGTTTGAGACTCCTCCTTCGTATGAAACTGTTAGAAGGATCGTAGAAGCGGTGTTCGCTGTGACGGGTGCACGGCTTGGAGGTAATGTACAACCCTGCGCCCCTGTTGTGGCTTCAACGCCGGTGGGCGTGATGCAGCAGATGACCTTTGGTAGACCATCGGGGCAGCAGCTGAATATGCATTTAGTGCAGGGAGCGCACACAATTGAGGAATATTTGCAAGCATTTCTTATGATAAGTCGCTACCCATGCTTTGAGTTGGATAACGAGCAAGCTACAGTCAATAGATTTTATAATGGCCTGCGTGCCGAGTTACGAGTTCTACTGCTAGGACCAAAGTTATTGGGATTCCGAGCCTTAGTGGAGTCAGCTAGATCTTTGGAGGCAGATTTGAGGAATACCCTCCCGATGCCAGCGACCATGGTATCGAACTATACAAACCCCATAAGAGCTGCATCCGGCAGAATGCTGGAGAAAGGGGCTATGAAATCGACCAACAAAGCTACTTACACTTGTCATACTTGTGGAAAGAAAGGACACTTTGCCCGAGACTGTTGTAATGGTGCTCGGAAGGGTAAGAAAGCTATGTCAGGAGCAGTCAAGGACGTTAGTGCAAAGGAAACAACATTCAAAGTGTCGAACACCTCAAAGTCTGTATATCGAAAGTGGTACAAGAAGGCTAGGACTTTGGGTCTAGTCCCTCCTTTCAGTGCTTCGGGGGCAACTACAAGCCAAACCCCGGGAGCATGTTATAACTGTGGGGAGCCGGGGCATTATGCCCGTGAGTGCCTAAAACCCTGGAGGAAGCACGCCGTCGTGATGACAGGTATGGTTTAAAGATAGTTTTGCCTTAAACACTTGTCACCCTTGTGCATGTTAGCTTAGAACTACTGGTGCTAAGCCTTGTTATGACTTTACTTTATCTGCGAGAGCACCGTTCGTTTAGGGAGCTTCGCATTCCTTTATTAGGAATTATATTGTGCGTCGGAGTACCTCCTTTGATGGTAAGAGACAAATTGGACGCGTTATAGTCCAATGGTGCTCATTGTGCGCGGGTAGAATTTGTTGCGCTTAGTTTTGGATTGGGAATCTGGAGTACGATCTGCAAGCGTCGTTACTTCCGTTGGTGGACGTTATAGTTGGCATGGACTGGCTCTCGGAGCAGCAAGCCTATATAGATTGCGGTAGCAAGGAAGTCAAGCTGGGAGCATGTCGTGAGACGACCCTTACGAGCTCGAAGAGGTCGAGCAAGATGTTGGTGTCTGCTCTTCAGGTGGTGAAGGTGGTTCGTGCTGGTGTAGAACTGTTCTGTACACTAGTGGAGGTTGCAAAGCCGAAGCCCGCGTTGGTTAATATTTCAGTGGTATCGGAGTACCCTGATGTGTTCCCTAGAGATCTTCCTGGAGCCCCGCCTCGACGGGAGATAGATTTCATGTTTGAGCTAGTACCAGGTGCAAAGCCCGTGTCACGCTCTCCATATCGGCTAGCGCCTAAGGAAATGGCGGAGCTGAAGGTGCAACTTCTAAAAGTTGTTGGAGCAAGGGTATGTGCGTCCAAGTCCTTCGCCTTGGAGCGCACCGACCCTCTTTATTAAGAAGAAGGACAGAAGCTTGAGGCTATGTATTAATTATCAGGAGCTCAACAAGTTGACGAAAAAGAACAAGTATTCAATCCCAAGGATCGATGATCTTTGCGATCAGTTGGTCGGGCCAACGACATACTCTAAATTAGATAAGGGAGAGTGATATCCCTAAGATAACGTTCAGTACAGGATACAGGCGCTACGAGTTTACGGTCATGCCGTTTGGGCTGACTAATGTGCCATCAGTGTTCATGGATTTGATGAACAGGACCTTCCGGGAGTACTTGTACCATTTTGTGATCGTCTTCGTCGACGATATTCTGGTGTACTCGCAGAGTAAGGAAGATCACTTCAAGCATCTTCTTTTGGTTTTGGAGAAGCTAAGGAGGAATCAGTTTTATGCCAAGTTCTCGAAGTGCGAGTTTTGGTCATCCTCAGTGGCGTCCTCGGTCTTATAGTGAGTGAGGAAGGTATTGCAGTGGATCCGACGAAGATTGTTGCGATGCGGGAGTGGCCTGAGCTTTATATGGTAGCAGGAGTTCGGAGCTTTCTGGGGCTTGCCGGCTATTACAGGCGCTTCGTAGAGAACTTCTCGCGGATAGCGTTACCCCTCACTACTTTGACGAGGAAGGAGCAGAAGTTATTTTGGACGCCGGAGTGTGCGCGAGCTTTTGAGGAGTTGAAATGTCGGTTGACCACGGCGCCTGTGCTGACTTCGCCGAGTGGGACCGAAGGCTATGAGATTTAATAGCGATTCTTCGGGCAGCGGTTTGGGTTGCGTGCTACTGCAACACGGAAGTGTAATAGCTTATGGCGCGAGACAGCCAAAAGTGCACGAGAGGAACTATCCGGTCCATGACTTGTTGTTAGAGGCCGTGGGTCTTGCCTTGAAGCTGTGGAGGCATAATTTTGTACGGTGTGAAGATGGATATCTACGCCGGTCATAAGAGCGTGAAGTATCTGATTGATCAGAAGGATCTGAATATGCGGCAGCGTAGATGGATGGAGCTCTTGGGAGACTATATATTCAAGATCCGCTACGTGCCTGATAAAGGGAATGCAGTTGCGGATGCGTTGAGTCGCCGGACCCCAGCTCAAGCCAATTGGCTGTCGACCTATGACGAGCGGTTGGTTCGGGAGTTGGAGGGGTTGGAGATTGGTTGTGCGGATAAGCAATCAAGTGCTGAAGCAGTACTGACTTGGACTGAAGTTCAATATGACCTGGATGATCGGATTTGGCAGGCTTTGGATTTGGATGTCCATATGAAGCAGTTCATGGTAGAAGCTCTGGATGAGTCAAATTCCCAATTCAATGTGGAGGACGGATTGCTTTGGAAAGACGGTCGTCTGTGCATCCCAAGTGTGGGTAATTTGCGGGTGGAATTGTTGTATGAGGCACACCATACCAAGTACCCGATTCACCCGGGGAGCACAAAGATGTACCGTGATGTGAAGAAACTGTTTTGGTGGCCTGGTTTGAAGAAAATTGTGGCGCTCTATGTAGCGAAGTGCCAAACATGCGCCTTGGCGAAGGCGGAATGCCAAAAGCCGGGAGGATTTCTTAAGTCCTTGCCTATTCCGGAGTGGAAATTCGACGACAGCTCTATGGACTTTGTGCACGGTTTGCCAAGGTCGCAAAAGGAGAACGACGCCATTTGGGTGGTCGTAGATCAGTTAATGAAGGTGTCACATTTCATTCCGCATAGGAAGGATGATCCGGTGGAGAAGTTGGAAAAATTATATATGGATAATATAGTACGGCTTCACGGTGTGCCCCGCAACATCGTGAGTGACCGAGAAGGGCGGTTCACGTCCAATGATAGGAGGCTTGTGCAGCAAATGTTGGGGACAAAGTTAAAATTCAACACAGCCTTTCATCTGCAAACGGATGGGTAGACCGAGAGGGGCAATAGAACTATGGAAAGCATGCTCCGCATGTGTGTCTTGGACTTTGAAAAGCAATGGGAAGACCATCTTTTTATGGTAGAAGATGTCGCACGCCGTTGTCCTGGCTGGAAACGGGTGAGTCAAGTTGTGTAAGCGATTCGAAGTGGAGGATGTTACCTTGTTGGTGCGAAGCATTCGGGAGAGGTTGCTTATCGCTCAGGACCGGCAAGCGAAGTACTATAATGCCAAGCACAGGAACGTGGAGTTCGCTGTGGGCGACTATGTGTACTTAAAGATCAAGCCGTCCAAGGGTGTCTCGCGGGTGCGGTGATTGAAAAGGCTAAGCCCGAGGTACCTTGGGCCGTTTGAGGTTCTGGAGCGGGTTGGTGAAGCGGCCTATCAATTGAAGCTTTCAGTGGAGCTTAGTGGTCTACATGATGTATCCCATATTTCGGTGCTACAGAAGGCGGTGCCAGAGCCTACGCGAGTGATCGCGGTCGATCAAGCACCGGTTGATAGTGGGTTGATGACAAAAGTAAAGCCCGTACGGATTGAGGACTCGGAGGTCAAGCGGCTAAGCAATAACGAGATCAGGATGGTCAAGGTCCGGTGGGTCAATTGCGGTTGTGAGGAGCTCTCTTGGGAGCGAGAGTAGTTTATGCTTGACGAGTATCCGGAGTTGTTCCGTTCAGGTACAAATTTTGGTTTTGTACATGTCTTTCCTTTATATATAATTTCGTGGATGAAATTCTTTTAAGAGGGGGAGAGTTGTAATGCCCCGAAACTCAAAAGAGCGACGGGGGACGTTTTGGGCCAGTTTTGGGTTCTGGCTGCAGGCACACGGCCTGGGACACGGGCGTGTCCCAGGGCGTGTCAAGCTTGTGTCGACACTTAGCCCACGAAGTCGACACTCTGCGCTCGACGAAGTGTCGAGACATGGCACACAGCCTGCGACACGGGCGTGTCGCAGGGCGTGTCGACCCGTGTCGACACTCGTCCCGGGAAGTCGACATTTTGCTCGACGATGTGTCGAGACAAGGCACACGGCCTAGGACACGGGCGTGTCCAAGGCTGTGTCGTCAGGTCGACGATCTTCGCTCGACGAAGTGTCAAGTGTCGAGACCGTGTACACGGCCTGGAGCCCATGCGTGTTGAGGTGACACAGGCAAGGACACGGGCGTGTCCTAGAACCCGTGCAGTGCTCGGGTTGTTTTCGGGGAAAAATGATGGGGGTACACGATCGGCCACACGGGCATGTCAGGTGGAACACGGGCGTGTCAAGTCGAACGCGGGCGTGTTCAATACCCGTGTGTTGTTGCAGGCGAGCCGATTTTGACGGCAAATGAGGCACACGGCCCTGGACACGGGCGTGTGCCAGGCCGTGTGCGGTCCAGATTGGGCATTTCAGTCCCGAATCAAAGCCGTTCATTTCTCTATTTTGGGATCCGACGGTTGGGGGTTGTTCCTACTGTGATATACCCGGGACTGGACATTGAAACCCTCACTTTTCATGAGTTCTTATCTTTCTAAAGCTTAGAGAGAGAGAGAGGAGAGCCAAGGAAGGGAGAAGAAGCTAGATCCGGCCATTGGAGGAGCTTCGAAGCTCCGAATCACGAGCCGACTCCGGATCCACGGAGGCGAAGAGAGTGCGGTGCTTTTCATCCACTTACTTTTCCATGGCGCCAAAGAATAACGCAAGGGTAACGATTCTCTTCTTGAGCATGAGTAGCTCTCCTTCTTTGCATAGGAAGCCCGCTCTCACGAGTTTGTGGTGAGTTGGAGGCGTTCCTTCGGGTAGATATGTGAAGTCCCCGTTGTTTAGAGTCCGTAAGAGAGAACAGACATAAGCATGATGTGCGAAGCCTACACAGACATGTTGGTCTGGATCGGTGATGTTGCATTGCATAAATGTCGGAGAAGACTCCGTGCTATTGGTTGTTTTTCGGGTTTTCTACACGGTAGATTGTAACAGGGAGCCTTGGGGATTAACCCTAAGGTGCACCCGGAAAACTGGGCGGATGCGTGATCTTGCCAATAGGGAGGCCTGAGAGCCAACTTGAACAGAACCGAGTTATGTGAAATTGTGTGACGAAAATGGGACTCAGGAGAAGTTTGACCTGCGCATATGGCTTAAATTGTCGTTGCGACGTGAGCACGGGTTAGATGGAACCGTACCCATTTCTATGTCGTTCTGGTTAAAGAGACCTAAGGTTACGTGGCACTTGCCGTTGGCATAGATGAGAGTCTTCGGTGGTCTATGGCTTAAATTGTCGTGACCCATGCCGGGAAGACAAATTGCTCATATGTTTGGCCGTCAAAGTGGCGGTGGTGGGTCCGGAATGTCTATGGATTTAACTGACGTGACATCGACCGATTCACCGAGAATGTGCCCCGAGTGCACGAGGTGTGTGGCCGTTTGAGCCTACGCCTGTGATGAATTGAATATTATTATATTGCTCGCTTGTGCTAATAAAATTGCAGGGAAGGAGCATCGTCTCCCCGAGCTGGGGGCGGGATCGTTATAATTTGGTCAGCATTGCTGACCGTTGCCTTTTTGTTTACCACCGTGCGGTGGTTATCTTGCTTGCAGGTGCTGCTGGACCAAGCGGTCAATAGCGTGCTAAAGCCCAAATTGCGAAGCCGGCCCTTGAAGGCCTATTTGGAGTATTTACTGCTTTATGCATGTATGACCGGCCTGCGTGCCGTGGTTTGAAAATCATGTGACATTAAGTAAACCATTTTGTAAGGCCTTAAGGCCAGTACTGGTGTATGTACTTCATTCCAGGTTGGCTATTCTAGTGGACATTCATGATTTAGTGCTGGGTTCTTTATTTCAACTTATAAACTGCTTCCGCTAGAATGCTATGTGTAGGACGTTATGATTAGTTGGATGGTTTCCATTGAGTAACCACCCAGTCTGTCTGTAGTATATGGCGTCGGGCCCCGACCGGACCTACTGCTATATGCTATGCGACGGATAGGGGGTGTTACACGCACCAGGTCGTGCGAGAGGGCGCGCGAGCGTACGCCTGGGTGCGCGCGCACTGTGCACAAGCACCTGGGTGCTCGCGCACTGAGCACGCATGCACTGCGCGCACTGAGTGCACTGTGCGCGTGATCAGCACCGCACCACGTGAGCACTGTGCACATTGCGCGCATTGTGCACGTGCGCAGCACCGCACTGCATGCGCACCGCGTGCGCACTGTGCACGCAGTGCATTTTCTGTGCGTGTGTTGTGACCGCGTGCTGCACATCAGGCCACGTGTGCCTGGATGCGTGCGTGTGCGCTTGCATCGGGCCGTGCGGGTGCGTACCGGATTGTGCGCGGGCTAATGTGCTTGTGCGGGCGTGCATAAGTACGGTGTAGATGATTGGTGTAGAAAAGGTGTGGAAGGTGCACTGACCTCCGAGCGAAGTGGTCACTGGTTTGTGTGTACAACAAAATACACGGGAGGTGTAGAGGTTAGACCAAATAGGGTACGACTTGCGTGCCAGGATTTGCATATACGAGATGTGTAATGTGCATCGTGCATGCTTGGGGATATGCACATGAGGTGTGCTTAATGCACGGAATGTGTTCTGATTGTGTATAAGAGAGCAGTGTGCATAGAATGGTAAGATGCATTTGCAAGATTGGAGATAAAGATCATGCACATGGTAATGCCCCTGTGTTGATATGTGTGGTGGGCGCAGTGTGCGCGAGGTGTACATTTGGACGTTGTGTGAGCATGAAGCGATATGCACAATCGTGCCTCGTGCGTGCGCAAGGAGAAAAGTGTGTAATGTGTACACGAGGTGTGATGTGCGCAGTATATAAGGTGTATTATGTATTACGGGTGTCACGTACACGATGCGCGCTGCATACGCGATGTGCGCAAGGCGTAATTTGCACAGCGTATTGAGCGCTCATCTGTGGAAGGGAAGAGGTAGCCGAGATTTGGAGTTTCTGGTGCCCTCGAGTTAGTCACTGGGGTACCTCTTGTATATGGTTGGAAGGACAGACTCATTGTGGCGTGATACAGGGATGCAGATGCGACGCCTCCATTCTTATCGGGGATGAATGATGCCTCATTTGGCGAGGTTCATTCTGCTTTACGTATGTTTGGCATGCAACATCGTTCTACGTGAGACTGACTCGCGACTCTTACTCGTACCTCTTACTCGTACGAGATTGGTTCGTGACTTTTGCTCGCACGAGACTGGCTCGTGAATTTGCTTTGTGTAGTTTGTGACCGCGACTTAGTTTGCATGAGGCTGGCTCGCGACTTTGTTCGCACAAGGTTGGCTCTCAGCTTTGCTTGCACGAGGCTGGCTCGCGACTTTGCTTGCACGAGGCTGGCTCGCGTATTTGCTTGCACGAGGCTGGCTCATAGCTTGATTTGTGTGGTTTGTGACTGCGGCTTAGTTTGCATGGGATTGGCCCGCGACTTAATTTGCATGAGTCTGGCTCGCAGCTTAGTTTCCATGAGTCTAGCTTGCGGCTTTGTTTGCATAGGTTTGGCCCACGGCTTAATTTGCACGAGTCTCGCTCGCGGCTTGGTTTGCAAGAGTCTGGCTGGCGGCTTAGCTTGTGCGAGTCTGGCTCGCTGCCGAGTTGGTTATGGATCAATTACCGGAGAATGTAAATACTCGATCTGATTGCAATCACAAGGGGGCAGGCCCTGACAACATCAAGGTGTTGATTTGTAGTAACATTGGAGAATGTAAGTACTCAATCCGACCGTTAGAGAGTGTAGGTAATCGATCCGGGTGCAGTCGCGAGGGGGCAGGCCCTAGCGATGGCGAGACGTTGGTCTGCAGTAACGGTGGAGAATGTAAGTACTCAATCCGACTGTCGGAGAATGTAGGTGCTCAATCTGGGTGCAATCGCGAGGGGGGGAAGGCCTTGGCAATGGCATGGCGATGATCTGCAGTAATGACGGAGAATATAAGTACTCTATCCGACCGTCGAAGAATGTAGGTACTCAATCCGGTTGCACGACCTAGCAACGCAATAAGACAATTCCCGGAGAATGTAGATACTCAATCTGGGTGTAATCGCGAGGGGTGGGGGTGGGGGTGGGGCAGGCCCTAGCGATGGCAGGGCGATGGTCTGCAGTAACGACGGAGAATGTAAGTACTCAATCCGACCGCCGGAGAATCTAGATACTCAATCCGGTTGCGTGACCTAGCCTAGCAATATGTCAATTTCCAGAGAATATAGATACTCAATCTGGATGCAATCGCGAGGAGGGCAGGACCTGGCGATGACATGGCGATGATCTGTAGTTACAACGAAAAATGTAAGTACTAAATCCGACCGCCTTAGAATGTAGGTACTCAATTCGGTTGCGCGACCTAGCCTGTCAATAAGCCAATTGCCAAAGAATGTAGACACTCAATCTGGTTGGAATTGCGAGGGGGCAGGCCTTGACGATGTTAAGATGTTGAGCGGCAATGTTGGTGAAGAACCTGCTTGTTTGGCTTGTAGGCATGGCTTTACTTAAAGATTTCAGATTGATATTACTGAAACAAATACGATATTGCGTTTAGAAATAAGCATAGTTCGTGCGAGCCTGAGCTTGCGACTTTTACGATGAGTAAGTGACAAATTCAAGATGCAAGAGGATGCAAATAATAAAGAGTACAAATAAAGTAAAAAACGTAGCGGGAAATATGCAATGCAAGTCGTAAGCTGCTATTATGCTGCGAGGGATCTTCCTGCATCGGGGAGAGCGTCCTTCCTAGGAATCCACTGCTTGGAGTAGGTTCATGCCGTCAACACTGAAGGTGGTAGCGGATATTGGTTGTGCCTATCTTGCGTAGTAGGCATGTGCTTCTTCTTGATCTCCGCGAACAACTCTCACTCCTCCAGGGGTTGGAAATTTCATTGCGAGATGGGGGATTAATGGTATTGCTCCGAAGGTGGACTGAACTAGCCTTACAAAAATGGCGTTGTATGTCGAACTTGAATTGATCACAATAAAGTTGACATCATGGGTAGTTTGCTTCGGGAAATCTGTCATCATGACGGGAAACATGATTATGTCTTGGACCGGAACGAGGTGGTTGTCGAAATCATAGACGAGGCCATCTACGGGGCTAAGATGCTGCTTAGTGAGCTTCATGCTTCCCAGGTGGAGAGAAACAACACATCAACCGAGCTTTCGTTGTCTACCAAGATCCTTTTGACGTTGAAGCAGGGATCCCCGATCCCGGCATGGATAACGAGGGGATCCTGGTTGGGCGTCTGCAGCCCTTCAAGGTCCTTGTCGTCTAATGTGATGGTGATATCCTGATTTGTCTTCCAATCTGATCCTCTTACTGAAAGTATCTGTGTTAGGGGCCCGATGACGGTCTCTATGTTGCCCACCATCTGTCTTCCCCCACCAGTTCCATGTGGTGGGTTTTGCCGGTCTCTTTCACAAAGTTGCATTGGCTGATTTTGCGCTTGTCCTTGCAAGAATCTCCCAAGGAGCCCTTGGCGGACGAGGAGCTCAATTTCATCTTTCAACCCGACACACTCTTCGGTGTTGTGACTAGGCGTGCGGTGGAACTCGTAGTACCTTGTCTGGTCAGCTTTAGGGTTTGGTTGCGGTATTCTTAGCTGTTGGAATGTCGGATCATTCTGTATTGCGTACATCACGTTAGTGCGAGTGGTATTTAGATGGGTGTATTGTTGAAGGGGATATTGCCCCCCAGTCCTTGGAGGGTAACATCGACGGTTGTCACCACGACGCTCAGCCTGACATTGTTCTTCTTGTCCTATGAGAGATTGTTCTTCTCCTTTCTTCCTTTTTTGTCTACCTTGAAACTGCTGGCGGTGTGCTTCGATGGCCTCGTCAACTATTATTTGGTCTTCGACCCGGTGAACAAGATCTGGATAACTGGGCAAAGTTTCCCTTATGAGGGCTGAATAGAAGCTGCTAGGATGGAGACCCCCAAGGAACACTCCTCTTAACAGCTCCAGGTCAAGACCTGAGATCTGGCGAGCTTCTACAGAGAACCTATAGAAGAAGACTTTCAAAGACTCCCCTTCGCTCTAGTAGATACTTGATAAGTGGGAAGGGTCACGGACGATCCTCCTATTTGTTATGAACTGATCCGCGAACTGTCTCGTTAGCTCTGTGAAGTTAGCGATGGTGCCCACCCTCAAGTAGTGAAACTATGTGAGGGTCTGCCCTTTGAGAGTGGCTGGGAACACTTGACAGAGTAACTAATCAGGCGCGTTGTAGATCCTCATAATGCTAGTGAAGTGGTTAATATGTTCCAACAGATCGTCTATTCCGTCGAACGTCTCAATATTTGGCAACTTGAAACCATGAGGGATTGGATGAGCCAGGATTTGTGGTGAGAGGGGCCGGGGAGCCTTGGCAGAGTGGTAGGAGAGCATGAACATCCCGTCGGCCCACTTGCCGGTACTCTTCTGCGATCACCTCCTGAATTTCTTCCCGGGTGAACCTCTCGAGTGGGGGAAGTCGGGCCTCGCCATCCCAGTTGTGGTGGTATCACCCAGTTTTATTTCCTTTACGAGCCGGGTGAGTGGTGTTGGCGTTGTCAGAGTATTCTTCGGGCGCCTCTTGTCATGATGGATCTTCTTGCGCCCTGCCATGATTTGGCGGCGGCGAGTTAACTGGTGCTATAGGAGGAGCAGGAAGCACTCCCAGATTCCTGAGCAGAGAAAGCATTTCAATTTGCCGCTCTTCCATTTGTCGAAATCGCCCCTTGAGGGCGGTGATAGGCGCGAAAGCGACCTCAGTGGTCAATGGCACATCCACCAGAGAGTGGGATCGTGCTGGTTCAGTGTATCCTTCTGGTACGAATACTTCAACTGTGCGAGTGCTTCTTTTCGCCATTGAAGCCGAACTTGACTGTTGCAAGGATTTAGGTCTTGGCTTCTGAAGGATGTTGGGAATCGTATTCCCACAGACAGCTCCAAACTATTGCGGACTAACTCGGCGTCCCGGTCGGACCGGAATAAACTGGACCGCCTTAGCTCTCGGGATGGTCGAGCGCGTACACAGTCAATGAAAATGGAGAGTTGACACAAGAGGTTTTAACGTGGAAAAACCCCTCAACTAGGTAAAAACCACATGACTGGATTTGTGTCGGTCGAAGTACACAATTAGATTGCGGTTACAAAATGTTTGGAGAATCGAGGGTGACAGTCTGCTCCTCGTTACAACTTGGAGGTGAAAGAGAATTTCTGACTCGCAACGGGCAACTGGCTGCGCCGAGGGAGTGCTAGATGCTAACTTGGTGACTGGTGCGCTTGAGCGCTGGTGATGGTCGTCTTCTTCCTCCCTCTGTGCACTTGGGGACAAGGACGTTCCTTCGGCTCGTAGGCGACTTGAAGATGACCCGAGGGAGGAGTTCGGCAGAGCTCTGGCCTAAGGAAGAAGAAGACTCTGGGAGCGAAAAGGTAAGAAATGAGGAGGCCTGAGGCTCCTTTTATAGCCTCCAAGAGGTGGTTACGGAGCCCCCCCCCCCCCACTAACTTGGTGGTTAGTGGGTGGTTTCCTTTAGATCAGACGACGATGGATGCTCTGTAATGATCGGACGGTGGCCGACCTGCCAGCGGTTGGCGGCGGCGGCGGCCGGTGGCTGCCGGTGGAGGCCGACGACGGCGGTAGTTGGAGGTCGGCCGGCGGTGGCGGGCGGGGGTGGCCGACGAAGGCGGCATTAGTTTTTGAATATGAGGCCCCCATGATTTCTCCTATTGTGGTGGAGATCATGAGGAGTGGGTTGACCTGTCAAACTCATGATCTCCACAATAGGAGAAATCATGGGGGGAGTGATTAAATGCACCCCCTAAAGCTTTAAATGGGGCTTCATCTCCATCACCAGTCCTTCTCAATCACATCCATCTATCATCAACGAGATGATTTTTTTAACAATTTCATCGTCTTCGTACTTAATCTAATCTTCATTTAGTGTTTAGTTAGACCTAATGCTTTAGGGTGAATCTTGGACTTCCCAATGACTACTCGGTGAAGTGCTCGCAATTGTACTAAGAGGTATGATGGGCTGAATCTCAAACCTCCATTTCTAAAGATATTTAATCTTATTGGTGGTTACCCTTTTCTAATGTCCTCTCTCAATGTTACTCTTAATATTCTAAGATAGATTTATAACTCTTTTATGGGAGAGTTGATCTATCCTTTGAACTCCAATGTTAACTACTCCCTATAATATCCATGTTCTCTATCACTCGACATCACGTAGCTAAATTATCCTGACTCCGATCAAAAGTTTGATATACACCAAAACATGTCACTAACCCATTTATGATCAAGTCCTAAGTTTATCATCAAGGTTCAACCACTAGCAGGTGTTTAGTTAAACACAGCTCACCTTGGTAATACTATAACGTATATGAATGAAGACCCTTTCTACCAATACATGTTTTAGTAGTGTTCTACTATCAAATATCAGGTTCTGACTAATCCAAGGTGACATGAAGGGTTTATGCTCTATATCAAGTCTTTTGTTAAATGTATAATGTGAGAATCAAATACATTGTTTCATATCAATAGGGATTGTCTATCATAGATTCAAGGCCAAATATTCTAAAATTACTTCCAGAGGTTTATTGTAATATAATAAATGACCTACCATGGATTTGAATATTTTTCAATTTATTGGACAACAAATTATCTTTTTCTTAAAATATAATAAGAACTCAATTAACGCATGAACTATATGAAGTTTTCATCCAAAAATTCTAGATAAATTTTTCAGTTATGTAACATGTTCTAAAAAGTGCTCCAACAGTGAATTGGATTTTTTCCATATTCATTTGATCGTATAATTTTCATAAATACAATAATATAACAAATCAAAATTTACAAAGGAACAATATAAAATATTATTTCAGAATTTCAAATAAATTTTCAGAGGTTTATTTTGTCTAAAAAATATATTTGACATGAAATCATAATTTTTCAAAGTTATTTGGTTATTAAAATTTCACAAATACTTTGATAAAATATTTTTATCATTACACATGAACTATATAATTTATTCATCTAAAAATTTTAAAAAAAATTTCAAAGGTTATCTCTCTCTAAAAAGTCTCTAGCCAAAAATTGGAATTTTTAAGTTAATTTGACTATAATTAATTCACATATTCACAAGTGAGACAAATCCAAATAATGATAAAATATAGAGAAAATGACATTAAAAAATTCTCACTAAATTTTAAGAGGTGTGTTTTGACCTAACTAAATATATAAAAGAGTTTTGGTTTTCCTAATTTGTTTAGTCACATTTATTTCAATACATTCATTGTGTGGCACAATTAATATTTAATTCAAATATAGGAAAAATATGTCCAAAAATTTTAATTTCTTCAGAGATGACACATTTCATCATAATATAAGCATATCCAAAGTTTCATTGATATGTAGTAAGTAGTTTGGCAAAGATACACAAAATTGCATTATGTGCTAAATGCCCATCCATATGCAGAAAGACAAATGGTCCCAAATGTTTTTCAGGAACATTTGATGACCTAAATAACAATCTACCAAAGTTTCGAGTCATTTTGAAGTCATCTAGTCATGTATATTACCTATACATGCATAATTAAAAATTTATAGAAATTATTGAAATATTTTCTCCAAAAATTCTGATTTTTGGGTGGGAGCTCTATCTAGGTACCATTTATGCATGACCAAAATTTCAAGTCCATGCAATCATCCTAGAGCAAAAAATTTATAAATTAGTGTCCAGGTCACCCTTCGGACGACTCTCAGTAAATCAGAGATAGTGGGGATTGTAGGACACCAAAAGGGTGATTTAAAGCTCATTGGAAAACCCAAACCAAGGGCTACAACTTTTATGTTCATTGCTTGACCTAGATCCGCCTCTAAGGTGCCCAAAGATGAGCAAGAAATCATTGACCTAAGTGTGATAGATTTGTATTTTACCAAAATAAACTATAGGTTTAATAATCAATTCCAACACGAATCTTGAAGCAAGAATGTAGGGCATCATCCCATCTCCTACCTCTAGCCTGTTGGGTACATTGATCACAATGTACTTGATTTGAATAAGACCTTTCAACTCAATGATATACACATATTTGTATTTGATGTATATTTCAGTTTATGTTTGCAGGATTACATATTGATTGGACAGGTGGACACATGAAGCTAACTTGTTTTTGAAGAAAAAATTGTCAAGTTCAAAAGTGTCGACACACTTCAACTGTGTCGACACCTTTGCAGTAGCTGTGTCGAGACAAGTCAACACAATCTACATTCAACAACTTGCAACGCAGAAAATTGACTAAGTACAAAAGTGTCGACACACTTCAACTATGTCGACACCTTTAAAGAAGTTGTGTTGAGACAAGTCAGCTAGCTTGACACATAGAAGATTCAAGACAGCTGTGTCGAGACAAGTCAGTTGTCTCGACATTTTGAAGACTAAGTCAGTTTACTCGACACTATAAAGCTTAAAGCATTTGAGTCGAGACAATACAACTGTCTCGACATAAAGAAGACAAGAAATTTTAGCAAGTAAAATTGTGTCGAGACAATCAACTGTCTCGAAACAATGAAGAACAAACGATGTCGACACAAGGCAGAACAAAAGATGTCGACACCAGGCAGAACAAAAGATGTCGACACCGAGCAGAGCAAAAGATGTCGACACATACAATGCTCGTCTCTAGACAAATCAACTATCTTGACACTCTCAAGTTTCAGTTGAAAATTCCTTCAAGTAGAATTGTGTCGAGATTACTAAGATGTCTCGACACAAGTGTCGAGACACTTTGTACATCTCGACACTTATGTTTCAGAAAATATGCAGAGTCAACACAGAAGTGCCATGATGAGTCAGAACTGTCACATCAGGTACATGAATAAGATATATCAACAGAAACAGTCTAATGGAGAATTTGATGTATGATGTTAGACGCTGATGTCATCATTCAGTAACTACTCATCCATTAAGGCTATAAATAAAGGGGTAGTCTACACCAACAAGAGAGAGGGTGGAATCGAAAAAGCAATCAAAAAATTCTCATTCATTTTCCTATCCCGAGGAGGAGGAAGAAGACAAAATTCTTCAAGAAAATTTATAGATCTTTTACATAAGTCGATCTGAAGATCAAGGTGGATCTGATCAACAATTTATTCAAGGTTATCAATCCGATCAACATCAAGAAGATATCAGATTCAGAAAAGCAACTTATCAGCCAGCCAATTTATCAAGGAGAAATACATTGTTGTTAATTGAAGAATCTGTACAAACAGATAAGTCAGATTACAGAAATTCTATTTTCTGAGAATTTATTCTTTATACTTTACCTCTTTATTTTGTAAGATCTCATATAGATCTGAGTGGGTAGGAGATCTTATATCTGAATTGCAAGCCCATTTTATAAAGGCTGAGGTAGGGTTCTTAAGGGACCTGAGGTAGGTGGTTTGAGTGAATCACTGAGTTGTAGACCTATTTTATAAAGGTTGAGGTAGGGTTCTTGAGGGACCTGAGGTAGGAGATTTGGAGAATCTTTGAGGTAGGACCTGATGGTCTGAGTGTAGGTTTCTTAACAAAAACTAAGTCTGTGAAAACTTTGGATCTGAGTTAAAGATGAGGAGCTATAACCTTATCTAGCACATTGTTAGTGAGGAAGAAGGGGGAAAGTGGATATACCTAAGAAATGAGAACCACTATAAATTCTGTGCGTGCTGTGTGCTGTGAATTAATTCTGCTTGTGTTGTGTTGTGATGTTTTAACTGTTGAATCTGTTAAGTGATAAAGATTTGCTGTAGTATTTTAAAAGTCACCTATTCACCCCCCCTATATGTGATTATCTACCCATAGGATTATCTTTCAAGTGGTATCAGAGGGAGGTTATTCAAGAAAGACTTAAAAGTCAGAAAAAGATCCAAAGGGTATTAGAAAAATATCAGATTTATGACTTCTGAATCACACAAGAACTCAGTTATATAAAACTGCCTATTTGCACTAAGGACAATTTTGTTATATGGAAACAAAGAGTAAGATTGATCATGGAAGCCTCTGATCCAAGAATCTTTGATACTATACAAAAAGGACCATATGTACCAATGAAGATATCAGTCCTAGATGCAAATGTTCAAACCCCCAAGAAACTGTCAGAAATGACAAAGGATGAGGTGGTACTTGCCACCATAGATAAGGGGCGCATAATATAATAGTCAATGCAATAGACAATTCTACCTTTCAAAATCTTGTGCACTGTAATACATAAAAGGAGATGTGGGATACACTCATAGTATACATGGAAGGTGCAGAAGAGGTAAGAGATGACAGAAAATCTCTTCTTAACCAGCAGTATGAGGCCTTTAGACAAGGAAGGAATGATTCTATAGAACAATGCTATGAAAAGTTCTTTAGAATAGTACATGACTTAAGAAACTATGACAAAATTTTCTCAAATTATGAGCTGAATGACAAGCTCTTAAGATCCCTAAATAAAGAATGAGACATCCAGATTTGTGCAGTAAGAGAAATGGGGAATTTAAGAAATATGTTACCCCAAGACTTATATGAGAAGCTTATGTCACATGAGCTTCAACTAACTCTAAAAAAGCTGAAGAAGAATCTGCCCGAAGTTCAACTCAGACTAAATCTGTGGCCTTCAAAGCAGATACATCTAAAAAGGCTAGAAGAGAAATCTCATCATCACCCAGAAGGGATGAAGATACAGATAACACTGAAGTCTGTTCTTCACCAGAATATCTATCAGACGATGAATTGGCACTATTTACCAGATAATTCAAGAAAATGCTAAGGAGAAGGAAGCAGTGGAACAAAAAGAAACCTTCTGGTCCAAGCTCTGGTAAAAGCAAAGACAATCATAGAGACAAAACTGTGGTCAGGTATGATTCTCATCAGAACAAATAAACTAAGACTGACATTATTTATTTTTGTTGTAACAGGTCTGGGCATGTCATAGCTGACTATCCAGTAAAAAGTAAGGAAAACAAAAAGTCAAAAGAAAAGAAGCTCTATAAGAATAAGAAATCAGAGAAGGGTCTGATGGCTAAGAAATCCAAGACCTTATCTGATAGTGATTTTGACTCAACTGAGTTAGAACAAGAACTTGCTGGTCTATTCTCAAGTGAAGTAGAGTTTATTAGAAAGGCTATTAATAAAGGGAAAAGCTCCACAACTTCATCACATTATGGTGATTCTGAAGAAGAAATGGAGATCAATTTAATGGCACTATCTGATGATCCAGAAACGGAAGCACTTGACTGTCAGAATACTCAGGTAATCTATGACAATTCAACAAGTACTAAAACTTCTGTATATAAGACTGAGGATGAGTTAGACTCATGTGACTCAAGTTTGATTCACATAAAACTAACTCTGTGACTGAACTACAACAGCTTACAGTCAAGTTTGGAAAGCTGTTGGAAGCCCTAGTAAATAGCAAAAAGCTTGTCAAAGAACAAGCTATAGAGATAGCTTCATTAAAAGGTTTTGAGTATCATCATAGGATGGATACTCAAAAAATTGGTCTTCAAAGTTCTAAGTTAGCAAAGCTGACTAAGATCATTGATGATCAAATCTTAATGCTGAAGCAGAAGGATGCAAATAATTCAGGAGCTGGAACTCAAACTCCTGATGAGAAAAAGATAGTTCAACAATTTTCTAAACCTAATACTGTATTGCCTATTATAGATACCTTCTCAGGAACACCTGGAAGTGGTCTTTGGTATGTTAAACCCAATAAGAAAAGAGGTAAAAAGCTGACAGGACAAAAGGGTCTAGTCATTCCACAGCCTATAATTCAGACTAAAGGAAAAGAAATCCAGAAGTCTGCACTAGATGGACTAAGTTCATATATGAATAGGAAAGCTATTCCTAATGTGCCTGCTCCAAGGAGGATAGTCGTAACTGAGATACAAAACAACATGTTTGCTCCCAGTATAATTACAATAGTTAAATGTGTTGATTCCTGTACTAAGGAATGTCAGCACAAAGTTCTTTTTGTTCCTCCAAAGAGGAGGTACAACATAAATGAATGTTGGTGTTGTGAAAAGATAGGATACTTTGTCATGGTCGGTTGGTTCAATTACTCTGTGTCTCTTATTCAGAAAAGATATCCAGTTAAGAAACTCAATGGTGGTTTCAATAGAACCACATCTAACAAGAATCTAGGACCCAAAATAATTTGGGTTCCTAAGGAAAAATAAATTTTGATTTTGCAGGAATATCCAAGCACTAGAGACAGACCAATCTGGTACTTGGATAGTGGATGTTCTAGACACATGACTGGAACAAGAGAAAATTTAAGGGAATTTATCCCCATGGAGAATAAACCAAAAGTGATCTTTGGTGGAGCTGACAAAGGAATAGCCAAAGGTTATGGTAAGATCACAAATGGCTTAGTCACTCTCACTAAAGTAGCTTATGTGGAAGAGTTGCAACATAACCTTATAAGCATAAGTCAACTTTATGATCTTGGCTATGACATTTATTTCCACAAAGATGACTGCCTAATTAAGAAGTCAAGTAACCAAGAGGTTATCTTGACAGGAACTACATTTGAGAATGTGTATTGAATTTTCTTTGTTTAAAGTCAGACTCACCCTTATGTCTAGTTGCAAATGATAAAGCAGCACACTGTGTCAAATGGCACAAGAGGCTAGCTCATATGAACTACAAGGCCATAGGCAAACTTTTCAGTAGAGAGCTTGTTAGGAATGCCCCTAACATTAAATGTTCAAAGGAGAGCATATACTCAGCATGCCAAAAAGGCAAGCAAACTAAAACTACATTCAAAAGTATTAAATATAAGGATTCATTGAGGTGTTTATTCCTCTTGCATATGAACTTGTTTGGTCCTATGCCAGTTCAGAGTTTAGGAAGGAGAATTTACACATTTGTAATGGTTGATGACTACTCCAGATTTACTTGGGTTTTCTTTTAAAGGAAATGTCTAAAACCCCTAATTTCTTCAAGACCTTTGTCAAACAAATTCAGAATGAATTAAATAGTTCAGTGGTCAAAATTAGGAGTGATCATGGAACTGAGTTTCAATCTGATTATATGAGAAAATTTTGTGAAGAATTGGGGATCCAGCAAGAGTATTCCTCACAAGAACACCCCAGTAGAATGAGATTGCTGAGAGGAAGAATATGACTCTCATTGAAGCTGGAAGAACCATGCTGAGTGATTCTTCACTTTTAGAATACTTCTGGGATGAAGCTATAAATACAACATGACATGTTCTTAATAGAGCTTCAATCAACAAAAGATTGAAAAAAACTCCTTATGAACTTATGAAGGGCAGAAAACCAAACTTGGCCTATTTTAGAATCTTTGGATGTAGATGCTATGTCATAAATAATGGAAAAAACATATCTACCCAAGTTTCCTGAGTATGATGGAATATTTGTTGGTTATAGTGACCACAGTAGGGCCTATAAGGTCTAGAACTTGAGGGATCAAGTTGTGGAAGAGTCTGTTCATATTGTATTTGATGAAAGATCTATGTTTTACATTGATAAGCCAGGTTCATCAAACACAATAAGTGAAGACTTAAAGCTAAAGGAACTGACTATAGATGATATTGCTCCAGCAAGCCAGAAAATGCAAGATAGAGTCAACTTAGTAGAAGAAGAGCTTACACAGGAACAACAAGGAGAATAAACTCAACAAGATACAGGTGGTCAAGGAGAAGAAGTCACATTACCTGTGGCTATCAGACATCTAAGGGATCATCCAAGGGAATTGATCATAGGAGATGCAGTATAGGGTGTGACTACAAGAAGCAAACATCACAACACAGTTATGTATTCAAGCTTTTTGTCCCAGATAGAACCAAAGAAATTTGAAAAAGCTAATATGGATCCATTCTGGATAAGTGCAATGCTGGAAGAATTGAACCAGTTCAAGAGGTGCAATGTCTGGAAGCTAGTTCCTAGACCAGATAACTGCAATATTATAGGAACCAAATGGATATATAGAAACAAACTAGATGAGAATGGGGTTATAATCAGAAACAAATCTAGACTGGTTCAAAGAGATATAGACAAGAAGAGGGAATAGACTTTGATCAAACCTTTGCACTAGTAGCTAGATTGGAGGCTATAAGACTCTTCCTAGCATATGCAACCTACAAAGAATTCAAAGTATATCAAATAGATATGAAGTCAGCCTTTCTAAATGGCAATCTTAAAGAAAGAGATTATATAGAGAAACCCTCAGGTTTTGTTGATTCTACTAAACCTACTCATGTATATTTACTTTTAAGAGCTCTCATTGATTTAAAACAAGCCCCAAGGGCTTGGTATGAGACTTTATCTAAGTTCCTTCTAGAGAATAAATTCTCAAAAGGGAAATAGACAAAACATTATTCCTAAGGGATATCAAAGACAAGACCATCTTAGTACAGATATATGTTGATGACATAATATTTGGTTCTACTGATGAGTCACTTTGCACAAGGTTTGCCAAATTAATGCAATACAAGTTTTGAGATGAGTAGCATGGGTGAACTCAAGTTGTTCTTGGGTATCCAAGTTAAGCAAACTTTAGATGGACTTTTTATTAGTCAGTCTAAGTTCACCAAGGAGATAATAAGAAGTATGGCATGGAAACAACCACTTCAACGAAAACTCTCATGGGGTCAAGTATGTCTTTAGACAAGGATGATGTTGGGAAGCCAATTGATATCACCTTGTATAGGGCATAGTTGGTTCTCTACTCTATCTAACAGCCAGTAGACCAGACATAATGCATGTCACTTATGTCTGTGTCAGGTATCAAGCATGCCCTAAGGAATCCCACTATACTGCAGTTAAAAGAATATTGAGATATCTAAAGGGCACACATAATCTTGACCTATGGTATCCCAGGAATAGTGATTTTGATCTAATAGGCTATTCAGATGCAGATTATATAGGATGCAAAGAAGGCTGAAAAAGCATATCAGGGTCACGTCAATTTCTTGGAAGGAGGCTGGTATCATGGAGCAGCAAAAAGCAGATAAGTGTAGCAATATCCACAGCTGAATCTGAGTACATTTCTGCTGGTGGTTGATGTGCACAATTGCTCTAGATTAAGCACCAGTTACAAGATTACAATTTACAGGTAAGTAAATTTCCTTTATACTGTGATTCTATTAGTGCTATTTCTATTGCAAATAATCTTATGTCACATAGTAGAACTGAGCACATTAAAATTAGATATCATTTTATTAGAGAACATGTAGAAAATAAAGATATTAACTTAGAATTCATTCCCACAAACAGATTGCTGATATCTTTACTAAGCCTTTGGAAGAAGCAAAATATAATTTCTTTAAATTTGAACTTGGAATGTTAAATCTTGAGTAAAACAGTAATAACTTAAGTATAAAACTTATTAATTAGTAATTAATTATACTCATTTAGGTTTCAAAAATAAGCAACAAAAGTGTTAAGAATCAACACTTAAGAAAAATAAAATTTTGACTAGTCAGTGTCGAGACACACGAAAATGTGTCGACACTGTATGTAGTAATGTGTCGAGACACCAGAGGGTGTGTCGACATTTTAGAAAGTGATGTGTCGAGACATACGAATATCAAAACCCTAAATCATATATGTAGAGAGACATACATTATGTGTCGACTTGAGTCGACACATCACGACAGACTTGATTTGTACTGTGTCGACACATCTCAACAAACTTGTGTCGACACTCAATATTGGTGTTGACACTAGGTCATTTCCTAAAACTTGGAGTAGATTTTGGCAGCGCGCCATTTCAACTTCTGCGACATCTACTATAAATAGGGCAATAAAGAAGGTCGTCTACACTTACCTAAATTCCTAAAGATTGAACCCTGAGTGTCGAGACCTAGAACTCCTTTAGTCGACACATCATCTTCTTCAATTTCTCTCAATTCCAATGGCTCCCAAGAATGACGATAACATCTTCAAAGGATATGAGCTGGGTCGTAATTGATTCCAGTCAGTGGATGATGAAATCAAGGAAGTGGTGAACCTAATCAATGAGGCTGGCTTGGAGTATTTGCTTTCTGAACCTACGAATATCTGGAAAAGAGAAGTGTCAGAATTCTTCTCCAATGCATCTCTGGAATCAAGTTTAACAAACATTAAGTCCAAGGTGAATGGAATAAAAGTGAAAATCACAACAAGAAGACTGGCCAAGGTATTCCACACACCTAGAATTAACCAAGAAGAAGACTTACACTCTGCCAAAACTATAGATGCATTAGAATGGTGTGGATTGGCTCCAACAACCAAGTTGGGAAGTACCCTACTTAGCAAAGGCAAGAACAATCAAGGGAAATTCTTGTCAGAAATAATTGGGAAGGTGCTGCTGTGCAAAATAGGAGCACATGACAGGATATCATCCAACATATTTTAGCTAATGGATCAATTAATATTCAAAGTCAAGACTGGCTGGAGAAAAGTAGTCTTTGACAAAATCACAGAATGCCTTAAGAAGCCTAATCTGGGCAGAATAATAAGCCTCTACTTAGTACAGGCCTTTCCTAATTGTCTGAACCTAAAGACTTGAACAAAAATCAATCACATGTGAAGAATGGATATGAAAATTTTATCCATATGGGATAGAGTTCTATCTAAAGAGACACATGGAGTGGTAAAAAAGCAAGAGAAAAAGAAGAAAGAAGTAGTAGTGGAAGAAAATTCTTCAATAAATCTGATGGACAAGAAAGTTCAAGCTCAGTTGAACAAGATGTTCCAGCCCAAAAATTTCTCCTAGACTTTCATCTAGAACTGGGGAACAGATGCTGGGGGAGATAGTACTAGAGAAGGAACACATTGAAGAAGAAAACCTCAATATGCTTCCAACTTTAGAAAGTGAAATTGATGGCCAAACAGTGATGGGTGTGGTTCATGACCTAAACAAAGAGGAAAGATTGAATGATGCAACTGCACAAGATCTACATATGACAGATGAAGATACTGAAAATACTGTCAATAAGGAGACTGAAGAAGAAATTCTTTTGGATAAAACAGATAACATCCCGGGGAGATAACTGTAACTTCTGAGAATCTGGCATATGATGTGCAAATTTCTGGGAAAGAACATGAAGATCTTGCCTCAAAGTAAGCAGTGAAAGAAAATCTTTTGTTCAAGGAAACTGAAATCTAGGGGAGTTACGTGACACTCCACATAATCAAATTCCTAATGCTAAAACTCAGCATGCAGATGCTAATTTAGAAAATACTAATATAGATGAAGAAGATGCAATTGTTGAGGGGGAGTTGGACCCAGATACTGACAAAACCAAAAAGACATCACCAGTTGAAGAAGTAAGTTCCTCTAAATTTGAGGAAGCAGAAGAATCTCTGCTGAAGAAAAGAAAAATATCTGAAATGAAAAAGAGAAGGGGAGCTATAAAAAGTTTATTCAGTCTGAACCAACTCCTGCTCCTCCAGTAGACATAAGCTCACTGCTTGTACAACTACAAATTATGCTTGACCAACAAAGAACACAGCTTGAAAAGTATGTGGATGAAAGGAATAATGGAGTTGCAATTTCAACTGACTCGCGATATAAAGTCTATAAGATTTGAAGTAAATATCCTAAAAATAGAAATGACTAATTTCTTTCAGAAGGGAGCTAATGTAGTAGTTTATATTGCTAAACAACAATAAGAAGCAAAGAAGACTGGAGATGAAATGATTGTCAAACAAGGTTATGTCCTTGAAAATCAAAGAATTTTGGATGAAAACATGACTGTTATGCATACAAAAACATTAGTCAAGCTGACTCAGCAAACTACGGATTTAGAAAATAAATAGCTACTACTACAAAAGACATGGAAACTCAGCTCACAACCCATTCAACATCATTGCTTAAATATATCAAAGCTTCTGATAAAGATTTGGATAACAATTTGCTGAAAGTAAAGTACATTGTAACCTCAAGAATAAATTACTTAGATGGACAAGTGAGGTTTCACAAGAATGATTTGAGAGATCATGTTGAAAGAGAAGTCATAAAGGGGGAGAGGGTAATGATAAGCCAGTTCTGAACATGCTGCTTATATATCAAAAAATATCAGAGACACTTTAGGCCATCCTCCCCTATGGTATGATGGTGATCAAACTGTTGAGTCTGGTTGTCAACCAACTCAATTTGAATCTACTCATGCTATGGAGTAAACTATACACAATCCTGCAGCATAAGTTTCATTTGAGGCTATCCAAGCAGCTGTCCAAACCATGTACATTCCTCCACCACCAGTTCAGAATGCTATATGTGAATGGTGGAGATGTCTGCATCTCCCATGCTTAAAGAAAAAGAAGCTCATCTATCAAAGAAAAGGTTTAGGAAACAAGCTTAAGCTAGACCTGACTTTGAACAGTGGAGCCCAACCTCCAGATCAATAATCCTCACTGCATGGAAAGCAGTTAATGCCAATGTTACAGATGGGGAAATTGATACCAAGAGCAAGAATGGACTAAATATTTAAAGAAGCAAGAGGTTATCCAGAAATTCAGACATGATCTGAAGACTGAAAAGATACCTGCTAATTCAGTTGAGCCTAGCAAATATTTCCCAAAGCCTTACCACTATTTTGAAAGACAAAGGATCAAGGAGGAACAGATCTCAAAACCCAAGATTGACAAAGGGAAAAAGATAGTAGATGACAAGATGCCTGAAGTGAAAGCAAAGATACAATTTGGAAAGGGCATAGTCATCAAAGAACCAGAAGATCATTAGAATGTATCTTCTAGGCATTTTTGTACTTTTACTGTTAGATCAGTATAACTAATCAAACAAATATAATCCTGAACAGATTCATAATGAAAATTTTGGTTATACTATGTTCTATATATATGTTTATCAATTGTGTCATTTCATATATTATTTAGCACTGTTGAATTTATAACTCTGTCATTGTATTTTAGTATCATGTTGTATATCATTGAAATGGGTTTATGACTTCTCCAAATAGGGGAAGATTATTGTGTACATTGGTCACAATGTACTTGATTTGAAGAAGCCCTTTCAACTCAATGATATACACATATTTGTATTTGGTGTATATTTTAGTTTATGTTTGTAGGATTACATGCTGATTGGATAGGTGGACACAGGAAGCTAACTTGTTTTTGAAGAAAAATTATCAAAGTTCAAAAGTGTCGACACACTTCAACTGTATCGACACCTTTGCAGTAGCAGTGTCATGACAAGTCAGCATAGTCTACATTCAACAACTTGCAGCGCAGAAAATTGACTAAGTACAAAAGTGTCGACACACTTCCACTGTGTCGACACCTTTAAAGAAGTTGTGTCGAGACAAGTCAGCTAACTTGACACATAGAAGATTCAAGATAGCTGTGTCGAGATAAGTTAGTTGTCTCGACACTTTGAAGACTAAGTCAGTTTACTCGACACTGTAAAGCTCAAAGTAGTTAAGTCGAGACAATACAACTATCTCGACACAAAGAAGATAGGAAATTTTACTAAGTAAAATTGTGTCGAGACAAATCAAATGTCTCGACACAATGAAGAACAAAATATGTCGACACAAGCATAACAAAAGATGTTGACACCAGGCAGAACAAAAGATGTCGACACCGAGCAGAGCAAAAGATGTCGACAAAAACAACGCTTGTGTCGAGACAAATCAACTGTCTCGACAATCTCAAGTTTCAGTTGAAAATTCCTTCAAGTAGAATTGTGTTGAGACTGCTAAGATGTCTCCACACAAGTGTCGAGACACTTTGGACATCTCGACACTTATGTTTCAGGAAATGTGCAGAGTCAACAAAAAAGTGCCAAGATGAGTCAGAACTGTCACATCAGGTACATGAATAAGATATATAAACAAAATAATCTAAGGGAGAATTTAATGTATGATGTCAAATGCTGATGTCATCATTTAGTAACTAAAAATCAAAAATCCATGAAGGATATAAATAAATGGGTAGTCTACACCAACAAGAGAGAGGGAGAATCGAAAAAGCAATCAAAAAATTCTGATTCATTTTCAATCCCAAGGAGGACGAAGAA
This sequence comes from Platanthera guangdongensis, assembly GCA_039583875.1. NCBI lineage: Eukaryota > Viridiplantae > Streptophyta > Magnoliopsida > Asparagales > Orchidaceae > Platanthera > Platanthera guangdongensis. The sequence continues at coordinate 132,728,043 of CM077160.1, forward strand.
GATGAAAGTCTTCAAGAAAATCTTCAGATCTTTTATACAAGTTGATTTGAAGATCAAGGTGGATCTGATCAACAATTTCTTCGAGATTATTAATCTGATCAACATCAAGAGATATCAGATTCAGAAAAGCAACTTATCAGCCAGCCAATTTATCAAGGAGAAATACATTGATGCTGATTGAAGAATCCGTGCAAACAGATAAGTCAGATTATAGAAATTCTATTTTCTGAGAATTTATTCTTTATACTTTACCTCTTTGTTTTATACTTTACCTCTTTATTTTATAAGATCTCCTAAAGATCTGAGTGGGTAGGAGATCTTATCTCTGAGTTGTAAGACTATTTTATAAAGGCTGAGGTAGAGTTCTTGAGGTACCTGAGATAGGTGGTTTGAGTGAATCACGAGTTGTGGGCCTATTTTATAAAGGATAAGGTAGGGTTCTTGAGGGACCTGAGGTAGGAGATTAGGAGAATCTCTGAGATAGGACCTGGTGGTCTAAGTGTAGGTTTCTTAACAGAAACTGAGCTTGTAAGATCTTTGGATCTGAGTTAAAGAGGAAGATCTATAACCATATCTAGCACATTGCTAGTGAGGAAGAAGGTGGAAAGTGGATGTACCCAAGAAAGGGGAACCACTATAAATTCTGTGTGTGTTGTTTGCTGTGAATTAATTCTGCTTGTGCTGTGTTGTGAAGCTTTAACTGCTGAATCTATTAAGTGATAATGATTTGCTACAGTATTTTAAAAGTCACCTATTCACCCCCCCTCTAGGTGATTATCTACCCATAGGATTATCTTTCCAGCATCGACTAATATTAGCCCATTCTGGGCCATTTTGTGAGGCTATTTCTTGACCACCCTTGCATCTCGATGGCCGACCACCAGCACCACCTCTGTCGAGGTGGTGGTGGTTGATTGGCGGCGGTTTGTTGGGCGAAAACAGACTCTACAGGAGATGCCAACTGAATGATTTTGGGTTGAAATCTTCCATTGATAAGCATGGATCCAATCTCTCTTGAGCTTGGATCTCTTCCTAAATGATCTAAGAAGCTAACACAAAGGGAGTGGGGAGGAAACATGTTATGATTGAGGCTTGATCTCGGGTATTCCTCCTGGTTTCGTGGCCGACCAACACCTCCAAACTCCTTGCCGATTCCTCGATTCTCAGTCAATTCCTTCAATCCAGGATAGCAGTTCTACTCCTCAAGGCCCTCTGAAGCTAATGATGAAGTCAATTCAGGCTAGGGTCGGCTTAAACCAGGAATGCCATTAAGTCTTTGATCGACCAAGAATAGGATGTTACTCCTAGCTTCCACTTGGCACCACCCTTGCTGGAATTCTATTGGGAATTATTCGAGGTGCTCAATTATGGCTTTGGGAGAGGTAATTGAAGGCCATGTGGCATTCTATCATAAATTCCATCCTTTGTCCTATTTTGAAATTGGGGGAAATTTCCAAATTTGCCCCTTGCATGTCTCCCTTTTCTAAAATTAGTGGGCATGGGGGTCTTTTGGCTATTGGGCTGTAGAGTGGGCTGATCTTGAGTGCTTTAGCACATTAGAAATGGGTTAGCCCCTTTGTTTTTTCATATTTAGGCCTAATTTGACAAAGGTTGACTTCCACGGTTAACTTGGTCAACTGAGGGTGGGGTTGACTCAACTTATAGTCAAGGATCCCATGGCACCACCCAATGTTGGTTGGGCCATGACGGGCCTTAATGGAGCTAATTGACCCATATATGTGTGATTTGACCAAAATTGACCTGGGCTTGACTTTGGTCAAATTAGGCAATTTGGTTGACCCAAGGTATGATCCATGATCAATTGACTCACTAATGAGATCGGGATAGTAGTGATGAGGTCTATTTGACCAATTGAAATCTAATTGAGTCATTTAGGGTTGAATTGAGCTAAGTTGACCCAAAGTTGACTTTGGTCAATTTCATGAAATAGATTGAGCCTAATAAATTATTATTGACCTAATGACCTCCCTTAGTGGTTAGGAGGGTAGTGGTGAGGTCAATTTGATCAATTGGGGTCCAATTGAGTCGTATTAGGGTTGGTTGACCTAGTTAGATCAAGGGTTCTCTATGTGAGTTCATCAAGTTTAGTGGGTACATAGGTCAACCATCTTGCCCTACCATAATTCACATTATAGGTCTAGTATAAATGAGGTGTTACAACTGAGGTCAAATACAGAGAGATTTCTACATTTGTGGGGGGGGGGGGGACCGAAAATGGCGGGGAAGGCGGCAAAACAAACAGAAACTATGTTGGCAAAGTTGTTCGCTCCAATTGCACCAGAAGCCCAACACCGACCAAAAAAGTGCCTTAGTATTTACATCTTGTGTATCTTTTTAGCGGTGTTCATGCACACTAAGAATGGCTATGTGCAGCCAAAATATAATTGCACCCAAATTCACTATGAGCACGCCGACAGGCTATGACTCACTGAAATGCTACAATATTTCATCCCTTTGAATTTTAGAGCCACCTCCCCACCTTGATCAATCTAATCCATCAGCAGCAAGTAGTCAAAATCCAGACAATCTTATATGAAATCAAAAGGCCTAAAGTTCACCTTCACCTACGCTTGCTATAAAAACCAGCATAACAGAGGGACTTCATCATCGCCCATGAAAAAGAGTTTTAGCTTCCAAGGCTTCTCTAATTCATGTTACAACACATCAACCTCTCCTTCCCCGTATTTGTCCTCATGTTCTCTTATCTGTATCAATGAAGTTGTTCTCATCTTCTCTACTCCATGGAGAGGGGACCAAAGGACCCCGCTTTCATAAGAAATACTCTTGTTCCAAGATTTGATTTGAACACACACTCAAGAGTCTCATTAGATATGAATTTTCCAGAACTAGCAACCATGTGTTGAAACTTTAGACACCCTTAGAGGGGGATAAGGGATTTATGATTTTTAACTTTAAATAAAAATATTATAGCAAATTAAATTATCTTCATAAATATTGTATAAAAAATATTACTTCAACTTCTCAGAAATGATAATAATGAAGAATCCTTTAATGTTGTTGTTGAAGCCGAGGTAATCTCTACTCCAAAATTTGTATCAAGGCAGTCTTAGGTTACCGGTTCAGCGGTCGGGCTTGACGACTAATGGGATAGGATGAAAATACAGTTAGGCAACAAAAGGATCTCAGGTGCTGCGGCAGGGAGGTCCAATCTGTAGGATCTTGTGGCGCCCTTAGAGGGGTGGGGGGGTGGGTGAATAAGGGCTCTTTAAACTTTTATAAACTTTTTATAAAATATGAAATTAGAACCAACGTTTGAGACACATCAATGAAATGAAAATCAAGATTTTATTTCTCCAAAATATATATGTAAAATGATTCCAAAAAAGCTTGAAATCAAGGCTTACAATGACAATAGTTTTTAGCTTTTTCACTGATCCTTCTCCCAAGAACCGGTAGGCTATAGTCAATATCTCCCTAGATATGGCTACTAGCCTCCCCCTAAATCAAACCTATGATCTAGACGCTGCACAAAACGCGGCGATTTACTCTTAAGCCACACAAGGACCTAGACACCACACACAAGATGGTGATTTGCCCCTAAGCCACACACGGACTAAGACACCACACACAAGGTGATGATTTTCCCTTCCCAATTACAAATATAAAAAGTGAAAATGAAAGTACAATAGTAAAACTTAAAAACTCCCTCAAAATCACGAGCTCTGAAGATGATGGTGGACTGATGAGAAGATCTCCAATCTTGAACGCACGGTCGTGTCTCATTCGCTCTTGAGATTTCAACGGACCAAGGGAGTTTGTCTGGAAACGGAGATGAAGGCTCAAAAGATTCTCCGGGAAAAACAAAGCTCTGCACGATCAATCTCTTCCCTAAAATTTTTTGGCCGTATATATCACTTCATGTTATCGCCGGTGGTAGCGTTAACGCCCCGCAATAGTGATAACTCTCTGTTGCTTGACACGTGGCACACGTCGCGCTGATTTTCAGATCTGAGCGGAGAACGTGATGATCGTGGGATATCGCTCGGCGACATCGGTATCGCCCCGCGATATCGCTGAACCGTGACTTCGTGCGTGACAACGTGCGGATTAAGGCTGACGTCAGCAGGAACTGATTATGCTATCGCCCGCGGTAGCGTTATCGCCAATGATAGCGCATTTTTCCTTTTCATCAATGTCATGCTCAGCCATTCCTTTGTACATAATTTTTGTTATCCCTGCACATTTAAAACATATACCAAGATCAAATACATCCGGTATTTGTTATTCTCAAACTAAGAAGCGCGGAACGCATGCTCCAACAATCTCCCCCTTTTGATAATAACAAATCCACTAAGAAAGAAATTGCGTGAGATCAGGAGAATGTGAAACAATTCAGATAATCATTATGAATCAAAGTGCAGAAATAGTGATAATAAACTCCCCATATAATAAATACTATGTAGACTATTTTCTCCCCCTATATTTTCCCTCTATTTAAAAGAAGAAATAATTACTCCCCCTAAATGTACTAATCAATTGATTTCGTACATAATCTCCCCCTTTTGTTATTAGCAAAAGATGGTGGGAAAGAAAATATAGCGTGGCGGAAATGCGGAAGTTGAAAGAAGCTGAGAGAGTATAAGTTAGTAAGAGAATTGAGAAGCACGAGGAGTAGGATAGGGACATTAAAAACCAGGGAATAGTATTACCATAAGATTTGGAATTTTATCAAAAACATGTGTGCTATGGAAAAATTAATTTAAGAGTTGAATTTAAACATTGAAATTTGTCAGGCCAAGATATCGAAATCAGGAAAATCGATGAAATAGAAGAGAAGAACTATGACCGGTCCAATTCTCATGAGAAGAAATTTTATAAATGATAATGATGTGTACATGTGAAGAGTGATTTAGTATACATATGTCTTAAGAAATAATGTTACATGAAGGTTTGCAAGATATGGATACAAGAAGCTAATATCTTTGCATAAATAACTTCATGTCATAAAGATTTTTTTGTTAAAAAAATGGCCAAGTTTGTTTGCACAAGACACTTTATAATACTTTTCAAGGTGCTCAACCTCACAATGCTCATTAAGACTTATCAGGAGGGTGAGTAGAGCTTGATTGGAGTATCCTAGTCATATGTACTTGTTTTTTTTTGTTGTTGTTTTTCATTCATTTTTCTTTGTGTAGAAACTTTGACTTAGAACTCCGAATTCACTTGTATTGCAAACAAAAAAAATATTTTTCTCAGAATGGCCATCAATTTTGAAAAATCAATTTGAATGAGGCATAAATGAAAGTTTTTGCGATGTATCCGAATCTTTGAAACAAACCAATAGCATGTAAGAAGAAACTTAAGTATGTGTAATTATCAGCTCGTGTCAGTGTGAGCACATTATCAAGCATAAAATGTTACTCATGCTTAGAGGCATGCGGACACAAGTCTATTCAAGTTCTAGTCATCAAGGATATAGGTAGATATCAAGAGCAAGACAAGTTAAAAACAATGTTCAAAGAACTTATAAACTAATAATCACACATGTACTAGGTATCGTAGCCTGATAAGCATCCAAAACTTTACTGTAACACTAGAAACAGTTTTTTTTAAAAAAAAATTGCAGAATATTTGGAAATTGTGGCTGAAAAATGCACTATCGCCAGCGGTAGCGATACCGCGCGGCGATAGCGTTTTTTGATATAAAAGTCGAAAAACCGGATGGGGCTGACACATCTCTTCCTTTTACCGACCTTGGATTGTTGGCCATCGTGTTCTTCAGCGGAAACCCTCAAGAAACTCCAAAAAATAAGGTTAGATCCCTCTTTATGGTTGTGTTTTATTTTTAAAAAAATATAGATCTGGACTCTAGATTATGAAAGGAGATAGATCTAGAAAAAAATTTTTGATTTTGGTCAGACATTTTGTTAAGAAATAATTTTGAAGAAGATATGTCATTTTGATGCAAAAACCTTACAAAAAAATGTGTTATAGGTGATAGATCTTTAAGATGTATTTAATTTTAGTAACTTTTCTGAATTTACTAGAGGAAATCTACACGAAATTGCAAAATAGGAGAAGTTTTTACACTATCGCCCGGCGATAGTACTGTCGCCGGCTATAGAAAAGAAATCTGTTTAAATTAAATTTTTTGAGTTAACACGATGTTGTCATAATGTTTTCAGGAATTGGCATCATCATCCCGTGCAAGAAAAAGCACCAGCCGCAACCCATATGCATCATATCAAACATACCCGGGAATTGAGAATGCGTCAGTTGGTATTGCTAAACTTTTGGATGAATCATTGCCACCACATATCTATGAACTACTTGTGGAGTCAGGTATAATGTCTCTCATTTTACCGAACCCTTTTAGCTCCATCTTTGTACGTGATTTTTATAATAATTTGGAAGACCCTAAATATACGGGGTTGAATGGAGGAGTAAGGTCTCGAATCCAAGGAGTTGAAATAGATATTACTCATGCTAATTTAAGACGAGAATATAATCTTGCCACTTGTGAAGAAAATTTTATGGATATAGTGGAGAATTACCGAAAGGATCGTAATTGGAGTATATTGAACCAAGTCCTTCATGGAAAGGAAAATAGGAGTTTGATTCAAGACATCTCATCACTCTCTCGCGATGCATTTGTGATTCAAGATATATTAAGAAACACGGTTATGTTGAAGTCCGGTGACACAAGGAAGATCACGGCTCAATTGAGCTTAGTGACGTACTATGTATTAGAGAGAGTCAAGTTTGATGTGGCGGATTTTGTATTATCCATCATACGATATACGTATAAAATGAAACATCCCCTTAGGAGGAAACTGAATACACTTCCTTTAGGAAGTGTTATTCAGATGATCGTATATCAAAAATATGATTGGATAGATCAAGAGTTCTACATTGATGATTGTATTCCGGCGATACATACCGTAGAACCAGCTAGAGGTCCATCTCCTAGGGCTGCCTCGTCATCAAGACAACCACTCCAAAGAGGAGGTTCTTTGCGTGAATTTATTGAGGATTTAAGAGAGACTGTGGAAGAGATGAAAGAGGAACAAAAGCGTAGCCATTCCGGTTTTCGAAAATTCATGAAGTTTCTGGTAAAGGGGCTGAAACTAAAGCCAACTCCGGAAGAGGAACGAGAATGGGGGAGTCCAGTCGAGGATCCTCCACGACATTCGATAAGGCGGACGTGAAGGCCTAGAGAACCAACTCCGACTTCCAGTGAAGATGTGAATGTGTCTACTGAAGAGAACATGGATGAATGACTTTTTATTGTCAGTGATGTAAGATTTTGTTGTTGACTGAATCTGGGATATCGCCGACGACAGTACTGTCGCCCGGCGATAGTGAAAACTCTATTAATTTGTGGTTTTGTTGTTTGTATTGTCTTTTTCAGTGTTATCCTATGTGCTGTCCAGTTTTATGTTATGTTTTATGTTATGTTTATGTGCTATCCAGTTCTTAATTTTGATTTATAATTCTAAGATTCCAAGTTCTAATCTTAACCTTGAAAAGCATGAATCATTAAGTGGTTTTGTGAAAATATCTGCTATTTGAGAATCTGTTCCAATAAAATTTATTTTAATATGTCCTTTCTTTATGTGATCCCTAATAAAATGATTACGAACATTTATATGTTTGGATCTAGAATGTATACGGGATTGTTCGTTAAATCGATAGCACTTTTGCTATCACATTTTAATTCAACATTATTTTGGTGTACGCCAAAATCTTCTAGTGTTTGTGTCATCCAAAGTGCTTGAGCGCAACAACTACTAAGTGCAATATATTCGGCCTCAGTAGTGGAGAGGGCAACAGAATTTTGTTTCCTACTCGACCAAGAAATAAGTGTGGGGCCAATAATGTGACAAGTGCCACTTGTGCTCTTTCGATCTAATGAACACCCCGCATAATCAGAATATCCATGTAAAATAAAAGAGTCATTATGAGGATACCATAAGACTAGTTTAGATGTTCCTATAAGATATCTAAAAATACGTTTCACCGCTTTTAAATGTGATTCTTTTGGATTAGCTTGAAACCTAGCACATAAACAAACGACGAACATAATATCGGGTCTAGAAGAAGTTAAATATAATAAAGACCCAATCATACTTCTATAAAGGGTTTGGTCAATTGAAATACCACTTTCATCTTTTCCCAATTTCAATGAAGCACTCATAGGAGTATTTGCATGTTTAAGGTTGTCAAATCCAAATCTTTTTAACATATCATGAATATACTTGGATTGACAAATAAAAATACCATCATATTTTTGCGTAATTTGAAAACCTAGAAAATATGAAAGTTCTCCTACCATGCTCATTTCAAATTCATTTTTCATAATTTGAACTACTTCATTGCATAACTCTTCATTAGTGGCTCCAAAAATAATATCATCAACATAAATTTGCAAAATAACTAAATCATGATCAATTTGTTTAATGAAGAGTGTAGAATCGGCACTTCCCATTTTATAATCGTGCTTTAATAAGTATTGAGTTAAACGATCATACCAAGCACGAGGCGCTTGTTTTAACCCATAAAGTGCTTTATCTAATTTATAAACATAATTTGGATATTTTTCATTAATAAAGCCAGGGGGTTGTTCTACATAAACCTCTTCTTTTATATACCAATTTAAAAATGCAGTTTTGACATCCATTTGATATAATTTAAATCTTTGAAAGCAAGCAAATGCAAGAAATATCCTAACCGCTTCTAATCTAGCAACGGGTGCAAAAGTTTCATCATAGTCTACCCCTTCAATTTGTGCATAACCTTTTGCAACTAATCTGGCTTTATTTCTAACAATTCTAGAATCACTATCCAATTTATTTTTAAAAATCCACTTTACTCCAACTACAGGATGATTTTTGGGTCGTTCTACAAGATTCCAAACCTTATTACGTTCAAATTGATTAAGTTCTTCATTCATTGCTAAAAATCAAAATTCATCATTTAAAGCGGTGGAAACATCTTTTGGTTCTATTTCAGAGACAAAGCAAAGGTTTGAAAACAAAACATGTAAAGAAGAACGAGTACTGACCCCTCTTTGTGGATCTCCAATAATAAGCTCTTTCGGATGATCCTTTGAAAATATCAATTCACTTGGAGGGACATGTTTTTCTCTTTCTTCTTCTTCTTTTCCTTCTTCATTCCTTTCATGTTCTTCTTCATCCTTTTCCATCAAAGGAAGGGGTTTATCTTCTTTTCCTGTAGTTTTCTTATCTACACATGGAACAAACTCATCAAACCTAACATGAATAGATTCTTCAACTATTTTCGTTCGTTTATTAAAAATTCTATAAGCTTTACTAGTTGAAGAATACCCAATAAAAACTCCTTCATCACATTTTCATCAAATTTTCCTAAGGAATCTTTAGAATTTAAAATAAAACATTTACAACCAAAAACCTTGAAATAAGAAACATTTGGTTTTTTATTAAACATTAATTCATAAGGAGTTACTTTTAAAATAGGGCGAAACATTACTCTATTAATTACATAACATGCAGTACTCACCGCTTCAGCCCAAAAAGATTTTGGTAATGTAAATTCAGATAATATCGTATGAGCTAGCTCTTGAAGAGTCCTATTTTTCCTCTCCACTACACCATTTTGCTGTGGTGTGCGTGGAGCGGAAAATTCATGTTTAATTCATAATTCCGTACAAAAAGAAATAAACTTTTCATTTTCAAATTTCCCTCCATGATCCGAACATATGCGTTTAATTTTTAACTCAAATTCATTTTGAATACGCAAACATAATTTAGAAAATTCTGAAAATGCATCAGATTTGGAGGTTAGAAACAAAGTCCAACAAAAACGTGAATAATCATCAATCAATACAAATGTATATTTTCTACCTCCTAAGCTAGAAATATTAATTGGCCCAAATAAATCCATATGAATTAATTGGAGTGGCCTAGTTGTAGAAATAATATTTTTACTTTTGAAAGATGATTTTGAAAATTTTCCTTTTTGACAAGGCTCACATAATGACGATAAATTCTCATTTAGCAATGGTAAGCCTTTGATTAATTTATCTCTTGAAAGTTTTTTAATTAACTTTGCACTAGTATGTCCAAGTCGCCTATGCCATAATTCTAACTCATCATTTTATGATAAAAAAACATTTTAAAGTAGAATTTGAAAAATCATGAAATTTAATCATATATACGTTATGACATCTAGGTGTGGTAAAAACAATTTCGTTTGTTTTGGAATCAATAATTTTGCATAAATTTGTAGAAGATTCAAACAAAACATTTAAACCCTTATCACATAATTGGCTAATAGAAATCAAATTATGTTTTAAACCTTCTACGAACAAAACATTTGAAATTGAAAAACTTTCGTTACCCACAACACCGATGCCGATGATTTTTCCTTTTTCATTATCTCCAAATGTAACAACTCCTCCTTTCTTCATCTCCAGGATAAGAAACTTCTCTTTATTACCCGTCATGTGCTTTGAACAACCTGAGTCCAAGTACCACACGTCTTCTTTACCCTTAGCCTGCCAACACACTTAGAAAGAGGATGTGAGTAAAGATCTGGCTACCCAAGTGGTTCCACCCATATATAGGTAGAAGCCTTAGGCATCCAGATTTGCTTAATTTTACTTTTTCCTTTCTTCCAGCACGAGTCCGTGGTGTGACGAAATCTATTGCATTTGGCACATGTAATGTAACGAGAAGAATATAACTTCTCTGGACTTTTACTGTAAGAAAATGTAGTATCAGTTAATTTATTATTATCATAATTTTTAAAACTCGATTTTTTGGATTTCTCGCTATCGCCGGCGGTAGTGCCTATCGTCGGGCGATAGTTTCCAGTCATGTATCCGAGTCCAAATCTTCCAGATCCGTGACATTGGTAACCTAAGATCATATCCAGTGATCTTTGGCCCAATCCAAAATTTTTCATGGCTAGTGTTAAGTCATGAACCTGGTTTCTCATTTCATTATTCTCGGATACTAGATTTACACATCTATGTTCAAAAGCTTTCTTTCCTTCATGGACTTTAGAAATAGAAGTTTTCAGATCTCTCTCTAAAATCTCATTCTTTTTAGTGAGAATTTTTATTTTTGAATGAGATTTGGAAAGAAATTCTTCAAGCTCTTTTATTCTTCCCATAAAGTGATCACACTCTTGGCAAGAGACTTTTTCTTTTCCAATAGTCTTATTTTCATTTAACAATTTTTTGTTTTCTTTAATTAAAACTTTATTTTCAGTTTTAAGAAGATCATTTTCTTTTAAACTTTTTTCAAAACATTTGCAAGTCTTTAAAAATTCAGAAAACAATTCATCATAAGTTGGAGGAGTTACCTCAGTGTCGCTTTGGACACTGCACTCGTCATCAGATATGACGCTTTTTCCCATTAGGCACATATTGACCTCCTCCTCCTCGCTTGAGCTTGAACTGCTTGCAATCTCAGAAGTAGTATCATCCCATGTTTCAGCTTTCAGGCCCTTCTTCTTCCCTTTTTTCTTCTTTTCTTTAAGTTCTTTCAAGTACTTTGGACACTTGCTTTGAATGTGTCCTAACTTCCTGCAATGATAGCACTCCGGTGGGGGTCTCTCTTCCTCCTCATTGTCGCATCCTTTTGTTTTTTCTTTCTAAACGTCTCCTTCTTAAAATATTTTTTAAAAGTATTTCTTCTCTCCAGATTTCTCATAAATTTTTTAAATTTTCTAACAAAGAGACTTTCCTCATCTTCTTCTTCCTCCTCAGAATTACTACATTTCACTTTCTTAGATCTTAGAGCCAACCCCTTTTTCTTAGGCTCCATGTACTCTTGTTGTTGAATTTTCAATTCAACTTCATGAGTTTTCAAGTTCCCAATCAAGCTTTCAATATTAAGAGATTTAAGATCATGAGATTCAGAAATAGCTGTCACTTTGGGATTAAACTTAGGGGGGAGAGATCTAAGAAGTTTTCTCACCAAATCACCATTTGAAAAAATTTTACCAAGCACTTTTGAGTCATTCACTATCTTGGTTAATCGGGTGTACATTGAGTCTACGTCCTCATCCACTTCCATCCTAAACTTTTCAAATTCCGATTCCAGTTGAAACAGCTTCGAGTCCTTCACCTACGAGGTACCTTCATGAGTTACTTCAAGTAAATTCCAAATCTCATAAGCATTATTGCAAGCACAAGTTTTATTAAATTCAGTCCTATCTAATGCACAAAATAATGCATTCATGGCTTTTGCATTATTTTTGCACCTTAGCTTATCCTGATCATCCCATTTATCTTTTGGTTTTTCCATTACTACATCGCCTACTGTATAAGTGGGATGAGCATAATTAGTCTCTACCATATTCCAAACTTCAATGTCAAGAGAAATAAGAAAACACTTCATCCTAGTTTTCCAGTAATTATAGTCAGATCCAGTGAATAATGGAGGTCTACTAATTCCTTGCCCCTCAGAGAAAGCATGGTCATGCTGCGCCATAATTCCTAGTGGTAAAACCGTATTAGGAATAACCTGGCTTTGATACCACTTGTAGGATCTTATGGCGCCCTTAGAGGGGGGGGGGGGGGTGAATAAGGGCTCTTTAAACTTTTATAAACTTTTTATAAAATATGAAATTAGAACCAACGTTTGAGACACATCAATAAAATGAAAATCAAGATTTTATTTCTCCAAAATATATATGTAAAATGATTCTAATAAAGCTTGAAATCAAGGCTTACAATGACAATAGTTTTTAGCTTTTTCACTGATCCTTCTCCCAAGAACCGGTAGGCTATAGTCAATATCTCCCTAGATATGGCTACAAGCCTCCCCCTAAATCAAACCTATGATCTAGACGCTGCACAAAACACAGAGATTTACTCCTAAGCCACACAAGGACCTAGACACCACACACAAGATGGTGATTTGCCCCTAAGCCACACACGAACTTAGACACCACACACAAGATGATGATTTTCCCTTCCTAATTACAAAGATAAAAAGTGAAAATGAAAGTACAATAGTAAAACTTAAAAAGTCCCTCAAAATCACGAGCTCTGAAGATGATGGTGGACTGATGAGAAGATCTCCAATCTTGAACGCACGGTCGTGTCTCCTTCGCTCTTGAGATTTCAACGGACCAAGGGAGTTCGTCTGGAAACGGAGATGAAGGCTCAGAAGATTCTCCGGGAAAAACAAAGCTCTGCACGATCAATCTCTTCCCTGAAATTTTTTGGCCGTATATATCACTTCATGTTATCGCCGGCGGTAGCGTTAACACCCCGTGATAGTGATAACTCTCCGTTGCTTGATACGTGGCACACGTCGCGCTTATTTTCAGATCTGAGCGGAGAACGTGACGATCGTGGGATATCGCTCGGCGACATCGGTATCGCCCCGCGATATCGCTGAACCGTGACTTCGTGCGCGACAACGTGCGGATTAAGGCTGACGTCAGCAGGAACTGATTATGCTATCGCCCGCGGTAGCGTTATTGCCTGTGATAACGCGTTTTTCCTTTTTATCAATGTCATGCTCAGCCATTCCTTGTACATAATTTTTGTTATCCCTGCACATTTAAAACACATACCAAGATCAAATACATCCGGGATTTGTTATTCTCAAACTAAGAAGCGCGGAACGCATGCTCCAACATCATCACGTACCTGGATGGTTAGAAGAAGCTTCCCCTCCACAACCAAAGATGGTCAAGCAGGGTACGAGGTAGACTCAAGCTGACAACCAAGTCAATGCAGCAAATAAGATGTATGGTTGCAAGATCATGACATGTCTCTCTGAAGAAAGGATCCAAAGACTCAGCTCGAAGTCTAGGAAATAAGGTGCTCGAGATCTTTTGCACGATTTTGCAGTCCATCTCCCCGTATCCCTGAGATCCGATTTATAGGCAAATCCGAAGGGAGGGGGGGTCTTATTTATAGCCCCACCCCTGGCGACTAGGCGACTTCTTAGTGGAGCTCGCTTGGCTGGGCGAGTAATAGGCCTAGTCGCCTACCTGGCGAGTATGTGAGGGGAGCTCGTCATACTCGCTCAGGCCTTCTGCCGTCTTGCGCGTTTAATCTGACTTCTGTCTTGACTTGATGACTTTGACTCTTGCTGACCTGGCTTTAGAGGGGTCCACCCTCGACGAATATGAGTTGTATGCTGAAAATTGTGAAGTGAAAGTGGGTGATTGGACTTGGGCAACCTATCCGCGCGGACTACGCGGACAGGGTTTGCGGACAGCAAGGTTGGCAGAGCTGTTGCAAACAGTTTGTTCTGTGGTGTCCTGGGCGGTCTGTTCGCGCGGACTAAGCGAACAACATCGTCGGTTTGCCAGACTGGCTTATGCTCAGCAGGTAGTTGGCTGCTAGAAGGTAACCAGGCGAATAGCGACTTTATCCGCGGAGTCCGGCAAGGAGTAGACTAGACTAGAGCTTGGCAGACCGGCTTGGCAGAAGCCTTGGTCTTGCTCTTGTGAAGCGGCAAGTGGAATCCGCGGAGGTCTCCAGTCAGTGCGGATAGGTGCTGGAGTTCGCCGGGATAGGAAGACTGGATACAGTGTCTGCCAGTAAGTGCGGACTAGCCCTTGTGGCCAGTGGTGTGGACTTGGTTGGTTCTGAACCAAGTCTAGGTTTGGCTCAGTCCGGGGAGATCGCGCAGTGAAGCGCGGACTGCTTCTTAGTCCTCTGAGCTCGGCACAGTGTCGTGTGCTTTGGTTGTGATCTTGAGGAATGCGGACTGGAGTTGCGTCCGTAAGAGCGTGCGGACTGGAGCTGTGTCCGCTGAGTCGGGTAGCTGCCTTACTGGCATGGCTGTGGACTCAGGATATGCTGATTGGAGTTATCTATAGTGTGTGCAGACTGGAGCTGTGTCCGTTGAGTCCGGCAGTTGCCTTGGTGGCGAGGCTGTGGGCTCGAGATAAGCGGACTGGAGCTGTGTCCGCGGATAAGCGGACAAAGTTGTTGCAGAGTTCGGCTGTGGCGGTCTTGGCTTGGCCTTTGGCTACAAGGCAGAATGGCGTTGATGTTCAGCCTTGATGAAGCATAGGCGGACTGGCTATGCTGCATAGGTCGCAACGGACAGTAGTGTATCCGCGGTTTGCGGAGACACTTGTTCTTGCTGCGGGATGAGACGGTGTTCCTATCGACTAGGGCGGTGACCACACTCCTCATCGTGCCTAAAAATAGGACCTATGTCACATTAGGAATGAGTACGAATGAACAGTTGTGCGGATATTGCTGAAAAGCAAGGACTTGGCTCTGATTGCGGTCAGGGACAGTGCGGACTCTGCGATTAAGCAACAGGCGGTAAACAGCAGGTCGCGGAGGGAGACCAGGTGGTTTTCTCTCTGGAAACTTGTTTCCGGGTTCAATAAGTCATCTGCTTCAGGCGGCCTGTTCAGTTCAGTATCAGCAGCTTGTGCGGTCTGGCGGCTAGGCAACCTCACAGTCAGGCGGCTTGCAGATCGGCGGCTAGAGCTCAGCATCGGAATAAGGGGTAGTCCGCGCGGCTTGGTTGCGGTCTGGCGACCTGGCAGACTGTGTGGACTCCTTAGCAATAGATCCGGCGGCTACGTGTTGAGTCCGCGCGGCTTGACTTGTCTTAGTTTTTGTAATTTTCTCTGCTCTCCCTGTGGTGGTGTTGGCGAATCATGTCTCGCCATGTATGTCTTGCCTTGTAAAGAAGATTGTTGTTAATCAATATAGACTTTTGTTGCTGCATGTGTTTCTAATTGTGACTGACTTTAGTTGAGATAATCCCTGCTCATTCCAAGATCTGAAAATTTCAACATGATATTAGAGGGAGGTTTGAAGTGGATAAACAGTGATCAACTGAAATAGTTGCTCTTGTGAAAAGGGAATCAGTGGTAGAACCATGGCAGTCGAATATGCAAGTGGTCTTGGGATTGATCTTCTTACCAAGACTAACTTTGAGAGGTGGAAGTATTGCATGAAGAGCTTTCTTCTTGGCGAGGACCTTTGGGAGGTGGTGTGCGGAACAGAAAGACAAGAGGTTACTGCTGGCAATGCCGAAGAGATAAGAGCTTGGAAGGAGGCAAATGCAAAAGCGGAATTTATTCTCAAGCAGGTGATATCATCGGAGCTCTTGGACCACATCAATGAATGTCGGTCAGCTACTGAGGTCTAGACTTCCCTTGATGGGTTGTTCAGGAAGGAGGTGAAGGTTGCTGCGAAGGATGGTCCTTCTACTTCATATCAGCAAGAGAGGAGTGTTTCTCCTAAGCGTGATGAGAAGAGGAAGGAAGGACCAAGGTGATATAAATGCAAGCAACATTATCATCTCAGGAAGGAGTGTAAGGTTGTCTTGCACTCGGTGAACATTGCTCATGTTGGAAGTAAGCAGAAGAACTTGGTTGGGTCATCAATAAGTTCTGATACTTTTCGGATGAAGTCCAGTGATAGTGCAGCTATCTGGCATGAGAGACTGGGACATGTGAGGATGGACAAGCTGAAAGCAATGGCAGTAAGAAGACTCGTAAGAGGCTTGCCTAGATGGTCATCCTACTGCGATGGTCAAGCATGCACGGGATGTCAACACAGTGAAGCTTATCGCTTTATGGTTGATAAGACGCAGTCCAAATATAAAGCACCTTTGGAGGTTGTCCATTGTGATCTGGTGGGACCAACCATTACCGCCAGTGTTGGATGCAGCAGGTACATGCTGATATTGGTTGATGACTATTCGAGGTATACTTGGGTATACTTTATGAAGGAGAAGTCGAACATGTTCCGCTTGTTTGTGGAGTTCAAGAAGCTTGTGGACGACCAGCTTGACATGCGGATAAAGAAGTTGAGGACAAGCATCGGTGGTGAGTTCGGCTCAACCGAGTTCTCAAACTTTTGCAGGAAGCATGGGATCCAAAGGGAGCTCTCTCATGGACATACTCCACAGAAAGGTGGTGTTGCAACTCGGATGATCCATCTGTTGACGGAGACCTATAAGTGTTGGCTTTAGTGCAAAGGCATTCCTAAGGCTTTTTAGGCAGAAGGAATGACCTGTGCGGCACATATCATCAATCAGATGCCTCTTAATCCGATCATTGTGAAGACTCTGGTTGAGCTGATGTTCGGGGTGAAGCCCAGTATGAAGCACCTTCGGGTGTTTGGATCTACCTGCTACGTACACGCTCCGGATTCTCTCAAGATAAAGCTAGTCTTTGTTGGGTATGATGAGCAGAAGAGGAGATGGAGGTGTATGGATCCTGCGGCAAAGAGGTTCATCATGTCGAGAGACATTGTCTTCGATGAGCTGATGTCATCTTGGAGTAGCTCTTGTGTGGAGCTAGAGGAGAGCAGGTTAGATGGTGGGCTGAAGAAGGCTGCTGCTAAGGTTCAGATGGAGTTGCATGTGTCACCAGGAGCTCCAGGCTGTTCTAGCTCTGGGGTAAAGGTGTCAGGGTCAGGAAGTAGGGGAGCGATGCTCCAAGTGCTTCTGTCTCAAAGACGGAGGATTCTGGATCGGGAAGCAGGGGGAGCGATGTTCTAGGTAGTTCTTATTCGAGAGCGGAGGCTTCTAGTTCAGGTAGCAGGGGGAGAGTTGCTCTAGGTGCTCTTGGTTCTAGTGTGGTAGCTTCTTGTTCAGGAAGCAAGGGGAGCATTGTTCCAGGATTGCCCGGGAATGGAGCTGGTTCAGGAGGAGCAGCAGAGGTACCTAGTCGTGATTAGGTTCTTCAAAGGTCGAAGAGGATTAGCAACCCACCAGCTCGATATAGCGAAGGGAACGCGGTGAGCTTGGTCTCATGTTTCCTTGCAAGCCCTCAAGTCGAGCGAGTTCCTTCTAGCTGTGATGACACCATTAGAGTCAAGGAGGTGGATGATGCAAAAGCTGAGGAGGTGACTACTCTCAGAGGTGATAAGGCTTGGGCCCTTATGCCCAAGGTCGTTGGTGATACTCCTATGACGCATGAGTGGAGGTCGAAGCTGAAGAAGAAGGCAGAAGGAAGCATGGCTCCTTTTGGGAGATGCTGGAGGGCTCCCTCATGGTCCAGGATATGCAGGGCGGGGACTATATCTTGGATTTCTCCTCGAAGGCGCTATCGGAGGGACCAGGTGCAAGATTACGGGAGCTGCTGGGGTTGTTCACCACTTCTCACTTTAAGGAGGAGTGTTGAAAATGATGAAGTGAAAGTGGGTGATTGGACTTGGGCAACCTATCCGTATGGACTATGCGGATAGGGTTGGCGGACAGCCAAGTCGGTAGAGCTATTGTAGATGGTTTGTTCTGTGGTGACCTGGGCGGTCTGTTCGCACGGACTAAGCAAACATCAGTGGAGGTTTGCCATGCCGGCTTGTGCTCAATAGGCAGTTGGATCCCAGAAGATAACCGGGCGAATAGCGACTCTATCCGTGGAGTCCGGTAAGGAGCAGACTAGACTAGAGCTTGGCAAACCGGCTTTGCAGAAGCCTTGGTCTTGCTCTGGTGAAGCGGCAAGTGGAAGCCGCAGAGGTCACCAGTCAGTGCGGATAGGTGCTGGATTTCGTCGGGATAGGCGGACTGGATCCAATGTCTGCCAGTAAGTGCGGACTGGCCCTTGTGGCCAGTGGTGTGGACTTGGTTGGTTATGAACCAAGTCCAGGTTTGGCTCAGTCTGGGGAGATCGCGCAGTGAAGTGCGGACTGCTTCTCACTCCGCTGAGCTTGGCGGCAGTGTCGTGTGCTTTGGTTGTGAGCTTAAGGAATGCGGACTGTAGTTGCGTCCGCAAGAGCATATGGACTGGAGCTGTGTCTGCTGAGTCCGACAGCTACCTTGCTGGCATGGCTGTGGACTCAGGATATGCGGACTGGATCTGTCTACAGTGTGTGTAGACTGGAGCTGTGTCCGCTAAGTCTGGCAGTTGCCTTGGTGGCGAGGCTGTAGGCTCGGGATAAGCAGACTGGTGCTATGTCCGCGGATAGGCGAACAAAGTTTTTGCAGAGTTCAGCAATGGTTGTCTTGGCTTGGCCTTTGGCGACAAGGCGGATTGGTGTTAATGTCTGGCCTTGATGAAACATAGGCAGACTGGCTATCCTATATAGGTCGCGGAGGATTGAAGTGTATCCGTGGTTTGCAGAGACACTTGTTCTTGCTGCAGGATGAGGCGATGTTCCTATCGACTAGGGCGGTGACGACACTCCTCATCATGCCTATAAATAGGACCCGTCACATCAGGAATGAGTACGAATGAAAAGTTGTGCGGATAGCGCTGGAAAGCCAGGACTTGGCTCTGATTGCGGCTAGGGACAGTGCGGACTTTACGGTTAAGCAATATGCGGTAAACAGCAGGTTGCAGATAGCGGCTAGGTGGTTTTCTCTTTGGCAACTTGTTTTCGGGTTCAATAAGTCATCTGCTTCAGGCGGCCTATTCAGTTTGGCATCAGCAGCTTGTGCGGTCTGACGGCTATGGGTCGGCTAGAGCTCAGCATCAGAATAAGGGGTAGTCCGCGCGGCTTGGTTGTGGTCTGGCGACCTGGCGGATTATGCGGACTCCTTAGCAGTAGATCCGGTGGCTACGTGTTGAGTCCGCGCGACTTGACTTGTCTTGGTTTTTGTAATTGTCTTTGCTTTCCCTGTGGTGGTTTTGGCGAATCATATCTTGCCATGTATGTCTCACCTTGTAAAGAAGATTGGTGTTAATCAATATAGACTCTTGTTGCTGCACATGTTTATGGTTGTGACTGACTTTAGTTGAGATAACCCCTACTCATTCTAAGATCCGGAAATTTCAACATTGTATACAATCCCCGCTCTTTCAGAGCGATGTAAGAGCTCGAAAAGAAACATCCAATACATATTAGATGAGCTGCTTGAGCGAGTATCTGAGTTACTCACAACAGATGAATGCCTGTGTTGGATCCCTAGTTTGGATTTGTGCTAGGTTCATTAATTAGGATGAATTTTGATCCACATTATATAGCCAGGGTCAAGTCTATGAGTCCTAGAGTTTAGGCTAAGTCATTAGGTTAAACCTTCATGGACCAGCCAGCAGAAGACCTCAGTAGACCCAGACTTAGAAGAATTCGGAGTTAAAATTATCAGTTCAAAATTCTTCGAACTCAGCTCGACGATCGTCGATCGCAGATCAACGAACTCAGAGTTACTTCTCTAAGTTGAGATCGATGATATTCGAGCTCAGTTCGACGATCTCTTCATTCAGACAGATTCTCTGCTCGAATTTTGGAGTTTAACTTCAATAGATTCCTTCCAGTTTATGTTCTCTGAACTCAAGTCGACGAAGACAGGTTCTCTGCTCGACGAACTTAGAGTGCAGAATTGGCTAGTTATTTGCAGAATGCAGTTCGCTGAGCTCTGGTCGACGAACAAGAATTATTAGCTCAACGAACTTGGATCTCCAGTAGACGAATTTTGTTCAGAGCTCGACGAATTCTATCCCAAGCCATACTTAGCAGTTTTCCTTATTCTGTCCTTATTTATTATATTATTTAGCAGTAATTCTCTAAGTAATTAATGTTTATATTCCCCTGAATATAGTCGTTATTGGCAACATTAATTATGATCTTCATCGGGGTTAATTACTTGCTTTTTAATGGGACATTTGGGGAAACTCTTTGATGAATATTCCAGCCATTTCATTCTCCTGATCAATCAATAATTAATGCTTGGAATTCAAAATTTCAAAGGAGAATTTTGACAGCAGAATATAAAAGAGATTTTTCTCTTTTAAGACAATAGAACAATAGAGACAAAATAGACAAGCAAGAAAGTGCATACAAAGAAAATATACAGAACTTTCTTCTCTGTGCTGAAAACTACCTGTTTTCCCCTTGTACTTTCTGAAGACTTAAGAAGAGCAACAATCAAACATCAAGAGTCTTCTTCAACTTCTACTCCAGGAATACTCGAGGACAACAAATTTAAATCAGTCAGAAATTCCTGGATCACTTCAAGACAAGGGTGAAGACCTACACCCTGAGCAAGGCTCCAAGCTTTCTGAACCATTCTTATTTCAGAAGGAGCTTTCACAACAGCAATCCACTAGTATTCTCTGTTGTATAGATAAAAGAGAAGACACCATCAACTCTCTCTCAACCTCCTATAAAAAGGGTTTACTAACTCCCTTCAAAAGTTTATTCTTGATTTTTGGGCACCTGATCAAAAGCCTAAAGGGTTGTGAGATCTCCCTGTAAATAGATCTTGTGGTGGCAGTCACCTGATCAAAAACCTGATGGTGGATTCCTACCAGGGTGGTAGAAGAGTGGATGTACCCAGTTTGGGGAACCATAATAAAATTCTTGTGTTGTCTGGTTGCCTATTTTCTTTTTGTTCTTGTTGTGTTGTGATAGATTTGCTTAGATTGCATTTCTTTTTATACTACTTTTAATATCACCTATTTTACTCTGATAAACTTTAAAGCAGCCAAAAAAATTTTATTATACTCTATTCACCCCCCCTAGAGTAATCAGATCTATCCCATATCTTTCATTGGTATCAGTGGTATACCATTTCTTTCAATTGGTATCAGAGGGGTGTTCCTTTGGTTGGACAAGCTAACACGTGAAACAAAAGATCCTTGTTAGATCTGATTTCTAAGTCCCTAGTTTTTCTATTTATTTCATATTATGACACAAAACAAAGATTATGCAAGCACCAGACCTCCAGTTTGCAACCTGAATAGGTTTGTTATCTGGAAGACAAGAATTAGGCTTTATATGAACTCTATTGATGAAGACATATATAATTCTATTTTGACATAACCACCAGCTCCAGTGGCTACAACTACTACAACTTCCAGCACATATTCTGTTCCACCGCCTGAGTGGACAGATGCACAGAAGAAGGCCAAGATAGCAGATGCCAATGATATGAACATCTTAGCACAGACTATGTCAGATGACATATTCCAGAAAGTGGTTGAGTGCACATCAACCAAAGCTATCTGGGATTCTCTTAACCAGATGGTTGTTGGATCTGCAAATGAGAGAAAAGACAAAAGATCTAATCTCATCTCCCTGTATGAAAATTTCAAGAAAGAAGAATCTGAGTCTGTGAGTGACATATACAACAGACTAAGCTCAATCATCAATGAGCTGAAGACTATGGACAAGAACATCACCCTCACAAAGGTTAATGATAAAATCCTCATGTGCTTCCCTAGCTCATGGGATTCCAGAATATGGCCAATCAAGGAGGCCAGAAGTCTTAATGAGATTTCCACTGAATCTCTTCTTGGAAAGCTCAAATCATATGAACAACTAATAAAGACAAGAGAAGCTGTAGAGCAGAAGACTCCTGCAGCAACAAGAAAGGAGCAAAACATAGCTTTCAAAACTTCAGAAGAATCAAAAACTTCAACAGTTAGTGAAGAACTTCTGAGTCTCTTAGCCAAGAGATTTTACAAAATGACAAATAAGGACTTCATAAGAAAGTCATCTAGGCAAGATGACAAGCCAAGGTATGACAAGACATCAACTAAAGAAGTTGTTTGCTTTGGTTGCAGGAAGCCTGGACACTTTATATCAGAGTGTCCATAGAACAAAAAGAAGGAGAAAAGAGGAGAAAAAGAAACCAGAAAGCAGCATTACAGCAAGCCCTCCTCCAGCAAGCATAAAAGGAAGGAGAAAGGGTTTGTGGCTGAGACATGGAGTGAAACCGAAGATGAATCTTCATCTTCTAGCTCCAGTGAAGATGAAGAAGAGGCTAAAGCAAAGGAGATTTGTCTGATGGCCATTGATGCATCAAGAAGCCCATCTAAAGCTGAGCAATTAGACAGTGAAGAACCATCTGAATCTGAGGTAAATCAGGTATTATCTTCCTTTGATTTCAATTCAGAAAATTTTATAACTGAATTTAAATCTTTATGTATGGATTTAATTAATTCTAAAAAAGAGATTAAACATTTTAGAGAAAAATTGACTAATCAAGAAAACTTCCTTTTTGAAAATGTCAAATTAAAAGATGAATTAACCCTAGCTAAAGAACAAATCATCTCATTAAAAACTGAATTGGCTGAGACAAGGCAACTTGAAGAATCCCTAAATGGGAGAAGCATCAAGATGATGGACATCACAAGCACAGTAAATGCCAGACTTAATGGCAAGCTGGGCTTAGGTGCTTCATCAAGCCAACCACCACTGATTCGGAAGAATATTTTAACAACACCAATAAAATTTGTCTCAGAAAAGTGTGAAGAAAAGCTAAATGAAGATAATCAACCATTTGAAATCACTCAAAAGACCAAGAAAAAGAGAAAGAAAAATAAGAAATCAAGTCGACGAACTCGGAATGCAAACTTTCATTGTAATTATTCGTTGAACTATGATCGACGAAACCAGTATGGTTCGTCGACCCGAGATCGACGATATTGGGGCCCAGAAAATGAATACTTTCATTCTCTGAGTGGAGTTCGACAAACTCATCCCCATTCGTCGAACTAAGATCGACGAACTTACCAGAATTCGTCGAAACCAGTTCCTCATAACAAAAACTTTAATTCATATAGATCATTTAATCAACCAAGATAATATGTTAATCCATTCACCCAGTGGATAATTCCACCTAGAATATTTCACCCTTTAGGTTATAAAAACCAACCTGAATACTCTTATATTTCCAGTTTTAATTATGAAAAGAAATAAGGTCCCAAGGTAACCTGGGTCAAGAATAGCTAATCTGTTTTATTGCAGGTGAAAGACTATCCCACCACAGAGTAACAGTGGTATCTGGATAGTAGTTGTTCAATGCATATGACTGGAAATAAGGACAACCTAATCAACTATAAGCCTAAGCTAGGACCCAAAGTAATATTTGGTGATTCCAATTATGGCCAAACTAAAGGATATGGAAAGGTCAAAATTGCAGCAGTCACCTTCAGGAATGTAGCTTATGTAAGTGGACTAAAGCACAACCTTATATCCATAAGTCAGTTATATGATGAAAGGTTTCAGGTATCATTTAACAAAACTTCTTGTATTATTACTTCTATAGATAACCAAGTAGTATTAACTGGCACTAGAGTAGGAAATATATATGTAGTTATTTTTAAGTCAGCTAAAATTGAAATATGCTTGTTTAAACAAACTAGTAATAATAATGATCTTTGGCATAGGAGATTAGGACATATAAACCTGAAAAACATTGCTAAACTCTCTAGGGACAACCTTGATAGAGGATTTCCTTCTTGCCCCTACAAGAAGGAAAGCCTTTGCAGGGCTTGTCAGTTAGGCAAGCAAACTAAAAATAGTTTTATGTCACTTAATAAGAGTGATTCACCTAGGATTCTGTATTTGCTATACATGGATCTTTTTGGACCCATTGCTGTACAGAGCCAAGGAGGAAAGTCTTATACCTTAGTGATTGTTGCTGACTTCGCAAGGTTCACTTGGGTGTTCTTCTTGAGAAACAAGTTAGATAACTTCAAGGTTCTTACAGATTTTCTTAAGAGCATAAGGATTGAGTACTCTACTCTAGTTGCATTGATCAGAAGTGATCATGGTACTGAGTTTGAGTCTCTTCCCATGCAAGAATTCTATGAGAAGGAAGGTATCATGCATTGTTTCTCTGCTCCTAGAACTCCTGAACAAAATTAGGTAGCTGAAAGGAAAAACAAAACACTGATTGAAGCTGCATGCATATTACTTGCAGATGCTCACTTGCCCCATCCTTTTGGGCAGAGGCTGTGAGCACAGCAAACTATGTACTGAATAGAAGTTTGATACATAAACTTAAGGGCAAGACCCCCTATGAACTACTCAAAGGGAAGAAACCTAAAGTAGAATATTTTAGAATTTTTGGTTGCATTTGTTACATCCATAACAACAATAAGAGACACATTAGAAAGTTTGAAACCAAGGCTGAAATAGGAATTTTTCTTGGATATTCCCAAGTAATCAAGGCTTATAGGGTTTACAATAAATCAACTATGAAAATGGAAGAGTCTATTCACATTTCTTTTGGTGAAACTAACATGTATTACAAGGAGAAGATTCCTTCTACTAGTGAGAACTTGCAGGAACCACACTTATGTGAGAAATTGGATGAATTGACCCTCACCAATGAGGTTGTTACACATCCTTCTCCACATGTTGTTGAAGACAGTGAAGATAAAGACATTGAACTAAGAGAAGATCAGCCAACAACAACTATAATTCCACAAGAGGAATTAATTCCTCAAGCTGTTGCTCAACCAACTCCTCCTACTGAATTAGTCACACTTAGAGATCACCCTATATCTCAAGTGATTGCAGACATTTCAGTGAGTGTGCAGACAAGGCATCAACTCCACCATGACATAATGCATGCATGCTATATATCTCAAATTGAGCCACAATCCATTAAAGATGCTGAGCAAGATCCACACTGGATTATTGCAATGCAAGAGGAGCTCAACCAATTTGAGAGATGTAAAGTTTGGGATTTAGTTCCAAGGCCCAAAGACTACCCAGACATTAAAACTAAGTGGATATTTAGAAACAAACTAGATGCTCAAAGTCTTATCATAATGAACAAGGCTAGATTAGTTGCTCAAGGATATAGACAAGAGGAAGACATAGATTATGACCAAACATTTGCCCATGTTGCAAGGATTGAAGCAATCAGGATATTTTTATCTTATGCAGCCTACAAGAAGTTCACAGTATATCAAATTGATGTCAAAAGTGCATTCCTAAATGGTGAACTTAAAGAAGAGGTCTATGTAGAATAACCACTAGGTTTTATTTCTCCTACTCATCCCTCTTATGTTTTCAAATTGCATAAGGCTCTCTATGGTCTAAAGCAAGCTCCAAGAGCTTGGTATGAAACCTTAACTAGCTTTCTCTTAGAGCATAACTTTTCTAGAGGCATAGTAAATATGACTTTATTTATCAAGCATCATCAAGATAAAATCTTGTTAGTACAAATATATGTATATGACATTATATTTAGTTCTACAGATTCCAAACTATGCAAAAGGTTCTCCAACCTTATGCATTCCAAGTTTGAAATGAGTAGCATGGGTGAGCTCTCCTACTTTCTTGGTCTCCAAGTGAAGTAGTCTCCTGATGGCATCTTCTTGTCCCAATCCAAATATGTTAAGGAGCTGATAAAAAGGTTTGGGATGGCTGATGCTTCGGCTAAGAAAACACCTATGGCTACAAATACTGTAATTGATTCTGATGAACATGGAAAACATGTAGATCAGAAATTATATAGGGCCATTGGTGGGTCCCTATTATATCTTATAGCAAGTAGAACAGACATCATGTTTGCTACATGTCTTTGTGCTAGGTTCCAGGTGAACCCTAAAGAATCTCACCTTATTTTCTTAAAAAGAATTTAGAGATATATAAAGAGTTGCCCTAATTTAGGACTCTGGTATCCAACTGAGTCAGAATTTGAGTTAACTAGATACTCTGATATTGACTTTGCTAGATGTAGAGTGGACAGAAAGATCACATCAAGTACATGTCAGTTCCTTGGTGATAGGCTAGTGTCTTGGTTTTGCAAGAAGCAAACATCTGTGTATACTTCAATAGCAGAAGCTGAGTATATAGCAGCTGGCAGTTGTTGTTCACAGATGTTGTGGATTCAGAACCAACTCCTAGACTATGGTGTCAACTTAAATAATTCAACTCTACTTTATGATAATACTAGTACAATTTCTATTGCACAGAATCTAGTGCATCATAGTAGAACTAAGCATATAGATGTAAGACATCATTTCATTAGAGAGTGTGTTAACAAAAATAAAATTAATCTCACCTTTGTCTCTACTGATTTGCAAAAGTCAGATATCTTCACCAAACCCTTGGATGAGAAGAAACATCCGTTCTTTATGAATCAGCTAGTCATGATAAATAGAGATGCATTAATTTGACTTTCAGTCTGTGGTCGAAGAATTTGCAACAGTTCATCAAACGGAGATCGACGAACTGAGAAAAGTTCTTGAGAAATTCGTCGACCTGAGATCGACGAACTCTCTGTATGTGAAGTTCTATTCATCGAATGGAGATCGACGATATTACTTCAAAAAAATTTCATCGACCCGAGCACGACGAAATGTTTTCCCTTCTTCAGACTGAGATCAACAAACTCTTTTGTCAATAAAATATTTCGTCGAACTCAGATCGAAGAATTTTGTTTATTTTGCAGGACAGAGTCTGCCACTTCATATTCTGAAAACCATATAACTAGGTTTTCTTTGAGCTCCATCCCACGCTTTCTGTTCCCTTGCACTTGATCTCTCTGTTTCCTTTTGCAGGCGATCAATGGCGATTCCGGTGAGCTCTCTGGCGGTGATGAAGTTTGACATGGGATTCGACATAGATTTTGAATCATTCCAACATTCTGATCAAATATTCTTGGATATACTGAAACTCTTTGAAGAACAACAATTAAAGAATCTTATGATAACAAGGATAAAGATTGCTTCTACCGAAATAAAAGAATGGGTTTACTCTTCAACTACTCCTGATGCAGACACAATGACAGGCACCATCTCAGGGAATCAGGTTACTATAACCCCCACCGTCTTAACAAAGATTTTCGGTTTGGTTAATGGAGATGAAGATATTGAAATGGATAGTATTGAATACGATAATATGTTGATCAAAATGGGTCATTCTGAAGGAAACCCAAACAAACTGCTTAAGAAGAATTTGTCTGCTGAATACAAATTCCTTACCGATGTCATTGGGAAAGTTTTGTTGGGCAAACAGATAACCCATGACTACATTACCAGGCACCAGTTCTTGGTGATGTGTGTTGTGGTGAATAAGAAAGCGGTGAACTGGGGAAAACTACTCTTTGATTTGATCAAAAAGAAAAATACTAAGAAAGAAGTATGTTTTGTAAGAATTCTGGGCATTTTCCTACAGGAAAAGACAGCTAAATCCCTGGTCTCCCAGACCATATTCATTAATGCTTCCAAAAGGCTAACATGTGCCTTATTTGGGAGATGGGAGAGGACCATCAATAAGCCATCCAGGGCTTCCTCTTTTCCAGGACTTCTGAGAGCACTAGGGCAGTAACAGACACTCCTCCACATCCAGAAGATACCCTTCCCTCCACCAGAAATCCTTCTCCTCCTCAACCTCAACAACAACCACTTTCTCCTCCACCTCAATCTTCCACAGTTATTCGTGAGGATACTCCATCTCCACCACCTCAAATTAATATACCTGACATTCCATCTACCTCACAACCATCCTTCAATCTACAGTCCCCTCAACCATCTCCACATAACTCTCCAATTCAGGTAACCACCTCTCCACCCACTACCACAGTTCCTACTTCAACACCTGACATTCCATCCATTACCCCTTCCACATTTCCAGAATACACCCACACAGACATCTCACATGCCTTCCTGTGTGTTCAAATTGTGGATATCACACTCCCTACACCTCCTCTGCTCCTGAACCCCTTTACCTAAATTTTTTTGATATAGAAAAAGATCTTCTTGCTTTTATTTCCCCCACTCTTGAGCAACTTATAGCTAATGCTATTGTTCCTCTCTTTGCTTCCATCCTCTCTCTCTCTTCCAGAATTACTGCTCTCTCTTCCGTTCCTTCTTCTGGAGGACTTGCTTCAGGAATCTCTGAACCCAATCAGGGGGAGATGTTTTATGAAGAAGCTCCAGTTCCTCCCCGTACAGCAGCAGCAGCAGATTCTAATATGTCTGATGATTCAGCAGAGGCAACCCCTCCAACATAAATAATTGATTTAATTGATTCTGATATAGACATGGCTGACACAGTTTTGGCAGAAATAACTACTGTTGGTGATTACATTATAAATCCCATAGTTAGTCTAGATTCTTTACTAGATTCCTTCACTTTTGTTTACAGCAATATTCTACCCAGTTTTGATGTACATGAATCTAGAGCTATTGTACCTTATACTTCCCCAATAAGCCCTGAAGTTGTTAATCAACTAAAGGCAAGTTGTGTAGCACCAGAAACTTCAGAAGAACATGTGACTGAGAATGTTCTTGAACAAGTCTCTGCTCCAGAGCAAAAGGCTATCTCCCATCCCAAGGTTATCTCCCCTCCTACTTATAAAATGGATGATAGTCCTTTACCAGATCTGAATGACATTATTCTTGCTGATATAAAAGAAGAAAATAAGACTATTTTTGAAAGTGTTACAGAGCAAACAATTCATGTACAGCCTCAGGCTGGGAAGAAGATCTCTAAAGATATTTTGAAGGCAATTGATGCTTTGTATGACAACCCTCCAGGATCTTCTGATGATGACAATGATGATGAAGATTCTGATGAATCTGATGACTCAAAAGCTAAGAAGAAGATTGATAAGAAAAGAAAAGCTTCTGCTAAGGCTGTTCCAAAGCCCAATCCCAATGCAGACACTCCCTACTACATTCTACAGAAGATTACTCCTTACTCAAGGATGCCTAAATGGATGTGGCTATCTAGGAATGAGAAAAAGCAAAGAAGAAGAGTAGAAGGTACTCTCCTCCTCCTCCTCCTCCTCCTCCAACAGCAGGTGCTTCAGGGAATTTATCTCAGAGATCTACCTCTTACATTCAAACATACCAAAGGCAACAAGATAGATCTTCAAGATCTCATTTCCAAGGAAGCAGTCAGCAGAAACATTCTTCAAGCAGCAGCAGGCAACAACAACAATATCAGAAGCAAAGCATGCAACATAAAGTATCTGAAGTTGATCACTGAAAAAGATAATAGTGCTAAAAGACCTGAATCTCCACTAGTTCCCTTTGTTGATCCTGAACAAGAAAATACTTCAAAGATGGCTAGATTTCAAGAACTGGTTGGACACTCTATGATAAACAAAGCTAAAGTGGAAGGCAAAGATCCCTCACAATATACTACAATGTCCTCTTACAGAAGAGAATAATTGAAAAGGTATGACAAAGCTAAGAACTTTTTCAATGTTGATGCTTATATGAGTTTAAATCCAGAAGCAGTTGTTCCAAGAGCAACTTTTGTCAATATCATTGGAGCATCAGACATGACTATGTCTAAAAGAGAAGTTGCAAATCCAAACAGAGAAATCATATTCGGACAGCCCTCTGATAAATTTGACAAAGCTGATAAAGAAAAGCCAAAGAAGAACAGATAAATATTATGTTTAGTTTTTATTTTCTGAACTCTATTCTGTTAATCATGAAGCACTTGTGTACATATCTGTTGGATACTTTATTTTTCTGCCAGATATATTTTATTATGCTTTGTGATTGTTATTCTTTTATTTGTATTAGTGACCTCACCCAAATATGGGGAGATTGTTGAATCCCTAGTTTGGATTTGGGCTAGGTTCACTAATTAGGATGAATTTTGACTCACATTGTATAGCCAGGGTCAAGTCTATAAGTCCTAGAGTTAAGGCTAAGTCATTAGGTTCAACCTTCATGGACCAGCCAGCAGAAGACCTCAGTAGACCCAGACTTAGAAAAATTCAGAGTTAAAATTATCAGTTTGAAATTCTTCGAACTAAGCTCGACGATCGTCGATCGTAGATCGACAAACTCAGAGTTACTTCTCTGAGTTGAGCTCGATGATATTCGAGCTCAGTTCGACGATCTCTTCATTCAGATAGATTCTCTGCTCGACAAATTCTGGAGTTGAACTTCAACAGATTCCTTCCAGTTTATGTTCTCTGAACTCAAGTCGACGAAGACAGATTCTCTGCTCGACGAACTTAGAGCGCAAAATTGGCTAGTTATTTGCAGAATGCAGTACGCTGAGCTCTGGTTGACGAACAGGAATTATCAGCTCGACGAACTTGGATCTCCAGTCGACGAATTCTATTCAGAGCTCGATGAATTCTGTCCCAAGCCAGACCTAGTAGTTTTCCTTATTCTGTCCTTATTTCTTATATTATTTAGCAGTAATTATCTGAGTAATTAATGCATATATTCCCCTTAATATAGTCGTTATTAGAGCATTAATTATGATCTTCATCAGGGTTAATTACTTGCTTATTTTAATGGGATAGTTGAGGAAACTCTTTAATGAATATTCCAGCTGTTTCATTCTCCAGATCAATTAGCAATTAATGCTTGGAATTCAAAATTTCGAAGGAGAATTTTGACAGCAGAATATAAAAGAGATTTTTCTCTTTTCAGACAGTAGAACAATAGGGACAGAATAGACAAGCAAGAAAGTGCATACAGAGAAAATATACAGAATTTTCTTCTCTGTGCTGAAAACTACCTGTTTTCCCCTTGTACTTTCTGAAGACTGAAGAAGAACAACAATCAAACATCAAGAGACTTCTTCAGCTTCTACTCAAGGAATACTCAAGGACAACAAATTTAAATCAATCAGAAATTCCTGGATCACTTCAAGACAAGGATGAAGACCTACACCCCAAGCAAGGCTCCAAGCTTTCTGAACAATTCTTCTTTCAAAAGGAGCTTTGACAACAGCAATCCACTAGTCTTCTCTGTTGTATAGAGAAAAGAGAAGACACCATTAACTCTCTCTCTCAACCTCCTGTAAAAAGGGTTTATTAACTCCCTTCAAAAGCTTATTCTTGGTTTTTGGGCACCTGATCAAAAGCCGAAAGGGTTATGAGATCTCCCTGTAAATAGATCTTGTGGTGGCAGTCACCTTATCAAAAACCTGATAGTGGATTCCTACCAGGGTGGTAGAAGAATGGATGTACTAAGTTTGGGGTACCACTATAAAATTCTTGTGTTGTCTGGTTGTCTATTTTCTTTTTGTTCTTGTTGTGCTGTGATAGATTTGCTTAGATTGCATTTCTTTTTATACTATTTTTAATATCACCTATTTTACTCTGATAAACTTTAAAGCAGCCAAAAGAGTTTTAGAATACTCTATTCACCCCCCCCCCCCCCCTCTAGAGTAATCAGATCTATCCCCTATCTTTCATTGGTATCAGTGGTATACCATTTCTTTCAGCATGCTGAACTCTATAAATAGGGGGTGGCTGGTCTTTGAGACGTACCTTTTGAACTCGCACGTGATGTTGAAGTCTACCGAGGAAATCTACTAAGCGAGTCTTGCGGCTTGTCTGGATTCCTTGAGCCAACAAGGCCAAAAAGGCCGCGAGAAGGCGAGGTCGCTGCCAATCTTCCTCCCCTCAAGAAGAAGAAATTAAAGAAGAAGTTGAAGAAGTCGCTTACTTCCAAGTATGACATCCCACCTCCGCCTACCGAGGATGTTGCCTCCCCGGCCGACCATCCCGACATTCCAACATACACCTAGAAGCTCATCGGCGATCTCGGGTTGAGCGACCTTCTGGAGCAATCTGCTCCTGAAGCTTCTCTCCTCACTTCGTCGTCTTCTCATCCTTCCCCAGAACTCGTCGGGTCCCAAGCACAGCTGAAGACAAATCTCGCTGCCTTGCAAGGTTGTTATCTTGCCGAAGACTGTATAAGTTGCTGATCACTCTGTTGGAACACCTTATTACTAATTTGGGTCAGGATCACTATGTCTCTAGGAAACCTGTTTTTGACCTCATTGTATAGATCTAAAGGTCAATTAGGATTGAGTCTAAGGGTTAGTAGTTAGGTTTGGAAGCTGCCCTCAAGACCAAGGTTTTTCTGTTTGTAGACTAAGTCATTTCGCCGAGCCCAGTACGACAAATCGTCGAACTCCAGTCGATGATCGTCTAGCTCAACTTCGACGGATCGTTGAACTCCATTCGACGATCGCTGAGCTCAACTTCAACAAATTGTCGAACTCCATTCGACGATCTTCGAGCTCAGTTCGACGATCTTGACTCCAGTGTTGATTCTCTATCTCTGAGCTCAGTTCGACGATAGTTGAGCTCAGATCGACGATCTTTGTTGCTGTATAAGTCCAAATCGCTGAGCTCAGTTCGACGTTAGTAGAGCTCAGTTCGATGTTTTTCTGAAGAGTAAATGATTTTCAAGATTCAAAGTCAGAACAGTTAAGGAGTTATTCTCAGCAATTAATTCAGAAGATTTTGTAGCCGTTTTCATTTATTCTAGACCAAGTTTCAAGGGATTATCAAGGAATGTTTCTTTGGACTTTCCCCCAGAAGACAATTGCAATTAAGGAAGTCAATTAATGACAGGCCAACGACTATTCTTGACAGAGGATCATTTTTCTATTCAGAACCAGGAAATAAAACACAAGATTTTTGAATCTCTCACAACACAGATAAGCAGAATAAGAAGAACAAAAACAATCTTTTCTCTAGAACAACATCTTTCTCAACACCAACTGTCCTCAAGAAAAAGAGAAAGATCTGTAGACATTCTCTGTCTAAAAGATTTCTTATAAGAACACACAACCAAAAGGAGATCAACCAACTGAAATCTTCAGATCTCTTTTGATTCAAGTGTTCAAAGCCAACATCATTCAAGACTCCAGACACCTAACATTTCAGCTATTGCTGAAATCATCAATTGCTGGAGATCAATCTCTGAAGGCCTATCACCCTACAGCAAAGCTTCATTTCCTGAGCATCTCAAGAACTCAGGGGGAGCTTTGACAACATCAAAATCCACATAGTCTTCTCAGATGCTCTGAGAAAGAGAAGACTTCCATAACTCTCTCATCCCCATCTCTGTAAAGGGTTTCTCAAACTCCCTTCAAAAGTTTGTGCTTGGTTTTTGAGCACCTTATCAAAAGCTCATTGGTGGCAAGACACCTGATCAAAAAATCTGGTTTGATTTTTGAGCACCTTATCAAAAGCTCATTGGTGCCCAGGACACCTGATCAACTCATCCTGCAGTGGATTCCTACCTAGGGTGGTAGAAGAGTGGATGTACCCAAGTTTAGGGGAACCACTATAGCTCATTGTATCTTCTGGCTTGCTTGTCTTTATTTTTGTTTCTAGCTGTGATTGATCTGTGATTAGTTAGGATCTTTGATTAGTTTCTTTTATAGTTTGTAATTAGATAGGTTCTGTGATTAGATTTAATATTTGCTTCCCTGTTCACTCATATTACAATAATTGTTGTAAAAAGTTTTAAAGCACCATACTCTATTCACCCCCCCTCTAGAGTATATCAGATCTAACTCGCACTTTCAATTGGTATTAGAGGGAGGTTGGTTAAATATACCCCACCTTGGTGGTTGCACAGGCTAACACCTGAACCAAAAGATTCCTAGTTAGATCTGCTTGTTTTGATTTTGTTTTTAGATTATCTCTTCACAAATCATGGCCCAAAACAAAGATTATGCTAGCACCAGACCTCCAGTGTGCAATCTGTCTAAGTTTGCACTTTGGAAAGCAAGGATTAGATTATACATGAATTCTATTGACGAGGACATTTTTAATTCTGTTTTGACAGTTTGTCCAAGACCTCCAGAGAACACAAGCACAAATGCTGTTCCACCTCCATCAGGAACAGATGCTGATATCAAGAAGTGGAAGGTTGTAGATGAAAAGGCTATGAACATCTTATCCCAGACCATGTCTGATGACATCTTCCAAAAGGTGGCTGAATGTAATTCAGCAAAGGAAATCTGGGATAAGCTCACTGAAATAGTCTCAGGATCAGCTGATGAAAGAAAGGACAGGAGATCCCACCTCATATCCCAATATGAGAACTTCAAGAAGGGAGAAGCTGAGTCAGTTGGAGATATGTATAATAGAATCAGTGTGATATTCAATGAACTGAAGACTCTGGATAAGGAGATCTCACTGACTGAACTTAATGACAAAATCCTAATGTGCTTCCCAAGCACTTGGGACTCGAGAATCTGGCCAATCAAGGATGCCAGAAGTCTGAATGAGATTACCACAGAAGCTCTCTTGGGCAAGCTCAAATCTTATGAGCTACTCATCAAAAATAGAGAAGAAGAGCAGAAGGCTGCCTCACCAGCCACAAGGAAAGAAAAGACAATAGCCTTCAAAGCAACTGAAGATCAGCCTGAAGACAAATTCACAGGCAATGATGAGCTGCTCAGTCTATTGGCCAAAAGATTTTACAAGATGGCCAGAAAGGACTTCAGAAGGAGATCATACAAAGAGCACGATAAACCAAGGTATGATAAGTCAAATAATAAAGAAATTGTTTACTTTGGTTGCAGGAAACCAGGGCACATTGTACCTGACTGTCCAGAGAACAAAAATAAGGACAGAAAGGATAAGAAAGAAAGAAGAAGAGATAAGGACTTCAAGAAGAATGGCAATGGCAAACCCTCCTCCAGCAAGAACAAACATACACGGAAGGGATTTGTTGCTGAATCCTGGAGTGATACTGAAGAGGAATCAGAAGCTTCATCCAGCTCAAGTGATGATGAAGATGATGCTGAAGAGAAGAAGTTCTGCATGATGGCAATCAATGCCTCTCAATATAATTCAGATGCAGAAGAGTCAGAGTCAGACTCAGAGACTCAACTTGAAGAGGACAAAGTAATTAATTCTTTTGATTTCAATTCAGAGGACTTTAAATCTGAGTTTAAAGCATTATGTTTAGACTTACTAAAATCTGAGAAGGAAATTATCACTCTCAAAAATCAATTGTCTGATCATAGTTTCTTAAAGTTAGAAAACCTCAAACTCTCAAAGGAGTTGGAGTGCTGTAGGGAGCAGATAGCTTCACTGAAAGGTGAGCTATCAGAGGCCAAGAAGCTTGAGGAATCCCTTAATGGGAGAAGTATCAAACTGATGGACATCACAAGAACAGTGAACTCCAGATTCAATAGTACACTGGGCTTAGGTGCTTCATCCAGCCAACCTATAGTTCTAACAACCCCAATCAAGTTTATTTCTGATAAAGGGAAGGGAGTTGTAGAGGTAGCTAGGAAAAATTCGGATCTGCCTAAGAAAACTAAGTTCCAGCAGAAATCGTCGAATGGAGATCGACGATCGTCGAACGTAGATCAACGATCTCAGGCAAAATCGTCGAACTCAGGTCGACGATCTTTAATTCCTGAACTCTGCCACAGTCGACCGTCGAACGGAGCTCGACGATCTGACCCAAGATCGTCGAACGCAGCTCCACGATCGTCGAACAGAGATCAGAGCTCTGGAAATTCTTTCAAGGGCAAATCAAAATCCAATCCTAGGGGTCCTTCATCCCAAAGCTTTAACCCTTATACTGAATGGATAATACCTCCAAGGAGATATCATCCTAAAGGTTATAAGAGTCAACCTGGGATGTCTTTTATTTCTGAGTTTAAAGGTATTCAACCTAGGCCCAAGGTAAACTGGGTCAAAAACAAATGAATTATTTTATGTGCAGGTGAAGACCTATCCAACATCAAACCAACAATGGTACTTGGATAGTGGGTGCTCTAAGCACATGACAGGAAATAAGGACAACCTCACATCCTTTAAAGCCAAGCTTGGACCCAAAGTCATATTTGGTGATTCAAACTTTGGACAAACTAAAGGATATGGTGCAGTCCAGATTGGAACAGTGACATTCAAGAAGGTAGCTTATGTGGAAGGACTGAAGCACAATTTGATAAGTATCAGTCAGTTATGTGATGAAGGCTACCAAGTGACTTTCAGCAAAGCATTATGCAAGATCAAGTCAGAGGACAACACAACTGTGTTGACAGGTAAAAGGAAAGGTAACATCTATCTAGTAGATTTTCTTTCAACAGATGTAGATATTTGTCTGTTTAATTCTGTTTGTAGACCTAATGTTTTATGGCATAAGAGACTAGGACATTTAAACCTTAGAACTATTGTTAGGCTATCCAAGGACAACCTTGTTAGAGGACTACCTTCTGGCCCCTACAAGAAGGAAGGACTCTGCAGGGCTTGTCAATTAGGCAAGCAAACTAAAAATAGTTTCAAGTCACTTAATAAGAGTGATTCACCTAGGATCTTGTATCTGTTACACATGGATCTTTTTGGACCCATTACAGTACAAAGCCTAGGAGGGAAATCTTACACCTTAGTAGTTGTATATGACTTCTCTAGATTCACATGGGTGTTCTTTCTGAGGAAGAAGCCTGATAACTTTAAGTGTTTGACAGAGTTTCTCAAATGTATACAGATTGAGTTCAATACTCACATTGCCCTGATCAGAAGTGATCATGGGACAGAGTTTGATTCTCTTCTTATGCAAGAGTTCTATCAGAGTGACGGGATCAGACATACTTTCTCAGCTCCTAGAACTCCTCAACAAAATGGGGTAGCTGAAAGGAAAAATAGAACCCTTATTGAATCTGCCACTATATTGTTGTTAGATGCTCACCTTCCTCTATATTTTTGGGCAGAGGCAGTGAACACCTCCAACTATGTGCTGAATAGAAGTTTAATACATAAACTAAAGGGAAAGACTCCCTATGAATTACTCAAAGGGAAGAGAACTAAAGTTGATTATTTTAGAATTTTTGGCTGCATTTGTTATATACATAATAATGACAAGAGATATTTAGCAAAATTTCAAGCTAAAGCTGATTAAGGAGTGTTTTTGGGATACTCCATGATCAGTAAGGCTTATAGGGTTTATAATAAATCATCTCTTAAAATTGAGGAATCTGTTCACATATCATTTGATGAATCTAACATGTCTTTCAAGGAGAAGAACACTTCTACCATAGAACCTTTGCAGGTACATTCTCTTATTGAAGATTTGAACAGGTTACAGGTTACTCAAAAAGAGGAAAGCAGTGAAGATGAAGAAAGCATTCAACATATTGAAGAGAAACAACTTGAAGAGCCAGTTGTTGTACCACAAGAGGAAACAACAACACAGGTTGGTGAACAATCAACACCCCCTGTTGATTTAGTAACATCAAGAGACCATCCAATTTCCCAAATAATTGGAGACATCTCAGCTGGTGTGCAAACTAGAAATCAGGTCAAGCAAAACCTGTTGAACACTTGCTTCCTATCTCAAATTGAACCTCAATCCATTCAAGATGCAGAGCAAGATCCACACTGGATCATTGCAATGCAAGAAGAGTTGCATCAATTTGAAAGGAACAAAGTTTGGGAACTAGTGTCAAATCCTAAGGATCACTCCATTGTTGGAACAAAGTGGGTGTTCAGAAACAAATTGGATGATCAAGGAGTAATTGTAAGGAACAAGGCAAGACTAGTTGCTCAAGGATCCTCTCAAGAAGAAGGAATAGACTATGACCAGACTTTTGCACCAGTTGCAAGATTGGAAGCCATCAGAATCTTCTTAGCTTATGCAGCACACAAAGGCTTCAAGGTATATCAGATGGATGTAAAGAGTGCATTTCTCAATGGAGACATCAAAGAAGAAGTCTATGTCAGACAACCTCTAGGTTTTATCTCTCCAACTTATCCTGATTATGTTTTCAAGTTGAACAAAGCATTATATGGTCTCAAGCAAGCTCCTAGAGCATGGTATGAGACCCTAGCATGCTTCCTTATGGAAAATGAATTTATAAGGGGTAGAGTAGACCAAACTCTTTTCATTAGAACCCATAAGTCTCATACCCTACTAGTACAGATTTATGTAGATGATATTATTTTTGGCTCTACTGATTCAAAATTGTGCAGAAGGTTCTCCAACCTAATGCATTCTAAATTTGAAATGAGTAGCATGGGTGAGCTATCCTTCTTCCTAGGATTGCAAGTCAAACAACATGCTGAAGGCATCTTCATTTCTCAAACCAAGTATGCAAATGAATTGGTCAAGAAATTTGGTATGTCTGAAGCATCTTGCATGAAAACACCCATGCCTACTAATGCTGTATTGGATGCTGATGAACATGGGAAACCTGTTGATCAGACAACATATAGAGCAATGATTGGCTCTTTACTGTACCTTACAGCTAGTAGACCAGATATAATGTTTGCTACATGCATATGTGCTAGATTCCAAGTAAGCCCTAGAGAGTCACACCTAACATTAGTAAAAAGGATTCTCAGGTATGTAAAAAGTTATCCAAATCTAGGTCTCTGGTATCCAAAAGATTCAGCATTTGATTTAACTGGATTTTCTGATGCTGATTATGCTGGATGCAGAATTGACAGGAAAAGCACCAGTGGAACTTGTCAGTTCCTTGGTGACAGACTTGTCGCTTGGTTTTGCAAGAAACAAACATCTGTGTCAACTTCAACTGCTGAAGCTGAATATATGGCTGCAGACAGTTGTTGTTCACAAATATTGTGGATTCAAAACCAACTCCTAGACTATGGCTACAACTTAGAGAAGTCTAAAATCTTTTGTGATAACACCAGTGCTATTTCTATAGCTCAAAATCCAGTCCTTCATAGTAAGACAAAACACATAGAAATTAGGCATCACTTTTTAAGGGATAATGTTGAGAAGAACAAAATTGAACTTCAATATATCCCAACTGATTTGCAAAGGGGAGATATTTTCACCAAACCCTTGGATGAAAAGAAACACACCTTCTTCCTAAATCAGTTAGGAATGTTAGATAGAGTAAGTCTATAATAATATACAAGATTTTAAAACTTTAAAAATTGACCAAGACTAGGCAAACATCTAGATTTTTCTAAGTGTCTAGAGTGGATTTCTGGTCTCTGAACTGCGCTTGACGATTTTCCCCCAGATCGTCGAACGGAGATCGACGATTTCCGAAATCGTCGACCTGAGTTCAGCGCTTCTCAGATAGTCTGAACTATCTCTTCCGGTCAACGATCGTCGAACGACGCTCGATGATTTTGTTCCTTGAACTAACGTCGAACGGAGCTCGACACTCTCCAATATCGTCGAACGGAGATCGACGATATTAAAGACCTTTCAGATTCCTTTGGAAGCCCCGATCGTCGAACTGAGTTCAACGATCTTTCCTTTTCTGCGTCGAACCCTAATATAAAATTCATTTTTCAGCCGTCGTTCTCCTTTTGCGCTTTCAACCTCTCTGCAAAAATTTCTCTTTCCCTCCAAACATCTCTACACTTGGTCGTTTTGTTTGTTGATTTTTGCAGGTAACCATGGCCGTCTCTGTTGCTGTTCTAGCCGCAATGAAATTTGATGCCGGATTTGATATTGACATGGAGTCCTTCAGCACTACTGATCAGGATTTTTAGGACATTTTGGAACTATTCAAGGAGCAGAAGCTTGTTACCATCATGTCCACAAGAATCAAGTTGGCTGCTGATGAGATTAAGGAGTGGATGTATACTGCCCACAACCAGGACCAAAACACAGTGGTTGGTTCCATTTCTGGAACCCAGGTACCTTTGACTCCAGCCATTCTGACAGAGGTTTTTGAGTTAATTTCTGGAAGAGATTCTGCTGAGTTATCTGGAGAGGAATTTTCTAATTTACTTGCAAGAATGGGTCATTCTGATGCTAACCCTAGCAAGCTGCTGAAAAAGAACCTAGCTGTTGAATACAGGTTCTTGGCTGATGTAGTGGGAAAGGTTTTGCTGGCCAAGCATTCAGCACATGATACTATCTCTAGGTATCAGCTGTGCTTGATGGGTGCCATTGTCGACAAGAAGCAGTTAAATTTGGGAGAAGTCTTCTTTGATTTAATCAAGAAGAAAATAAATAAGAATTTTGTTAACTATGGGAGGATCCTAGGGCTCTTTCTTCACAACAGATGCCCTGCACTGCTTGTATCATCTGGGATGCATATTAATGCTTCAAAAAGGCTGTCTTGTGCCCTCTTTGGCAAATGGGACAGGCAGATAGTTAAGCCCAGCAGGCCTTCTGCAAGCACAACTTCAGGCACAAGGACTGTAACAGTCACTTCCCCTCAAGTCTCTGCCCCTGCAGAAGACTTGCCTGCTGCTTCCTCTCCTCCTCCAACTCCAATTTCATCTCCACCAGTCACCTCCACCATTCCAATCTCATCCACCATCATCATTTCTAGCCCATCTCCAACATCAATTCCATCTCCAATCCCAACTCTTCAAGTAACAGAAGAAATTTTCCACTCATTACACCACTACCCTCAACCAGTCATTTATACATCATCCACCATTCCTTCCTTCAATCTTCTAGATGATTCCTTCATGGATGACTCACCTTCATCCACTCCTGATCTACCCTCCTCATCAACATCTTACCAACAACTTCTACAAGATGTTATTGATCAACCCACCTTCACACCCTCTATCTCCATCCCACTGTCTTCCATTTCCACAATCCCCACACCTCAACCACCACTTCCCCCATACACCAGTCCTCCAACATCACCAGTTGCTCCACCATCCCTCTCTACCTCTGCTCCAGTCCCTGCGGAGCAAGTAGACTTTCCTGCCTTAGCTGACATAATCTATGAACTGATAGCTCCCAGGCTCTCACTTCTACTGGAGACCTCCTTGGCTCCCCTTCTTCAGTCAGTTGTAGCCCTCTCTGCCAGTCTATCTTCTCTCTTTCCTCAGGCAATCCCTTCATTTGGGTGCCTTGATCCAGCTGTATCTACATCCAGGCAGGGGGAGATGCCTCATGAAGATGTGAGTTTGCCTGCTGCTGCTGTTGTTGTTTCTTCAGTTCCTGCTGCTGCTGTTGTTACCCCAACTCAAGCTCCAGTTCCACCTCAGGTTGCAGTCTTTTCAGTGGACCTCAGGTCCTTATTATCAGTTTTTGATTCAGCTTATTTCAGCTGTCTTCCAGTGAGTAATGCAGTCCAGCCCTCAGAGGATCTCTCCAAGGCCATTGTGCCCTTCTCCAGTTGTGATTCCAGCTTAGTTAGCTCCTATATATCCTCCATATATACTGCTGAGCCATCTGGTTCCAGTAATGCTGCTGCTACTCCTGCTGAAAATATTGTTGCTGTTTCTGTTGCTGCTGCTGACAGTGATGATGCTGCTGATGTTTCAGTTTCTGAGGATATGCAGACAGAGGCATATGATTTT
The DNA here is from genome assembly GCA_039583875.1 of Platanthera guangdongensis. Lineage (NCBI taxonomy): Eukaryota > Viridiplantae > Streptophyta > Magnoliopsida > Asparagales > Orchidaceae > Platanthera > Platanthera guangdongensis. Next base: position 132,769,646 of record CM077160.1, read on the forward strand.
GAGCCTACTGTTATTGCTGATGCTGCTATTGCTGATGCTGAAAATATTATCTCTGAAAGTAGTGTATCTGAAAAAGTTTTATCTGAATCTGTTGCTGCTTTAGTTACTGCTGATATTACTGCTGCTATATCTTCTAAGAGTGTTGCTCCTGAAACTTCTATATCTATTGTTACTACTGCTACTGCTACAACTTCTATTGCTACTAGTGCTGTATCTGCTGCTGTCATCACTGCTGCTTCATCTGCTCCAACCCAACTTCAGAAAGATTATTTGAAAAAGATTGATGCCTTATATGATGAGCAAAGCTCTGAAAGTGATGAATTCAGGACTGATTCTGATGATTCTTCTGCCACCATAGCCAGGAAAAGAAAGGCAAGGTGCAAAGCTATGAAAAGGGTGCCTCCAGCCAAAGTAAAGGACACCAATGACATTCCCTACTACATTCTTCATGACTGCCCCATTACTGAACATTGGATACAGTATTCCAAGAACCAACTTAAGGCTATGAAGAAGAAGAGGAAGTATGAAAAAGGATCTTCTCAGTTTCATCATCCTCATCCTCCTCCACCACCTCCTCCTGATGCAGGTGCAGGTGGAAGCTCAGCTGCTCATCCTTCCGCCAAAAGCCAAACCCCCTATCAGCCTCATGCAAGATCTCAATATAGGGGAAGCCAGTCCAGAGGTTCTCAATCAAGAAGAGGAAGTTATAGAGGAAGCCAAAGGGAATTCCAAGTCTACTCCAAAGGCTACTCTAGACAACATCCATACTCTAGGGAAGGACAAGCTTCATCAGACACAACTTCAGGCCCTTTTCCCAATAAGTTAAAAGAAGTAGTCTCATACAGAGCTCCTCAAGATAATCCTTCTAACAGATATGATCCCCCAGTGCCCTTTGAGGATCCAAAAAATAACCCTACTGCATGGACTACCAGGATGAAAGAGTTAGCTGCCCTGGATCAGATCAAAAAAGCCAAAGAACAAGGCAAGGACACCTCAAGCTTTACTACACTGTCTGAACAAAGAAAGAAGGAACTTGAAAGATATGCCTCAAGCAAATTCTTTGATTCTGAAAGATATATGGAGCTGCATCCTGAAGCTGTGGTACCGAGGCCTAAACAACAAACTTCCTTAGGTGCAGCTGATGACAGAAGGTCAAAGCAAGAAGCTCTAAACCCTAATAGAGAAATTAAACTTATAAAGAGCAAGGAGAAAGAATAATTCTGTAACGTGACAATTATTCTGATTTCTGAATTCTGTCTGGGATAATATATATGTGCTTCTGCTTGTTGTTGTTTATTGTTGCTTTGTATATTGTTGTTCTTTTAATTTTTCCAAGTTCTATAAATAGTAATCCTAACCCAAATAGGGGGAGATTGTTGGAACACCCTATTACTAATTTGGGTCAGGATCACTATGTCTCTAGGAAACCTGTTTTTGACCTCATTGTATAGATTTAAAGGTCAATTAGGATTGAGTCTAAGGGATAGTAGTTAGGTTTGGAAGCTGCCCTCAAGACCAAGGTTTTTCTGTTTGGAGACTAAGTCATTTCGTCGAGCTCAGTACGATGAATCGTCGAACTCTAGTCGACGATCGTCTAGCTCAACTTCGACGAATCATCGAACTCCATTCGACGATCGCTGAGCTCAACTTCAACAAATCGTCGAACTCCATTCGACGATCTTCGAGCTCAGTTCGACGATCTTGACTCCAGTGTTGATTCTCTATCTCTGATCGTAGTTCGACGATAGTTGAGCTCAGATCGACGATCTCTGTTGCTGTATAAGTCCAAATCGCTGAGCTCAGTTCGGCGTTAGTAGAGCTCAGTTCGACATTTTTCTGAAGAGTAAATGATTTTCAAGATTCAAATTCAGAACAGTTAAGGAGTTATTCTCAGCAATTAATTCAGAAGATTTTGTAGCCGTTTTAATTTATTCTAGACCAAGTTTCAAGGGATTATCAAGGAATGTTTCTTTGGACTTTCCCCCGGAATACAATTGCAATTAAGGAAGTCAATTAATGACATGCCAACGGCTATTCTTGACAGAGGATCATTTTTCTATTCAGAACCAGGAAATAAAACACAAGATTTTTGAATCTCTCACAACACAGATAAGCAGAACAAGAAGAACAAGAACAATATTTTCTCTGGAACAACATCTTTCTCAACACCAACTGTCCTCAAGAAAAAGAGAAAGAGCTGTAGACATTCTCTGTCTAAAAGATTTCTTACAAGAACACACAACCAAAAGGAGATCAACCAACTGAAATCTTCAGATCTATTTTGATTCAAGTGTTCAAGGCCAACATCATTCAAGACTCCAGACACCTAACATTTCAGCTGTTGCCGAAATCATCAATTGCTGGAGATCAATCTCTGAAGGCCTATCACCCTACAGGAAAGCTTCATTTCCTGAACATCTCAAGAACTCAGGGGGAGCTTTGACAACATCAAAATCCACATAGTCTTCTCAGCTGCTCTGAGAAAGAGAAGACTTCATAACTCTCTCATCCTTATCTCTGTAAAGGGTTTCTCAAACTCCCTTCAAAAGTTTGTGCTTGGTTTTTGAGCACCTTATCAAAAGCTCATTGGTGGCAAGACACCTGATCAAAAAATCTGGTTTGGTTTTTGAGCACCTTATCAAATGCTCATTGGTGCCCAGGACACCTGATCAACTCATCCTGCAGTGGATTCCTACCTAGGGTGGTAGAAGAGTGGATGTACCCAAGTTTAGGGGAACCACTATAGCTCCTTGTGTCTTCTGGCTTGCTTGTATTTATTTTTGTTTCTGGCTGTGATTGATCTATGATTAGTTAGGATTTGTGATTAGTTTCTTTTATAGTTTGTGATTAGATAGGTTCTGTGATTAGATTTAATATTTGCTTCCTTGTTCACTCATATTACAACAATTGTTGTAAAAAGTTTTTAAGCACCATACTCTATTTACCCCCCCTCTAGAGTATATCAGATCTAACTCGCACTTTCACAATCTATTTATACCTTGATGACTTTTATTCTATACTCACAACTCCTCCATCGACTATCGTTGGCAAGCACCTAAATGTCGCTCCTCTGCGTGCAGCTCCACCGGTCACCCTCGAAGCTTGGAAACAGCCTCGATCTGGGCACATTGTTCGGATCAATGTCAGTCCCAAAAAGGGGCCTGAAAAACCTATCCCTGAGGTGAGGAGAAAGGATCTCCCGGCAACGAAGACCTCGCACCCTGTGTCGAGCAAAACCTCTCACCCTACAACCACCACGACGCTGCCAACAGAGAATATTCCTATACCTTCGCCTCCTCCTCCGTCGAGCTATTCACAACCGTGGGCGAGCACTCCTCTACCTTCACTGCCTCCTCTGCTGCCGATCAACGAAGCTCGCCCAAAAATCTGCCCTGAAACTACGATCCCTTGGATAACGACACAGAGCTCGTCGCGAGATCCATAAAGGAGGCGGCCGAGCTACTTCCTGCCAAGGAATGGAGGTCGCGACCCTAGAGTTCATGGACAGGGGCAGGCTGCCGAGCATATGAGAAGCTCATCATCGAGCCTGTGAGAACCATCTCGCCACTGCTCGTCCCCTCGCCGATCTCGATCCCCTCGGCAAGGTAGCTCGCATGTTGTCGAATTGATCTGATTGTTGATGTTGGATTCTAACTGATTCGGTGACTTCTTCTTGTCTTGATAGGTCGCCCTGCAACCCCTAGAGTGGCTTTCATCGACGCCCTCGGTCTTCTGCTCACGAGTATCTCCACGCTGCCGTCCGTGCTTACATCGAGCTGGAGTCCAAGTTAAACCAACTCTCCATCTGCGAGCCTCATCGTCGGATCTCGACACTTGAGGTGAGGAAGGCAAAGATCGAAGAGCTCGGGATTGGATGGCAGCTTACAAGGCATGCTTCCACATAATCAATGAGCTGCAGCGGTGATAATCGATGACCGATCATCGCCTACAGCATCATAATAAGGAATTGGCTGGTATGCTGGCAAGCATGGGAACGACGGAGCGACTGGAGAGTATGGAGGACCAGATGCGGTGGGACGACGATGCAATGGTGGTGGCCAGCGAGCACTATTGTCGAGCGTGCGAGATGGGCTGGGCTGGGCGACATCCACCTCTTCCCGAGCAGCGGCCTCCAAGGACTTAGATTTTTTTACTTTCTTTCTATTTGTCCTCATCATTGGCGACATTGGTACTAAATTGTAATATTCTTTGATTTAATATGGAGAGTTTGTATCTTGCATTTGTCCTGCCGATTTATTTATGTAATGCTTATTTCTGTGTTTATAATCGTCTTCTTCCCCACCCAGATCAACCCAAATGGAGTGGCGATGATCATGGTATTTCTCTGCTTCCTGCAGGAAGAGAAAATCGCCTTCAATTTGTCTATCTTCAAGAAGGTCTTTGCCTCCATCACGACCGCCGAGAGTGTGATTTTCTTTAACAGACATGTTTGTACCTTGGTCGGCACGATGAACAAGGTCTACTAGTGGGGCAATTATCTGGTCGTCGTCGCTGATGACTTTGAAGGGGTGTCGCGCAGGCTGCACTAACCAGTAGAAGTCGCTTTCTTATCACCCATCCTAGAGGGTCCGCGCGAGAAACTCTTCGAAGCCTTTCGCGACCGACGATTCGACGTGATCCACTGGCTTCTGAATGTAAACTTGTTGGACGAGGTCTTCCCCGGTGAGGTATAATCTTGGCGAGATCTCTCCATACTAGCTGAATTGCTTCTAATCGTTGCTGAAATTATACTAACTGTTCTACACTTCTGCAGCTACTCACACGCTTCCGCGAGAACTACTTCTTCTGGTCAAGGAAGTCGTTTTGTCGCGCCAGGGTTCAGTGAACCTGCATTCTGAGGTCATGGAGATCCCGTATTGAAAGTTATTTAGCTTAAGGTTAGATATGCACCTCGAGGGGGGTGATTTAGAGCTTGTCCTTAACACCTGCAATATAAGAACAAAACAAACACCACAGCCAAGTACACGGTTATTTATAGTGGTTCCCCAATTGGGTACATCCACTTTCCCTCCCACTAATCCAACTATTTTGTTAGACTAGGCACAAACTCCACTACTATGCTCCTCAGAGCTTACACCTCAGGCCCTCAGTCTTGCACACAGGTTCTCTTCAGAACTCAATCTCAGAACCACAAGGGTTCCTACCTCAGAGCCCTGCTGAGCTCCTAAAGCTCAGTGGTCCACTAACCACCTACCTCAGCCTTATCTCTAAGGCCTACAGATCAGGCTTTTCAGCCCTACAACTTCAGGCACAAAGCCCTACTCTCAGAGTGCTGCAGCACTCCTATAACTCAGTACTTATTCAGGTACCTACCTCAGTGTCATTCCAGGCACCTACAGCTCATCCTCCTCCAAGGCCTACAATGCAGTGACACACTTGTCACCTACAGCTCAGTGACTCACCAGTCACCTACCTCAGCCTTATTTATAAGGCCTACTACTCAGGCTAGGAGGACATCCCTACTCTCAGATCCACACTTGGATCCTACCTCAGTACACCGACAGGGCACCTACCTCAGTGACTAATAAGTCACCTACAGCTCATGCCAAAAGGCCCTACAACTCAGATTCAGGTAAACTGAATCCTATAGGAGTTTATACAAGATGAAATAAATTTAAAACAACTGACTCTGAGATAAATCTCTGAGTCTACCTTGCTAGACTGAGCAGATATCAATCCAGCCCACTTGATGTAAAAGGAATGAGTCTTCTTCTACAGCTAACTCCTTTGTTGCACTGGTGAACAGCTATCTGCTGTTGAAGGCTAATAGCCCTTCACACTGCTAACTTCTTGCTGAATAAATGAATCAGCTGTCTTGTTCTGGAGAGAACAATCTTGCTGAACTTGAAGAGCTTTAGCTAAACTTTTCACTGCCTTTTGGGTAACTCTGCTGGACTTGGCTTTCAAGATTATCGGAGATGATGAAGTCCATCCGCCTCTATTTTCTGTATTTTCTTCCTGTGTTCTGCGTTTGTTCTCTGTTACCATAATCCCCTTTTCTTTCCTCCTTTTATATGTGTTGTTTTGAATCAATGGCACAATTTAGTGTCGGCCCAGCCAAAGATGGTGAGCTCCACCTACCTCAGAAAAGGACAAAACAGCTTTCAGCGCTACTGCAGCTTTCCCGCAACGGCTTCATGTATTTTGACTTTGTTGACTTCTTGGTGACGTTAGCAATGGTCATCCTGTGTTGTTGTAGCTTTCCCGCAACTGTAAGAACAGCTTTGAATTGTTTGACTTTTGATGACGTCAGTAGTGGTCATCACCACCTGGACTTAGAAAAATTCCAGAACTTCACTAAGCATTGAGTGATGTTAAGTCACTCAACGCCATTTGTCTTGGCTCTCAACGCTTCTAGACTTGGTGAATTTTCATCGGCATTGTCTCAGCGATTCTTTCTCAACTGTCTCAGTTGTTTATTCTTTAACATCTCAGACTATCTTCTGTCTCAGCTCTTCCTTCTCAGTGGTCTCAATCCTTTCTTCATCTCAACTGAGATTACCTCTTGTCTCAGTTGTTTTCTTCTCAGAGGTCTCAACGGTTTCTGCTTTACAGCTGAGACTATCTTCTGTCTCAGCGGTTTTCCTCTAAACTGTCTCAATGCTTGCTTCTTCTTTAGAAGTGTTGAGTGAACCTGCTTCACTCAATGCTTCTGGACTTAGAGAAATTTCAGCTAGCTTTGTCTCAACGGTTATGATGTGATATACTTCTCAGCTGTCTCAGCTCTTTTGCCTTAGTCAATTCTGTTGGGAACCATGTCCACAGTAACCCAGATTTGATGAAGTCACCCTGGAACTAAGATGAATTAGGTTGTATTTGATGCTTTGTTTGAGTTATGTGTTTGCAGGACTCTAATGGGAAGTGTAGACCAATGTCAGTCTACAATGGGTCACCAAACACAGGACGACACAACGTAATCCCTCATTGTGTGTTCCAAAGTGTTGACTCATGTGTAGTCTCTCTATTTGGATACACTTCATATTCAAGCTATAGGACTGTGTAAAGACTTGGTGGTGATTCCCTTCTAGTAGAAGAAGAAAATTACTGGCAGAAATTTTTTTCTAAGTATTTCTCTCGAGTAGGTCCCTAACTAGTCGATTAGATTGCTTGAGATATACTCGAGTGAAACTTCTGCATACTCGAGTAAGAAAATTCTTCCTCTCGTGAAGTTAAGTAAAACACTCGAGTAGTTCATTGACATACTTGAGTAGCTTACTTAACTACTCGAGTAGATCATTCTTCCTACTCGAGTTGCCCAGAATTCAGGTTCCAAATTTTTCTAAGTCATTTACTCGAGTAGGTACTTTATATACTCGAGTAAGTCTCGACACTGTGTCGAGTAACAATCTTCTTTGTGTCGAGTAGTTAAGATATACTCGAGTAAGTCCTTCATATACTCGAGTAGATTCCTTTTTCTCGAGTAGTTAAACCTAACTACTCGATTAGCTGTTTTTTCTGCGTGCAGAATATTTCTAAGTGTTTGTCTCGAGTAGTTCCTCTAACCACTCGAGTAGTTTAATTCTGCCTACTCGAGTAGCTCAACTCCTTCCCGAGAAAATTTGCTGTGTACTCGAGTAGATCTTCTAGGTACTCTAGTAGCTCAACTCCTTCCCGAGAAAATTTTCTGTGTACTCGAGTAGATCTTCTAGGTACTCGAGTAGTTGCTTATAAGTACTCGAGTAGTTGACTATACATACTCGTGTAGTTGACTATACATACTCGAGTAGTCATGATTTATATACCCGAGTAATTTCTCTCTGCTTACTCGAGTAGTCCTTGACCTACTCGAGTAGTTTTATACCTACTCGTGTATATGACTTCATTTTCCCTGAAATTTCTTCTAAGTACAGATTTGACAGAATTTCAAATACCGTGATATCATTGGTCCACGTGTCCGTCATTAAAACCGATTATGACCGTTATTAGTACTCCTATAAAAGGTCTTGTCTAATCGACAAACCCTAATCAGAAAAACAGATCTTTCAAGAGAAAATCATTCTGAGTTTTGCAGCCGTCGCTTTCCAAAATAATCGCTATTTCCTCTCTCTCTCTCTTCACGGAACGAAAGCCGTCGCCGCCGCTGTTCTTCTCCGGCAAGGGTTTCGATCTTCAGAGGAAATAGACAGAAAAAGCTCTCCAGATCGAGATCGATTTTCACATACTCATCTTCTGTCCGATCGTGGAAGCAAGAAGTTCAGATCTACTGATTGCCGAGAATTCTTCTTCAACTTTTCTGATAAAGCTGCACGCCAAGAAGAAGATTCCCGTTTCTGTTTTATTTTCAGATCTGAATCAGACGATTTCACTGTTTGTATTTTTCAATACTTGAATTTCTTTTCTGTAGGAGAATTTTTCTCCGAGTGTAGGAGTTTTCCACTCTGAGTTTGTAGGAAGGTGTTTTCTTCCGAGTTGTAGATCCAGTTGGATTGGTTGAGATTGTAGGAACTTTGTTCCGAGGGTAGGATTGATTTTCAATCCGAGATAGTGGAGTAGCCGAGTCTAGTTTATTACTAGATCGGTGAGGGAAAGTGGATGTACCCAAGATCGGGGAACCACTATAAATCTTGTCTCGTCTGTAATATTTTAGTAGATAGATCTGTGCTGTGTTCTAAGATTTTTTATTCCGCAAAAGACGCACAACTCACCTATTCAATAAAAGACGCATAGCTCACCTATTCACCCCCCTCTAGGTGATTTAGGTTAACAACTATTATCTTTCAATTTGTATCAGAGGGAGGTTAATCGTTAAAAGGTTAACACCTTGATCAGTTCCTGCAATAGTTGTTATTTGAGATCTATCTATCATGGACAAGGCAAAGGATTTCGCCAAGCTTCCCCTGCGCAACAAGAACAACTTTCCCATATGGAAAGAAAGGATCAAATTTTTTATGGAAGCTGTGGATCCAAGGATCTTCACGATAGTTGAAGAAGGTCCTTATGTCCCTATGACTGTCTCCACTATAGATGCTACCAAGAAGGTTCCAAAGAAGCTGATGGATTTGGACAAGGACGAGATTGCACTTGTCTCACTGGACAAGAAAGCTAAAAACATTATAGCAAGTGCAGTTGATGACTCAATGCTGCAAAACTTAATCCACTGTCAATCTGCAAAGGAGATGTGGCAGTCCTTGGTTACCTTAATGGAGGGAACAGAAGAAGTGAGGGATGATCGGAGATCCCTCCTCAATCAGAAGTATGAAGCCTTCCGACAGGGAAGCAAAGAGACCATTGCTGATACATTTGAGAACTTTTTCAAGATAGTGAATGGTCTAAGGGTCTATGGCAGAGTATTCACTAATGGAGAACTGAATGACAAATTCCTGAGATCCCTGACCAAAGAATGGGACAACAAGGTCTGTGTCATTAGGGAGTTTGGGAAGCTAGCTGAGACAGACCCACAAAATCTCTTCGGGAAGCTTATGTCATATGAGCTTCAACTCAACACCAGGAAAGCTGAAGAAGAGAAGAGCAGGTCTGCTCTCAAAGAAAAGTCTGTTGCTCTAAAAGCAGACACCTCCAGAAAGACAAAGGCTGCCTCCCCTGCTCCAGCTCCAGAGATTAGTGAAGAAGAAGAAACTTCTGAGCCTAGTACCTCAGGCTCTGAGCTATCAGAAGGAGAGTTCTCACTGCTCTCACGTCAATTCAAGAAATTCTTGAACAAGAAAAAGCAATGGAAAGGCAAGGATGCCTCCTATAGAAGATCACGACATGAGGGTGATCGGCAAAGAAAAGGCTCAAGTAGCCATGACAGGTATTCCTCCAAACAGAACAAATATGTTTCGACTGACATCATTTGCTATTGCTGTAATAATCCAGGTCACGTCATCGCCGACTGCCCTCATAAGAAGAAGGAGGGTGGTAGAAGAGAAGAAAAGAAATCCTCACACAACAAGAAGAGGAAAGAGAAGAGCCTCATGGCCAAAAAGAGCAAGACTCTTAGCGACTCCGACTCATCTGAGTCAAGTGAAGAAGAAGAAGCTTATTTTGGACTAATGGCTCAAACAGATGATGATCAAGAGCCCCAGTTCACCGGAAAGGTAAACTCTCATACACCTCTTTCAGATTCTGAAGTCTCTGAACATGATTGTGAGGAAAGCTCCTCTGACAATGAGTCAGAGCTAATGGCCCAGTACAAGGAGTTAATCATGGCTTACGACAAATGTCGTCGAGTCGTGAAGACTCAGGCTAAAGATATCAAATCTCTAAAAGCCGAAGAGAGCATCTTGAGAGAGAAAGTCGCAAAGACTGACTCCCTCGAAGAAAACTTCAATAATGCTATTGAAGAATATAACAAGGCTCTGGAGCACCTTGACCTTAAGGAGAAGATCATCAAAGAGTTGGAAGCCTAGCTTGCGGCTGAAAAGAAACTTGTTGAAAGTTTCTCGAAGCCCAAAACTGTTCTTCCATTCGTTGATGAATTCTCAGCAAAGGCCAAGGGAGCTGGTCTAGGCCATGAAGAAGCTCCTAGTAAATCCTCTAGGAGAAACAAGAATCAACGGAAGAATAAGGCCGCCAAAGAGGCTTTAGACAAAGAGAAGGGGAAAGCCCCTCAAGATCAAAATACATTCAAGAAAGTCATCTTTCCATCAAATGAGTTTGATTTTGACTCATCCTACGGGCACTTTGCTAGGCCTACCTATGTAGAGCCAAAGTCCCGCTATCAAGGATGGACTCGACCCAGAAACTTTGGCAAAAGTGTCTTTAAGGCACCTTATGAAGAAGTTATTCTTCAGAGCTATGGCCCTTTCAATCATGTGCATAACTTCAAGAAGGCAGCAAAGACGAAGCCTGTTGTAGAAAAGCCTATAAAGGAGAAGAAGTCATGTGATTGCCATCATCATGAGGCATCTTCTTCCAAGAATGCTGCCCCTGCTAGACCACAATTCCAAAAGGTCAAGCAGGAGATCATGAGGCAAAGGTACAACAGATTTGACTGTTGGTGCTGTGGCAAGGTTGGTCACTTCGCCATAGATTGATGGTTCAATCCCAGAAGTGCTGCAACCCCTCATATCAGCAATATGAGAAGGACCGCTCATAATGCTAACACTTGTAGGGGGAGCACTCTAACCCGAGACCAAGGACCCAAACGTATTTGGGTTCCTAAGGCAAATTGATTATGATTGCAGGTATGTCCAAAGGCCAACAAAACGCCTATCTGGTACTTGGAGAGTGGATGCTCTCGGCATATGACCGGGACTAGAAGCCTCATTCAGAACTTTACTCCAGTCGTGAACGGACCAAAGGTCATCTTTGGAGGTTCAGACCGTGGAATCACTAGAGGCTATGGTATGATTACTAACGACAATGTATCCTTCTCGGATGTGGCCTATGTCGAAGGATTGGAACACAATCTCATTAGCATAAGTCAACTCTATAATAAAGGATACATAGTTGAGTTCCATGCTGATAAGTGCTTGATAAAATCCGTTGACAATATGGAAACGATTCTATCCGGCACTCGAAGCAGGAATATTTTCTGTTTAAATTTCATTTGTATAGATTCCTCTACACCAGTGTGTCTTTTAGCAAAAGATAGTGCGTCTCTTGGTGACCAATGGCACAAGAGACTAGCACATATTAATTTCAAAACTATTAATAAATTATTTTCAATGAACTTAGTACGTGATGCCCCAAATGTCAAGTGCGTCAAAGATAGACCTTGTCATGCATGCGTCAAAGGCAAGCAAACAAGGGCTACCTTTAAAAGCGTTATTGGCAAAGACTCTAATAGATGTCTCCATCTATTGCACATGGACTTGTTTGGTCCACTGCAAATTAGAAGTTTGGGAGGTAAGGACTATACGTTGGTAATTGTTGATGATTACTCGCGCTTTGCGTGGGTGTTCTTTCTGAAACAAAAGTCAGATACCTTTGACACTTTACTAGTTTTGTCAGACAAGTCCAGAATGAATACAACTGCTCCATAGTCAAAATCAGAAGTGACAACGGAACATAGTTCAAATCTGGGTCCATGACAGAATTCTGTGAAAGCTTAGGTATTTTTCATGAGTTTTCCTCTCCTCGTACTCCACAACAGAATGGAGTGGCTGAGAGAAGGAACAGAACACTCATAGAGGCCTGCAGGACTATGTTGAGTGATGCTTCACTTCCGGAGTACTTCTGGGCTGAAGCCGTCAACACTGCATGTCACGTGCAAAATCGAGCACTCATAAACAAAGACCACGATAAGACACCTTACGAACTTCTGAAAGGCAGGAAACCAACAATCTCATACTTTAGAATCTTTGGCTGTAAATGCTTCGTACTTAACAATGGTAAGTATCATACCACCAAGTTCAGCGAAAAGAGTTTTGAAGGTATTTTCGTACGTTATAGTAGCCATAGTAAGGCATATAGAATATTTAATAGAAAAACCCTAGTGGTAGAAGAATCGATACATGTTGTATTTGATGAGACGAGCTTGCTGCAAAGCAATCCGTCTAGCGTGCTCATTGAAGATGCAGGTGAAAAGCTGAAAGAAACTAGCTTGGATGAATCGTCCGAAGACAAAGGCGTAAAGCTCATTAAGATCACCACTACAACTCCCATTGGAGAGGATGATGATCAAAATGAAGAAGTCATCCAAGATGAAGAAATCACTCCAGTGATTGAAGATAATCCAGATGCAAGAACTTTAGAGCTCAGACATCTAAAGGATCACCCCATGGACCAGATCATAGGAGATCCCCGGGACGGTGTCAGAACTCGAAGAGGTACAACTAATGAGAATCTTTATTTAAGTTTTCTCTCGCAGGTTGAACCAAAGAAGTTTGAGGAAGCAAACTCAGATGCATCGTGGATAATGGCAATGGAAGAAGAGCTAAATCAGTTCAAGCGCTGCAATGTATGGAAGCTTGTTCCAAGACCCAAAGGAAAGAACATCATTGGAACAAAATGGGTCTACAGGAACAAGATGGACGAAGACGGGACGATCATAAAGAATAAGGCCAGACTCGTCGCTAAAGGCTATCGTCAATAAGAAGGAATTGACTTCGACCAGACATATGCCCCAGTGGCTAGGCTGGAGGCAATAAGGTTGTTCCTAGCATATGCTGCACTCAAAGGCTTCACCGTCTATCAGATGGACGTGAAGTCTGCCTTCCTAAATGGTAACATAAAGGAGGAAGTGTATGTGGAACAACCTCCAGGTTTCGTTGATCCTAATTTTCCTGATTATGTCTATTTCCTGCACAAGGCCCTATATGGTCTGAAACAAGCTCCTAGAGCTTGGTATGAGACACTGTCTAGCTTTCTACTTGAGAACAAGTTCACAAGGGGAAAGATAGACAAGACATTATTTCTTAGGGAAATTAAAGACAAGATTTTGCTAGTGCAAATCTATGTCGACGACATTATCTTTGGCTCTACAGATGACAACCTTTGCAAAAAGTTCTGAAAACTTATGCAAGGGAAGTTCGAAATGAGCAGTATGGGCGAGCTGAAGTATTTCTTAGGGCTTCAGGTGAAACAATCTGAAGATGAAATTTTCATCTCGCAGACCAAGTTCAACAAAGTGCTAATAAAGAAATTCGGAATGGAGAACGCAAACTCTATGAGGACTCCAATGGGCTCAACTATGTCTCTGGACAAGGATGAAAAAGGGAAACCTTTTGATGAAACCAAGTACAGAAGCATAATTGGATCCCTGCTCTACCTTACTGCCAGTAGATCTGACATAATATTTTCAACATGTGTCTGTGCTAGATTTCAGGTGAACTCAAGGAATCTCACTACGCTGCTGCAAAGTGGATTTTGAGATACCTTAAAGGTACACCAAATCTTGGCCTATGGTACCCAAGAAGTAATGACAGCGAACTAATTGGATTTTCAGATGCAGATTTTGCAGGTAGCAAAGACGACCAGAAATGCACTTCAGGGACTTGTCAATTCTTTGGAAGAAGGCTAATCTCCTGGAGTAGTAAGAAGCAGAACTGTGTCGCAATCTCAACGGCCGAGTCAGAGTACATCTATGCAGGCAGTTGCTGCGCACAGTTACTTTGGATAAGGAATCAATTTGAGGATTACAACATGAAGTTCAAGAATGTCCCTCTGTTTTGCGACTCTTCCAGCGCAATTGCAATAGCCAACAATCTAGTCTCGCACAACCGGACAATGCATATCGAGCTAAGGTATCATTTTATCCGGGAGCATGTAGAGCATGGGGACATAGATCTCCAATATGTCTCCACAGACAGGCAAGTTGCAGATATCTTCACTAAGCCGCTGGACGAGACCAAGTTCTCTTTCTTCAAAACGGAACTTGGGATGCTCAACAAGGAAGATTAGAGCAGTTTGGATATCAAGGAAGCAAAGGAAACTAAAAGGTTAGTCAAAATCTGACTTCTCAAAGGTCTCTTCCTTCTATGACTCAAGTAAAAACTGACCTACTCAAGTACTCAAAGTACCTACTCGAGTACTCAACAGACCTACTCGAGTAGTCCCTTAACTTGCTCGAGTAAGGCAATTAAGTACTCGTATAATATACTTAACCTACTCGAGTACGTCAATCCTTCTACTCGAGTCATTTCAGATTCTCTAGACCTACCCAAGTACCTTCTACAGACCTACTCAAGTAACTCTCTATATACTCGAGTACCTTCTTTAGATCTACTCGAGTAACACCCTATGTACTCGAGTACCTCTTTTACCTCTCGTGTATATGTCGTATGACTTTCAAATTTTCAAGTGCCGCCTTTACTTTAAATTATTTTCTTCTAGATGATTAGACTTAAACCTATGGTTTTATAAATTCGAAATTCCAAATATCACTCTACACGAAATTATTTCCATTCACTCGAGTACCCGTCCGCCGCTTCATCTTCACTCAAGAAATTGCAGAGCCGCGACTCTTCCTCTTCCCCGCGACAGAATTTCTTCCCATTTTCTGGATCATGGCCGCCGTCTCCAAGATTGGTGTAGGATCGGAACTCGTTACCGCCGGGATTGCCGAGCTTTCAGACGATTTTCATAACTTGCTCATTCTTCTAGATACCGCAGGGCTCTCCTTCATCCTGCAAGAACCCTGCCGGATTCTCTTCCCAGAAGTAGCCGAATTCTTTTCCAATCTAAAGGTCAAAAGGAATGGAAAAGTCCTGAAATCCAAAGTGAAGGGTTTGAAAATTAAACTCAACAAGACCTCTGTCTCTCAACTTCTCCGACTGCCGATAGTAGATGAAGAAGATCACTTAGTTGCTGAAGACTCTGACAGAATAGCCCTATTCTGTGGCTTTTCAGCTGATGCTCAGTACTTCAAAAGGTCAGACATGAATGCAGAGGGTAAATTTTTGGTTGATGTTATTGGGAAAATTTTACTGTGCAAGACAAACTCCATAAGAGACATTCCATCATATTTCTTCGACATAATGTAAGCCATTGTGTGCCGTAAGAAATTCCAATTTGGTATGCTGATTCTGGATAAAATCAAGGACAATTTAAAATCCCCCAACTATGCCAGAATAATCTCTCTGCTCCTCCATGAAACAAATCCTGAGGTATTCAACTTCTCAAAAGGAACACCTCTTCACCACATGAAGAAGGTCTCCATCTCTTCCATTCAGAGATGGGAGCTCAAGCTAAAGAATTCTGCTCAAGCTGCAAAGATTTCAGAAGTTTCAGAGGTTCCAGCTCTAGAGGACAGGACTCCATCTCCCTCTCCTCATCATGTGGCCAGCTCCTCTGGTGCACTAAGTGAGGGGGAGCCTGCTCCTTCTATCCAAGTCAGGCAGCCCTCTCCTCAGCCAGCAGTTTCTTCCCTACCTCATACTCCACACAGTCCAGCAACTCCCTCAGATGAGATACCTCCAGAATCTCTTCTCTCAACAGCTGCTGCCATATATGCTATGATTGCAGAGCTCTCTGAAGAAGTTATGCTCATTCCTCCTCTATCTCCTCCAGCTCCATCCTCTAAATGTCACAAGGACTCCACTCCAGCACAGTCTCCTGTACATTCTCTAGCCAGAACTCCAGCCAAATCTCCAGATGACCTCCAACACCAGCAAGACACCATTCTTATTTCTGATGAGCCCTCTCCAGAGCTAGTAGAAGCTCCTCTCAGAAATCTAGATTTCTCTCTCCTCGGGTTACAGAAGAAGGGGTTGCTCTCATTCCTACCATAAGAGCTCACAGCTCTGTGATAATTGATGAAATAGCCCCTTGGGTAACTCTCCTCTTCCTTCTGTTGCTTCTGCTGCCACTGCTCCAGTCTCTTCCTCCTCAGATTTGTTGCAACAAATTGCATTTCTTCTTCAAGAATAAAGAAATTATTTTGATACCTCTCTAAAGATTGTAACTGACAAGGTAACTGCTCTCGAGAATGAGATGAGCAGAGGCTTTGCTGAAATTCAGCATAATACTGACAAGCTTAAATACCTATTTCAACTTGGTGGCAAAGCCCTAGACCACACTATCACTAGTGTTGGAAATGTTATGGAACATGGTGTTACCCTTGCAAACAATCAGATAGAGCTAGACAAGAGGAATGAAGCTAACAAAATGAAAATCTGTGAAGAAGTTGGTATTTTCAAAGAAGACGTTATAGCCCAGCTATCTGTTGAAATCAGAAAGGGGGAGGGATTGATCAAAGAACTCAAAGAACAGGTAGAAAAGTCAGCTGCACAGAAGTCAGATGTATGGGAAGCTCATGTGAAGACAATTCATGATGATGTGCTAGCACAGATACAGAGTGTCAAATTTCATACCTATGACACTGCTGTCTGGATGCACAATCAGATTCTGCCAGACCTTGTTGTTGACCCCAACATCATTCCCCATTATTTAAACCCTCTAGCTACAGATGTCTCTGCCCCAGCTGTTCCTCTGCAACCTACCTTCTCTCCCAGGCCTGGAGACACAGTTGATCCTCCAGACTCCTATGCTCAAGACTGGGAAGAAGATCCTGCAGACATATTCCTCAAAGCTCCTCCAGAGATCAAAACCTACAGGAAGAAAAGGAAGTATGGTGAAGGCCCCTCTGCTAGCAGGACTGCACCTACTAAAGCCACTGAACATGCCAAAGTTTGGTCTCGAACCTCCAAGTCCCTGATTTTAGAAACTCTCAAATTAGTTATGGAATTCCATGAGAGCAGGAACATTCATTACAGCTCCTCTGAATGAGAACTTTATGAGAAGTCCATGACAAAAAGAAGAATCTATGATAGAGAATATGGGAGGAACAACCCTGCTGCCCCTCTTAGGCCTCCCAAGTACTATCCAAAACCCTACTACTACCAGAGAAGACAACAAGAAAAACTGGACAGACAGAATCAAGGCTGATCTTCAAGGATCTTTGAGAGGATGGAATGATTGACTGTAGAAATGAAAATTTTGGATATTCTTATTTATATAATTCTAAGTTTTTGCTCTTATTATCCTTTATTATAGTCTATTGCTTGCTAGCACATTTTCTACTTAGCTTCTTTTTATGTCTTTAATTCACCTTAGTGTAAAGGGTTCTGACTTCAATAAATAGGGGGAGATTATTGGGAACTATACCCACATTAACCCACATTTGATGAAGTCACCCTGGAACTAAGATGAATTAGTTTGTATTTGATGCTTTGTTTGAGTTATGTGTTTGCAGGATTCCAATGGGAAGTGTAGACCAATGTCAGTCTACAATGGGTCACCAAACACAGGACCACACAGTGTAATCCCTCATTGTGTGTTCCAAAGTGTTGACTCATGTGTAGTCTCTCTATTGGGATACACTTCATACTCAAGCTATAGGACTGTGTAAAGACTTGGTGCTGATTCCCTTCTAGTAGAAGAAAATTTTGCTGACAGAAATTTTTCTAAGTATTTCTCTCGAGTAGGTCCTTAACTACTCGAGTAGATTGCTTGAGAAATACTCGAGTAAAAAGTTCTGTATACTCGAGTAAGAAAATTATCTCTCTCGTGAAGTTAAGTAAAACACTCGAGTAGTTCATTGACATACTCGAGTAGCTTACTTAACTACTCGAGTAGATCATTCTTCCTACTCGAGTTGCCCAGAATTCAGGTTCCAAATTTTTTCTAAGTCATTTACTCGAGTAAGTCTTTCATATACTCGAGTAAGTCTCGACACTGTGTCGAGTAACAATATTCTCTGTGTCGAGTAGTTAAGATATACTCGAGTAAGTCCTTCATATACTCGAGTAGATTTATTTTCTCTCGAGTAGTTAAACCTAACTACTCGAGTAGCTGTTCTTTTCCGTGTGCAGAATATTTCTAAGTATTTGTCTCGAGTAGTTCTTCTAACCACTCGAGTAGTTCAATTCTGCCTACTCGAGTAGTATAACTTATACTCGAGTAGCTCTACTCCATCCCGAGAAACGTTTGTGTGTACTCGAGTAGATCTTCTAAAGTACTCGAGTAGTTGACTATACATACTCGAGTAGTTTTCTTCTACATACTCGAGTAGTCATGATTTATATACCCGAGTAATTTCTCTCTACTTACTCGAGTAGTCTTTGACCTACTCGAGTAGTTTTATACATACTCGTGTATATGACTTCTTTTTCCCTGAAATTTCTTCTAAGTCTAGATTTGATAGATTTTCAAATACCGTGACATGATTGGTCCACGTGTACTTCATTAAAATCGATTATGACCGTTATTAGTACTCCTATAAAAGGTCTTGTCTAATCGACAAACCCTAATCAGAAAAACAGATCTTTCAAGTAGAAAATTCTTCTGAGTTTTGCAGCCGTCACTTTCCAAAAATAATCGCTATTTCCTCTCTCTCTCTTCACGGAACGAAAGTCGTCGCCGCCGCTGTTCTTCTCCGGCAAGGGTTTCGATCTTCAGAGGAAATAGACTGTAGAAGCTCTCCAGATCGGGATCGTGTTTCGCATACTCATCTTCTGCCCGATCGTTGAAGCAAGAAGTTCAGATCTACTGATTGCCGAGAATCCTTCTTCAACTTTTCTGATAAAGCCGAACGCCAAGAAGAAGATTCCAGTACTGTTTCATTTTCAGATCTGAACCAAAGAATTTCACTGTTTGTATTTGTTCAATACTTGTACTTTATTTCTGTAGGAGAAATTTTTCTCCGAGTGTAGGAGTTTTTCACTCCGAGTTTGTAGGAAGGTGTTTCTTCCGAGTTGTAGATCCAGTTGGATTGGATTGAGATTGTAGGAACTTTGTTCCGAGGGTAGGATTGATTTTCAATCCGAGATAGTGGAGTAGCCGAGTCTAGTTCGTTGCTAGATCAGTGAAGGAAAGTGGATGTACCCAAGATCGGGGAACCACTATAAATCTTGTCTCGTCTGTGATATTTTAGTGGATAGATCTGTGCTGTGTTCTAAGTTTTTTATTCCGCAAAAGACGCACATCTCACCTATTCACCCCCCTCTAGGTGATTTAGGTTAACAACTATTATCTTTCATGATACCTTAGCTCGATATGCTTTGTCCGGCTGTGCGAGACTGGATTGTTGGCTATTGCAATTGCGCTGGAAGAGTCGCAAAACAGAGGGATATTCTTGAACTTCATGTTGTAATCTTCAAATTGATTCCTTATCCAAAGTAACTGTGCGCAACAACTGCCTGCAGAGATGTACTCTGACTTGGCCGTTGAGATTGCGACACAGTTCTGCTTCTTGCTACTCCAGGAGATTAGCCTTCTTCCAAAGAATTGGCACGTCCCGGAGGTGCTTTTCCTGTCGTCTTTGCTACCTGCAAAATATGTATCTGAAAACCCAATTAGTTCGCTGTCATTACTTCTTGGGTACCATAAGCCAAGATTTGGTGTACGTTTAAGGTATCTCAAAATCCGGTTTGCAGCAGCGTAGCGAGATTCCTTAGAGTTCACCTGAAATCTAGCGCAGGCACATGTTGAAAACATTATGTCAGGTCTACTGGCAGTAAGGTAGAGCAGGGATCCAATTATGCTTCTGTACTTGGTTTCATCAAAAGGTTTCCCTTTTTCATCCTTGTCCAGAGACATAGTTGAGCCTATTGGAGTCCTCATAGAGGTTGCGTTCTCCATTCTGAATTTCTTAATTAGCTCTTTGGTGAACTTGGTCTGCGAGATGAAAATTCCATCTTCAGATTGTTTAACCTGAAGCCCTAAGAAATACTTCAACTCGCCCATACTGCTCATTTCAAACTTCCCTTGCATAAGTTTTGAGAACTTTTTGCAGAGGTTGTCGTCTGTAGAGCCAAAAATAAAGTCGTCAACATAGATTTGCACTAGCAAAATCTTGCCTTTAATTTCCCTAAGAAATAATGACTTGTCTACCTTTCCCCTTGTGAACTTGTTCTCAAGTAGAAAGATAGACAGTGTCTCATACCAAGCTCTAGGAGCTTGTTTCAGACCATATAGGGCTTTGTGCAGGAAATAGACATAATCAGGAAAGTTAGGGTCAACGAAACCTGGAGGTTGTTCCACATACACTTCCTCCTTTATGTTACCATTTAGGAAGGCATACTTCACGTCCATCTGATAGACGGTAAAGCCTTCGAGTGCAGCATATGCTAGGAACAACCTTATTGCCTCCAGCCTTGCCACTGGAGCATATGTCTGGTCGAAGTCGATTCCTTCTTCTTGACGATAGCCTTTAGCGACGAGTCTGGCCTTGTTCTTTATGATCGTCCCGTCTTCATCCATCTTGTTCCTGTAGATCCATTTTGTTCCAATGATGTTCTTTCCTTTGGGTCTTGGAACAAGCTTCCATACATTGCAGCGCTTGAACTGATTTAGCTCTTCTTCCATTGTCATTATCCACGATGCATCTGAGTTTGCTTCCTCAAACTTCTTTGGTTCAACCTGCGAGAGAAAACTTAAATAAAGATTCTCATTAGTTATACCTCTTCGAGTTCTGACACCGTCCCGGAGATCTCCTATGATCTGGTCCATGGGGTGATCCTTTAGATGTCTGAGCTCTAAAGTTCTTGCATCTGGATTATCTTCAATCACTGGAGTGATTTCTTCATCTTGGATGACTTCTTCATTTTGATCATCATCCTCTCCAATAGGAGTTGGAGTGGTGATCTTAATGAGCTTTTCGCCTTTGTCTTCGGACGGTTCATCCAAGCTAGTTTCTTTCAGCTTTTCACCTGCATCTTCAATGAGCACGCTAGACGGATTGCTTTGCAGCAAGCTCGTCTCATCAAATACAACATGTATCGATTCTTCTACCACTAGGGTTTTTCTATTAAATATTCTATATGCCTTACTATGGCTACTATAACGTACGAAAATACCTTCAAAACTCTTTTCGCTGAACTTGGTGGTATGATACTTACCATTGTTAAGTACGAAGCATTTACAGCCAAAGATTCTAAAGTATGAGACTGTTGGTTTCCTGCCTTTCAGAAGTTCGTAAGGTGTCTTATCGTGGTCTTTGTTTATGAGTGCTCGATTTTGCACGTGACATGCAGTGTTGACGGCTTCAGCCCAGAAGTACTCCGGAAGTGAAGCATCACTCAACATAGTCCTGCAGGCCTCTATGAGTGTTCTGTTCCTTCTCTCAGCCACTCCATTCTGTTGTGGAGTACGAGGAGAGGAAAACTCATGAAAAATACCTAAGCTTTCACAGAATTCTGTCATGGACCCAGATTTGAACTATGTTCCGTTGTCACTTCTGATTTTGACTATGGAGCAGTTGTATTCATTCTGGACTTGTCTGACAAAACTAGTAAAGGTGTCAAAGGTATCTGACTTTTGTTTCAGAAAGAACACCCACGCAAAGCGCGAGTAATCATCAACAATTACCAACGTATAGTCCTTACCTCCCAAACTTCTAATTTGCAGTGGACCAAACAAGTCCATGTGCAATAGATGGAGACATCTATTAGAGTCTTTGCCAATAACGCTTTTAAAGGTAGCCCTTGTTTGCTTGCCTTTGACGCATGCATGACAAGGTCTATCTTTGACGCACTTGACATTTGGGGCATCACGTACTAAGTTCATTGAAAATAATTTATTAATAGTTTTGAAATTAATATGTGCTAGTCTCTTGTGCCATTGGTCACCAAGAGACGCACTATCTTTTGCTAAAAGACACACTGGTGTAGAGGAATCTATACAAATGAAATTTAAACAGAAAATATTCCTGCTTCGAGTGCCGGATAGAATCGTTTCCATATTGTCAACGGATTTTATCAAGCACTTATCAGCATGGAACTCAACTATGTATCCTTTATTACAGAGTTGACTTATGCTAATGAGATTGTGTTCCAATCCTTCGACATAGGCCACATCGGAGAAGGATACATTGTCGTTAGTAATCATACCATAGCCTCTAGTGATTCCACGGTCTGAACCTCCAAAGATGACCTTTGGTCCGTTCACGACTGGAGTAAAGTTCCGAATGAGGCTTCTAGTCCCGGTCATATGCCGAGAGCATCCGCTCTCCAAGTACCAGATAGGCGTTTTGTTGGCCTTTGGACATACCTGCAATCATAATCAATTTGCCTTAGGAACCCAAATACGTTTGGGTCCTTGGTCTCGGGTTAGAGTGCTCCCCCTACAAGTGTTAGCATTATGAGCGGTCCTTCTCATATTGCTGATATGAGGGGTTGCAGCACTTCTGGGATTGAACCATCAATCTATGGCGAAGTGACCAACCTTGCCACAGCACCAACAGTCAAATCTGTTGTACCTTTGCCTCATGATCTCCTGCTTGACCTTTTGGAATTGTGGTCTAGCAGGGGCAGCATTCTTGGAAGAAGATGCCTCATGATGATGGCAATCACATGGCTTCTTCTCCTTTATAGGCTTTTCTACAACAGGCTTCGTCTTTGCTGCCTTCTTGAAGTTATGCACATGATTGAAAGGGCCATAGCTCTGAAGAATAACTTCTTCATAAGGTGCCTTAAAGACACTTTTGCCAAAGTTTCTGGGTCGAGTCCATCCTTGATAGCGGGACTTTGGCTCTACATAGGTAGGCCTAGCAAAGTGCCCGTAGGATGAGTCAAAATCAAACTCATTTGATGGAAAGATGACTTTCTTGAATGTATTTTGATCTTGAGGGGCTTTCCCCTTCTCTTTGTCTAAAGCCTCTTTGGCGGCCTTATTCTTCCGTTGATTCTTGTTTCTCCTAGAGGATTTACTAGGAGCTTCTTCATGGCCTAGACCAGCTCCCTTGGCCTTTGCTGAGAATTCATCAACGAATGGAAGAACAGTTTTGGGCTTCGAGAAACTTTCAACAAGTTTCTTTTCAGCCGCAAGCTAGGCTTCCAACTCTTTGATGATCTTCTCCTTAAGGTCAAGGTGCTCCAGAGCCTTGTTATATTCTTCAATAGCATTATTGAAGTTTTCTTCGAGGGAGTCAGTCTTTGCGACTTTCTCTCTCAAGATGCTCTCTTCGGCTTTTAGAGATTTGATATCTTTAGCCTGAGTCTTCACGACTCGACGACATTTGTCGTAAGCCATGATTAACTCCTTGTACTGGGCCATTAGCTCTGACTCATTGTCAGAGGAGCTTTCCTCACAATCATGTTCAGTGACTTCAGAATCTGAAAGAGGGGTATGAGAGTTTACCTTCCCAGTGAACTGGGGCTCTTAATCATCATATGTTTGAGTCATTAGCCCAAAATAAGCTTCTTCTTCTTCACTTGACTCAGATGAGTCGGAGTCGCTAAGAGTCTTGCTCTTTTTGGCTATGAGGCTCTTCTCTTTCCTCTTCTTGTTGTGTGAGGATTTCTTTTCTTCTCTTCTGCCACCCTCCTTCTTCTTATGAGGGTAGTCGGCGATGACGTGACCTGGCTTATTACAACAATAGCAAATGATGTCAGTCGAAATATATTTGTTCTGTTTAGAGGAATACCTGTCATGGCTACTTGAGCCTTTTCTTTGCCGATCACCGTCGTGTCGTGATCTTCTATAGGAGGCATCCTTGCCTTTCCATTGCTTTTTCTTGTTTAAGAATTTCTTGAACTGACGTGAGAGCAGAGAGAACTCTCCTTCTGATAGCTCAGAGCCTGAGGTACTAGGCTCAGTAGTTTCTTCTTCTTCACTAATCTCTGGAGCTGGAGCAGGGGAGGCAGCCTTTGTCTTTCTGGAGGTATCTTATTTTAGAGCAACAGACTTTTCTTTGAGAGCAGACCTACTCTTCTCTTCTTCAGCTTTCCTGGTGTTGAGTTGAAGCTCATATGACATAAGCTTCCCAAAGAGATTTTGTGGATCTGTCTCAGCCAGCTTACCAAACTCCCTGATGGCACAGACCTTGTTGTCCCATTCTTTGGTCAGGGATCTCAGGAACTTGTCATTCAGTTCTCCATTTGTGAATACTCTACCATAGACCCTTAGGCCATTCACTATCTTGAAAAAGTTCTCAAATGTATCAGCAATGGTCTCTTTGCTTCCCTGTCGGAAGGCTTCATACTTCTGATTGAGGAGGGATCTCCGATCATCCCTCACTTCTTCTGTACCTTCCATCAAGATAACCAAGGACTGCCACATCTCCTTTGCGGATTGGCAGTGGATTAAGTTTTGAAGCATTGAGTCATCAACTGCACTTGCTATAATGTTTTTAGCTTTCTTGTCCAGAGAGACAAGTGCAATCTCATCCTTGTCTAAATCCATCAGCTTCTTTGGAACCTTCTTGGTAGGGTCTATAGTGGAGACAGTCATAGGGACATAAGGACCTTCTTCAACTATCATGAAGATCCTTGGATCCACAGCTTCCATAAAAAATTTGATCCTTTATTTCCACATGGGAAAGTTTTTCTTGTTGCACAGGGGAAGCTTGGCGAAATCCTTTGCCTTATCCATAATAGATAGATCTCAATTAACAACTATATGCAGGAATTGATCAAGGTGTTAACCTTTTAACGATCAACCTCGCTCTGATACCAATTGAAAGATAATAGTTGTTAACATAAATCACCTAGAGGGGGTGAATAGGTGAGATGTGCGTCTTTTACGGAATAAAAAACTTAGAACACAGCACAAATCTATCTACTAAAATTTCACAGACGAGACAAGATTTATAGTGGTTCCCCGATCTTTGATACATCCACTTTCCCTCACCGATCTAGCAACGAACTAGACTCGGCTACTCCACTATCTCGGATTGAAAATCAATCCTACCCTCGGAACAAAGTTCCTACAATCTCAATCCAATCCAACTGGATCTACAACTCGGAAGAAACACCTTCCTACAAACTCGGAGTGAAAAACTCCTACACTCGGAGAAAAATTTCTCCTATAGAAATAAAGTACAAGTATTGAACAAATACAAACAGTGAAATTCTCTGGTTCAGATCTGAAAATGAAACAGTGACTGGAATCTTCTTCTTGGCGTTCGGCTTTATCAGAAAAGTTGAAGAAGGATTCTCTGCAATCAGTAGATCTGAACTTCTTGCTTCAACGATCGGGCAGAAGATGAGTATGCGAAACACAATCCCGATCTGGAGAGCTTCTACAGTCTATTTCCTCTGAAGATCGAAACCCTTGCCGGAGAAGAACAGCGGCGGCGGCGGCTTTCGTTCCGTGAAGAGAGAGAGGAAATAGCAATTATTTTTGGAAAGCGACGGCTGCAAAACTCAGAAGAATTTTCTTCTTGAAAGATCTGTTTTTCTGATTAGGGTTTGTCGATTAGACAAGACCTTTTATAGGAGTACTAATAACGGTCATAATCGATTTTAATGACGTACACGTGGACCAATCATGTCACGGTATTTGAAAATCTGTCAAATCTGGACTTAGAAGAAATTTCAGGGAAAAAGAAGTCATATACACGAGTATGTATAAAACTACTAGAGTAGGTCAAAGACTACTCGAGTAAGCAGAGAGAAATTACTCGGGTATATAAATCATGACTACTCGAGTATGTAGAAGAAAACTACTCGAGTATGTATAGTCAACTACTCGAGTACTTTAGAAGATCTACTCGAGTACACACAAAAGTTTCTCGGGATGGAGTAGAGCTACTCGAGTACAAGTTATACTACTCGAGTAGGTAGAATTGAACTACTCGAGTGGGTAGAAGAACTACTCGAGACAAATACTTAGAAATATTCTGCACACGGAAAAGAATAGCTACTCGAGTAGTTAGGTTTAACTACTCGAGAGAAAATAAATCTACTCGAGTATATGAAGGACTTACTCGAGTATATCTTAACTACTCGACAGAGAGAATATTGTTACTCGACACAGTGTCGAGACTTACTCGAGTATATGAAAGACTTACTCGAGTAAATGACTTGGAAAAAATTTGGAACCTGAATTCTGGGCAACTCGAGTAGGAAGAATGATCTACTCGAGTAGTTAAGTAAGCTACTCGAGTATGTCAATGAACTACTCGAGTGTTTTACTTAACTTCATGAGAGAGACAATTTTCTTACTCGAGTATACAGAACTTTTTACTCGAGTATTTCTCAAGCAATCTACTCGAGTAGTTAAGGACCTACTCAAGAGAAATACTTAGAAAAATTTCTGTCAGCAAAATTTTCTTCTACTAGAAGGGAATCAGCACCAAGTCTTTACACAGTCCTATAGCTTGAGTATGAAGTGTATCCCAATAGAGAGACTACACATGAGTCAACACTTTGGAACACACAATGAGGGATTATACTGTGTGGTCCTGTGTTTGGTGACCCATTGTAGACTGACATTGGTCTACACTTCTCATTGGAATCCTGCAAACACATAACTCAAACAAAGCATCAAATACAAACTAATTCATCTTAGTTCTAGGGTGACTTCATCAAATCTGGGTTAATGTGGGTATAGTTCCCAACATATCATTTGATCCGGGAGCATGTAGAGCATGGGGACATAGATCTCCAATATGTCTCCACAGACAGGCAAGTTGCAGACATCTTCACGAAGCCGCTGGACGAGACCAAGTTCTCATTCTTCAAAACTGAACTTGGGATGCTCAACAAGGAAGATTAGAGCAGATTGGATATCAAGGAAGCAAAGGAAATTAAAAGGTTACTCAAAATCTGGCTTTTCAAAGGTTTCTTCCTTCTATGACTCAAGTAAAACCTGACCTACTCGAGTACTCAAAGTACCTACTCGAGTACTCAACAGACCTACTCGAGTAGTCCTTTAACTTACTCGAGTAAGGCAAATAAGTACTCATGTAGTATACTTCACCTACTCGAGTGAGTACATTATTCTACTCGAGTCATTTCAGATTATCTAGACCTACTCGAGTACCTTCTATAGACCTACTCGAGTACCTCCCTATATACTCTAGTACCCTCTATAGACCTACTCGAGTAACTCCCTCTTTTCTCGAGTACCTTCTTTTACCTCTCATGTAAATGCCGTTTGGCTTTCAAATTTTCCCGTGCCGCCTTTACTTTAAATTATTTTCTTCTAGATGATTAGACTTAAACCTAGGGTTTTATAAATTCGAAATTTCAAATATCACTCTACACGAAATCATTTCCATTCACTCGAGTACCCATCCGCCGCTTCATCTTCACTCGAGAAATTGCAGAGCCGCGACTCTTCCTCTTCCCCGCGACAGAGTTTTTCCCATTTTCTGGATCATGTCCGCCGCCTCCAAGATTGGTGTAGGATCGGAACTCGTTACCATCGGGATTGCCGAGCTTTCAGATGATTTTCACAACTTACTCGTTCTTCTAGATACCGCAGGGCTCTCCTTCATCCTGCAAGAACCCTGCCGGATTCTCTTCCCAGAAGTCGCCGAATTCTTCTCAAACCTGAAGGTCAAGCGTCATGGACAGGTCCTGAAATCAAAAGTGAAAGGTTTGAAAATCAAACTCAACAAGACCTCTGTCTCTCAGCTTCTCCGATTGCCGCTAGTCGACGAAGAAGATCACTTAGATGCTAAAGACTCCGACAGAACAACCCTCTTTTGTGGCCTTTCGGCTGAAGCTCAGTACTTCAAAAGGTCAAACATGAACGCAGAAGGCAAATTTCTGGTTGATGTTATTGGGAAAATTTTACTATGCAAGACCAACTCCAAAAGAGACATTCCATCGTATTTCTTCGACATAATGCAAGCCATTGTCTGCCTTAAGAAATTCCAATTTGGTATGCTGATTCTAGATAAAATCAAGGACAGTTTAAAATCCCCCAACTACGCCAGAATAATCTCTCTGCTCCTCCATGAAACAAATCCTGAGGTATTCAACTTGTCTAAAGGGACCCCTCTTCACCACATGAAGAAGGTTTCCATTTCTTCCATTCAGAGATGGGAGCTCAAGCTAAAGAATCCTGCCCAAGCTGCAAGGATTTCAGAAGTTCCAGAGGTTCCAGCTCTAGAGGACAGGACTCCATCTCCCTCTCCTCATCATGTGGCCAGCTTCTCTTGTGCACTAAGTGAGGGGGAGCCTGCTCCTTCTAGCCAAGTCAGGCCGCCCTCTCCTCTGCCAGCAATTTCTTCCCTGCCTCATACTCCACAAAGTCCAGCCACTCCCTCAGATGAGATACCTCCAGAATCTCTTCTCTCAACAGCTGCTGCCATAGATGCTATGATTGCAGTGCTTTCTGAAGAAGTGATGCCCATTCCTCCTCTATCTCCTCCAGCTCCATCCTCTGAATGTCACAAGGACTCCACTCCAGCACAATCTCTTATACATTCTCCAGCCAGAACTCCAGCCAAATCTCCAGATGACCTCCAAGACCAGCAAGACACCATTCTTATTTCTGATGAGCCCTATCCAGAGCTAGCAGAAGCTCCTCTCAGAAATTTAGATTTCTCTCTCCCTCAGGTTACAGAAGAAGGGGTTGCTCTCATTCCTACCATAAGAGCTCACAGCTCTGTGATAATTGAAGAAATAGCCCCTTGGGTAACTCCTCCTCTTCCTTCTATTGCTCCTCCTGCTGCTGCTGCTGCCTCTCCCTCTCCAGATTTGCTGTCCCAATTCTCTTTCCTGCTGCAAGAACAAAGAACTTATTTTGATACTTCTCTAAAGTCTGTCACTGACAAGGTAACTACTCTCGAGACTGAGATGAGCAGAGGCTTTGCTGAAATTCAGCATAATACTGACAAGCTCAAGTACCTATTTCACCTTGGTGGCAAAGCCCTAGACCACACTATCACTGGCGTTGGAAATGTTGTGGAACAAGGTGTCACCCTTGCCAATAATCAAATTGAACTGGACAAGAGAACTAAAGCACACAAAATGAAAATCTGTGAAGAAGTTGGTATTTTCAAAGAAGATGTTATAACCCAGCTATCTGTTGAAATCAGAAAGGGGGAGGGATTGATCAAAGAACTCAAAGAACAGGTAGAAAAGTCAGCTTCTCAGAAGTCAGATGTATGGGAAACTCATATGAAGATAATTCATGATGATGTGCTAGCCGAGATATAGAGTGTCAAATTTCATACCTATGACACTGCTGTCTGGATGCACAATCAGATTCTGCCATACCTTATTGTTGACCCCAATATCATTCCTCATCATTTAAACCCTCTAGCTACAGATGTCTCTGCCCCAGCTGTTCCTCTACAACCTACCTTCTCTCCGAGGCCTGGAGACACAGTTGCTCCTCCAGACTCCTATGCTCAAGACTGGGAAGAAGATCCTGCAGATATATTCCTCAAAGCTCCTCCAGAGATCAAAACCTACAAGAAGAAAAGGAAGTATGGTGAAGTCCCCTCTACTAGCAGGACTGCCCCTACTAAAGCCACTAAACATGCTGAAGTTTGGTCTCTAACCTCCAAGTCCCTGATTTTAGAAACTCTCAGATTAGTTATGAAATTTCATGAGAGCAGGAACATTCATTACAGCTCCTCTGAATGGGAACTTTATGAGAAGTCCATGACAAAAAGAAGAATCTATGACAGAGAATATGGGAGGAACAACCCTGCAGCCCCTCCTAGACCTCCCAAGTACTATCCAAAACCCTACTGCTACCAGAGAAGACAACAAGAGAAACTGGACAGACAGAATCAAGGCTGATCTTCAAGGATCTTTGAGAGGGTGGAATGATTGACTGTAGAAATGAAAATTTTGGATATTCTTATTTATATAATTCTATGTTTTTTCTCTTATTATCCTTTATCATAGTCTACTGCTTACTTACACACTTTTCTACTTAGCTTCTTTTTATGTCTTTAATTCACCTTAGTGTAAAGGGTTCTGACTTCAACAAATAGGGGGAGATTGTTGGGAACCATGTCCATAGTAACCCAGATTTGATGAAGTCACCCTGGAACTAAGATGAATTAGGTTATATTTGATGCTTTGTTTGAGTTATGTGTTTGCAGGACTCCAATGGGAAGGGTAGAACAATGTCAGTCTACAATGGGTCACCAAACATAGGACCACACAGTGTAATCCCTCATTGTGTGTTCCAAAGTGTAATCCCTCATTCTTCGTACTCGAGTTGCCCAGAATTCAGGTTCCAATTTTTTCTAAGTCATTTACTCGAGTAGGTACTTTATATACTCGAGTAAGTCTCGACACTATGTCGAGTAACAATCTTCTCTGTGTCGAGTAGTTAAGATATACTCGAGTAAGTCCTTCATATAATCGAGTAGATTCCTTTTTCTCGAGTAGTTAAACCTAACTACTCGAGTAGCTGTTTTTTCCGTGTGCAGAATATTTCTAAGTTTTTGTCTCGAGTAGTTCCTCTAACCACTCGAGTAGTTTAATTCTGCCTACTCGAGTAGTATAACTTGTACTCGAGTAGCTCAACTCCTTCCCGAGAAATTTTTTTGTGTACTCGAGTAGATCTTCTAGGTACTTGAGTAGTTGCTTATA
This sequence comes from Platanthera guangdongensis, assembly GCA_039583875.1. Classification (NCBI taxonomy): domain Eukaryota; kingdom Viridiplantae; phylum Streptophyta; class Magnoliopsida; order Asparagales; family Orchidaceae; genus Platanthera; species Platanthera guangdongensis. The sequence goes on from CM077160.1 coordinate 132,800,281, forward strand.
AGTACTCAAGTAGTTGACTATACATACTCGAGTAGTTGACTATACATACTCGAGTAGTCTTGATTTATATACCCGAGTAATTTCTCTCTGCTTACTCGAGTAGTCCTTGACCTACTTGAGTAGTTTTATACCTACTCGTGTATATGACTTCATTTTCCCTGAAATTTCTTCTAAGTCCAGATTTGACAGAATTTCAAATACCGTGATATGATTGGTCCACGTGTCCGTCATTAAAACCGATTATGACCGTTATTAGTACTCCTATAAAAGGTCTTGTCTAATCGACAAACCCTAATCAGAAAAACAGATCTTTCAAGAGAAAATCATTCTGAGTTTTGCAAACGTCGCTTTCCAAAATAATCGCTATTTCCTCTCTCTCTCTTCACGGAACGAAAGTCGCCATCGCCGCTGTTCTTCTCCGGCAAGGGTTTCGATCTTCAGAGGAAATAGACAGAAAAGCTCTCCAGATCGAGATCGATTTTCACATACTCATCTTCTGTCCGATCGTGGAAGCAAGAAGTTCAGATCTACTGATTGCCGAGAATTCTTCTTCAACTTTTCTGATAAAGCTGCACGCCAAGAAGAAGATTCCAGTTTCTGTTTTATTTTCAGATCTGAATCAGACGATTTCACTATTTGTATTTTTCAATACTTGAATTTCTTTTTTGTAGGAGAATTTTTCTCCGAGTGTAGGAGTTTTCCACTCCGAGTTTGTAGGAAGGTGTTTTCTTCCGAGTTGTAGATCCAGTTGGATTGGATTGAGATTGTAGGAACTTTGTTCCGAGGGTAGGATTGATTTTCAATCCGAGATAGTGGAGTAGCCGAGTCTAGTTTATTACTAGATCGGTGAGGGAAAGTGGATGTACCCAAGATCGTGGAACCACTATAAATCTTGTCTCGTCTGTGATATTTTAGTAGATAGATCTGTGTTGTATTCTAAGATTTTTTATTCCACAAAAGACGCACAACTCACCTATTCAATAAAAGACGCACAGCTCACCTATTCACCTCCCTCTAGGTGGTTTAGGTTAACAATTATTATCTTTCAAATTCTTCTTGCTTTAGTTCGATGAATTTTGAATTGCATTCGACAATCGGTGGGCTGAGCTCGACGAATTCTGGATTCCAAGCTTCTGGATTTAGCTCAACGAATGGTGAGCTCAGCTCGACGAATGTTGAATTGCGTTCGACGATCGGTGGGCTGAGCTCGACGAGCTCAGAATCCCAAGCTTCTGAATTTAGCTCGACGAACGGTGAACTCAGCTCGACGAAAGGTGAGCTGAGCTCGACGATTTCTGAATCTTCCAACATACTCTTTAATTTCACCTGTCCAATCATGGACAACCTGCATGCATGAACTTAAGCACACATCAAATACATTATGCCCCTTAGCATGATTGGTGATGCCTCTTCAAATCCTGAGGAACATTACAGGTCAAAATTCCCAACACGCCTCCTGCGGGCTCAGAGGGCCAGTCGTGAGCTGGAGATAAGGAAGGCTCCTTGCAGAATAAGCCCGACAAGGGAAGGGAAAAAGTCAAGTCTCCAGACCACGCGAGGAAGCGAGCAAGGATCTCACACGAGTTCTTCGATAAGAGGGAGTCTTAGGTCGATGTTGGGGTGCCTTACTTCCACCCAAACTACAATCTTGGGTGCGGCGGCAAGGATGCTTTTGGATGTCCGCTGGTTTTCTGGGCTGAGCGCGAGCACAAGATGATGTTAAGCACCAACCTACCTGCCTGGTTGGAAGACTAGGTGGATAAGGGGGAGGCTTATGATGTCGTCTGCATGCTATATGGGAGAGCAGATGCCGATTCCATATTGGATCTCAGCCTGGAGGTGCTCGCCCACCAAACAGATCGCGAGTTCCTGCGGGCTACCGAGATGGGCCATTACACCGTGAGGAGGCTCCTCGAGTTGCAGGAAGTGCTCAAGATCGTCTCGCAAAAGGCGATCGACTTGGGATGTAATCAGTCCGCTGGAAGGACTATGAGGTAGCTTGCACTTCTCTACGCGACTTAGTTGCCATTTCACTTGGTGGTTTTTCTGAATGTTTGTTGTTGATACTCACAGGCTGTTGAGATTAAGACGGCAAAGAAGATCTCCGATCTCAAGCAAGAGCTCGCGGATACAAAAGCTGAGCTTGAGATCCTGCAAATCCGAGTTGCCGAGTTGAAGACTCGCCCGGTGGTTGATAAAACTCACCTTGGGCCCACAGATACTCTCCCAGCTGAGCAATTGCTCGAGGCGAGTCCTTACGGGATGGATAAGAAGATCCACTTCCACTGGAATGAGATGTATGCTATCTGCCGCGAGATAGCACGAGCAATGAGGAATTCGTTCTCGCAAAGTTGTGGATTGATGGATTCCTTGTCCTAGAAGCCAACCATCTGACTATCGCGGACCTCATCCCAGGCATGCATGCCGAGGAGTCTAACTCGCCTGATCTTATCCTCTCCTCCTCTTCTGGATCCATAGCCAGCGACAGCTACTGCGGAGAGAGCAACGGCGATATCGATGATGATGAGGATGATGAGGACGATGTTGGCAATGAGGAAGACATAGTCATCGGAGATGCGGAGTACAAGCCTAATACTGGTGACGATGAGTCTTAGTCGGTCGATGACCTCCTGCGTCCAAGCATGTAAAGATAGAAAGATTGTAATATAGAAATTTTGTTATACTCACCATATAGTACAAGATGTTTTTTCTGTATTGTCTCTTATTTTTGTATTTGAATACTCGCTTATTGATGATGCTCGCTAGGCTCATAGGCACGGAGAGGTTGAATGCCCGTTACGTGCGTACTTGCTTGGTGATGATACTCACTAGGCTCATAGGCGCAGAGAGGTTGAGTGCTCGTTGTGTGCGATCAATGCTCGCATATTAGCTTGAACTTGTGCAATCAATACTCGCACCTGCATTAACGTACTTGTGTGCTCGCACATTACTTCTCCTATCTGCATGGTTGCAGTCGTATGCTTGTATATTGCAGCTGACACCTGTATGGTCGTAGTCGTATGCTCACATATTGCTACTCGCACCTGCATGGTTGAACACCTCATAGGAATTGAGTTCAATGGAGTTGAAGAATATAGTCGACACCAGTAGGAGGAAGTTCAACTAGAGGTGGATAGTCGACAGCTCACAGGAACTGAGCTCAACTGGACGTGGAGTCGACTACTCACAGGAGTCGAGCTCAACTAGAGGGGGAGAGTCAACAGCACAAGAGCCGAGCTCAACTGGAGGTGGAGAGTCGACAACTCACAGGAGCCGAGCACAATTGGAGATGGAGTCGAGCTCAACTAGAGGTGGAGAGTCGACAGCTCACAATAGCCGAGCTCAACTGGAGGTGGAGGGTCGATAGCTTACAGGAGCCGAGCTCAACTTGAGGTGGAGGGTCGAAAAATCACAAGATCCGAGCTCAACTAGAGGTGGAGAGTCGACAGCTCATATGAGCTGAGCTCAACTGGAGGTGGAGTCGACAGCTCACAGTAGCCGAGCTTAACTGGAGGTGGAGTGTCGACAGCTCACAGGAGCCGAGCTCAACTAGAGGTGGAGGGTCGACAGTTTACAGGAGCCGAGCTCAACTTGAGGTGGAGATTCGACATCTCACAGGAGTCGAGCTCAATTAGAGGTGGAGTCGACGGCTTACAGGAGCTGAGCTCAATTGGAGGTTGAGAGTCGATAGCTCATAGGAGTCAAGCTCAACTCAAGGTGGAGTCGATAGCTCACAGGAGCCGAGCTCAAGTGGAGGTGGATAGTTGACAGCTCAAAGGATCCGAGCTCAATTGGAGGTGGAGAGTCGACTCGGGGAGCAAGTAACCATCATGCAGGATGGAAGCTCGTACAGGGGCCCGGACTACGTCAACAACACATACGAGGAATTTATCTCACTCGAGAGGGTGGGTAACTGATATGTAGGAGAAGTGCTCTTGCATGGACTCAGACTATGACAACTCCACGACTCGAGGACTTCTATCAGTATTGAGAACACTCGCCCTGTTACATAAGAGATTGCCAAAGAATTAGATGTATCAACATTGATGGTGAAAGAAATTTCTAAAGAGAAGACGATCTTCTCTTTTTCAAGTTGGGAGGTTGGCGTCCATACCTGTTCTTGATAGTTCCTCCAGTCGAAAGAGAGATGCAATCGGGGGTAGCTAGGCCGACGTACATGGGAGCTGATCTCGACCGTCAATGTAGGGGCTCAGTCTTATAAGGACGCTTAGAATCCCGACATATGGTGTCATCGTCTGCTATAAGTTTTTTAGGAGAATCGGGATGAAGGCACATTTCTGAAACCAACAATAGAGATCGCTTCCAACTCTGCCACCTGTCTATGAAGGCTAGGGTACAAATGAAGGGAAATGACCCTCGGGGGGTCCTACAGGACAAACACTCGAGCCCACCATCCTTTTACAGACTCATACCTTCCAGAGCTTCTTGCTCAACTGCTTTCCAAAGTACGACGAGTTATCCTAGCTTTTCAACAACAGAGATGCATCCTGCTTTACAGGAAAAACAGTCACTATGAGCTGGTCTTTTAGTCTTCTCAAAGACCGATAACACCTTTACACAAGGTATAACTTTGCGAGGTCGATCATTCATCGAGTTTACGAGGTTAGCATCCAGACCTGATCCTGATAGTTCCTCTAGTCGGAGGAGAGATGCAATCAGGGATAGCTAGGCTGATATACAAGGGGGGAGCTGATCTCGACCGTCAATGCGGGAGCTCGGTCTTACAAGGATGCTTAAAATCCTGACGCATCATCTCATCGTCCGCCCTGTGCTTTTTAGGAGAATCAGGTCAAATACTGGTTTTCCAAACTAATCGATGAGATGACTTCACTACTTCTATCTAACTTGATAAGATCAACACAAAGAAGATAACTGGCATCGACTCATGCCTCCGGGGGCGAGGAAATGTATAAATAAAATAGAAATAATCTTATAGATAGTCATAACATGTTACCACTATGGATAGAACCTTTTCAGGTAATCCCCGCTCTAGGTACTTCTCAGCAGCTCTCCTTCTTGATTTTGTATGCAATAAACTCCAGTGGCTAGAGCTTCTTGGACAATAAAGGGTCCTTCCCAGTTAGGATTCAGCTTGCCCACGACAGCTGCCCTTCCTGCTGCGTCCACTTTCTTCATGACCATGTCTCCTACAAGAAAGTGCTTGTCGCAAACATTTTTGTCGAAGTTCTTTGGCATTCGCCTCTTGATCTCCTCTTAGTGGATGGAGGGTAAGTCACAAAGCTCCTCGATGTACTCTAGTGAAAGCTTCTAAGCATCTTCATTCTTCATGCGTCAATCTTCACTATCTTCTCTTGCTGCTACAACCATCGGGCTCCGAACATCGAATTCTACTGTGATGAGTGCCTCACACCCATGGGATAACTTTAAAGGTTTTTCCCCATGGCCAAGTTAGGAGTTGTTCTCAACGCCCATAGGACTGAGGAGAGCTGCTCCGCCCAGTTGCCCTTCAGATTGGTGACCTTCTTCAAGAGGTTGATGATCAGCTTGTTGGCGGCTTTCACTTGTCTGTTGCTTCGAGGATGATGTATAGAGGCGAATCGAAGATCCATCCTTAGCTGCTTGTAGAAGTACTCCAGCTACAGGCAGACAAACTGCAGGCCATTATCAGTGATGATGGAGAGAGGGATCCCGAACCTACAAGCGATCTCTCCCCAAATGATGTTCTTCATGATCTGAGACATGGTCTTGATAAGAGCTTTTGCCTCGATCCACTTGGAGAAATAGTCGATCATGATGAGAACAAACTTCCTCTGACCGCTGGCTTGGGGAAAAGGGCCAATCAAATCCATGCCCTAGAAGACGAAGGGTCGAGGAGCGGTGATTTAACGAAGTTGTTAATCTGGTTGCAACTGAAGGGGAGCGAAAAGTTGACACTTTGGACACTTATTTGAGAAGGCTTCTACATCCTTCTGAATGGTCGGCCAGAAGTAGTCGTGCCTCAAAATCCTCTGCTCTAGAGTACGAGTCCCCGAGTAGCTGTCACACTCTCTGAAATGAATTTCCCCAAGCACTCGAGGGATTTCAGCTTTTGACTGGCATCTGGCTAGAGGGCTTGAAATGGTTTTGCAATATAATTCCCCTTTATACAGCATGTAGTAAGCAACTTTGTATCAAAACTTACTCTTGTCTCCTTCACTAGCAGAAAGCTGGCATGTCGTTAAAAATATAACGAACGGGTCCTTCAAAGAAGCCCTCTGTTCGATCTCCATCATCTCCCTTTCCTCAATGCACAGTCGAAATAATTCTGTCACTATTCCTCATGCCCTAGAACTATACTTAACGAGATAGTCTGCCTCTGAGTTATCCTCTCGGGGCGCATACTCGACGAAGAAGGATTGAAACCTCCCATCTAGCCCTTAACCATAGCCAAGTACCTCTGTAGAACGGGGTCGCATACCTCGAACTCTCCCCTAATTTGCGATGCGACCAACATTGAGTCGGTGAAGGCTCTAAGATCCTGGATTCCCAATTCCTTGGCAAGACGCAAGCCTGCCACCATGGCTTCGTACACTGCCTGGTTATTTATGATGAGGAAGTGGATTTCGACTGCTTGCTCGATCCTAGTTCCCTGGGGGCTCACCAACATGACTATGTCTCCCATGGAATTCTTGTCTGAAGCCCCGTCCATGAACATCTTCCTTGATAATGGGCTGGAAATGCTTTTGTCTCCTCCTACCACGGTCGAGAAGTCGGCCAGAAAGTCTGCTACTGCCTGGTCCTTGATCGCCATCCATGGTGAATAAGAAATGTCAAACTCGCTGAGCTCTAAAGCCCATTTTGACAACCTTACTGAATGCTCTACTCCATCCAAGATACTTCGCAATGGATGATCAAAGATAACCTTGATGGAGTGAGCCAAAAATATGTGCGGAGCCTCCAAGCTGAAACTACCAAGGCGAAAACTAGCTTATCCAGGATAGGATACCTCGCTTCTGCTTGCGGCAACACTCTACTCACATAGTAGATGGGGAGCTACTTCTTCCCTTCTTCTCAGACAAGCATAGAGCTAATTGCCTCCGCTCCCACTCCTAAATAGAGGAGGAGATCTTCGCTTCCCTGTGGGCCTTGGAGTAGAGGAGCTTGAGTTAGCTGCTGCTTGAGATTTCCACAACTCTCCTCACACTCCACAGTCCATTCAAACTGCTGGTTGCCTCGGAGAGTTTTGAAAAAAGGAGAGCACTTCTCTCCTGCCTTAGAGAGGAAGCGGTTAAGACCTGCCATCCTTTCGGTCAGCCTCTAAACTTATTTTCAATTCTTTGGAGATGTCATCTCTAGAATGGCTTTTACTTTGTCGGGGTTATGCTCCTCCCCCTCGGAGTGAGGATATGACCTAAGAATTTCCCCTTTCTCGCTCTGAAGACGCACTTTGTCGGGTTGAGCCGCATCTTGTACTTTTGCAGAGTTGCGAAGGTCTCCAACAGATCCTTAGTGTGCTTCGCAATGCTCTTGATCTTGACCAGGAGATCATCCACATACACTTCTAGATTCCTCCCCTTTTGCTATTTGAAGACTTGATCCATCATTCTTTGGTAGGTTGCACCTGCGTTATTAAACCCAAAGGGAATCATCTTGTAGTTGTAGCAGCCATCGCTAGTGTTGAAAGATACGACGTGGCAGTCGGGGGGATGCATTCGGATCTGGTGAAATCCTGAAAAAGCATCAAGGAAACTCATTACAGGAAACCCGACGGTTTAATCAACCAGTGCGTCGATTTGAGGCAAGGGATAGCAATCCTTCGGGCAAGCTTTATTTAACATCAAAAATAGATACAAAGTCTCCAACCCCCTCCGGCTTTCTTAACCATTACAACATTGGAGACCCAGCCAGGATACTGGATATTTGAAACAAAACTGCCTCCAACAACTTCTTTATTTCCTCCCAGATCGGCTCGTCTAGCACCGTAGTGCTTTTTCTCTACTTCTGATGGATGGGGGAAACTTTAGGATCTAGGTTGAGGCTATGAAAGACAACCTCTACATCGATCTCTAATATCTCCGCGACACTCTAATATAAGATGTCCATATTTTCATACAGGCATGCGGCCATCTCCATCTTCCACTCCAGCGTCAGGGATCCTCCGATCTTTAACAGTCTTAACTATCCTCTCTGGGAGATCACCTCCAGCTCCTCCAGCTCCTCGGCAGCTCTTAGCCCTTCCTCCTTCTCCAGAACCTTCTCCAGCATCTTCGCATCCTCCATCCAGCTGATGGTGCTGACATCATTCAGATAACACTCCCTGACAGCCTTCGTATCAGCTCTAATTCGCACTTGGACTTCTCCCCAGCAGTACTTCAGGAACTGATGGTATAATAATGGAACCGTCTTGAAGTAGTTGATGATGGGTCGCCCAAAGATAAAGTTATAACAGTTTGGTGTGTCAACGATGACGAACCTGCATTAGATTGAAGTACCACCAAGGGTGACAAGAAGATACACTTGGTATCAGAGGGAGGTTGGCCAATTTCATAACTTCACCCTGGTTCACGCTATTTCATGCTAGGTCTTGTTAAATTTTCTCAACGTGGTCAGCAAGATAGCCCAAACGCCAAATTAATATCTTCGGAACTACCCAGTTCGCACGTTGAACCAGCGGAAACCAAGGACTAGAGGTACAGAGGTAAATCACAACAAACAATGGAAGCACAAGCAGGTCTATTATTCATTCACTTCTTTACAATGCGAGGCATACATAGCGAGACATGATTTCGCTAGTATAACAGCTGAAAAACAGAAGCACCAAAAACAAGCCAGGCAGACAGAACTCGAGTCCGCCGAGACCGCTGTGACCGGGCGGTCTGTCTTTAGCTGCCTTTGGTCGTGGACTTGTGGCGGATTGAGGTGTGAGTCTTGCGGACTGCCTCGGGTTGGTGCAGACAGCCATTGAGGGGGGTTTGCTGTCCTGATGCGGTTGGAGCTTTGCGGGCTGATGCCTTGTCCGCTTAGCTTAGGCGGACTGGAGAGGGTTCGTCAATGGTTGCCTTGCTCCTGGCGGTTTTCCTTGGTGACCGGCTAAGTCCACGCGGGCTCAGCGGACGGTGGTTTGTATTCGCGCGAGCTGGGGCGGTGTCGCTATCTCTTGGGCAGTGACCACACTCCTCACCCGGCATATAAATAGGACCCCCTGGCATATCTACAGTAACTTGAGTGAACAGTAAGTTGGGGTGTGCGAAGTGTGCGGTCTGTGTTTGCCAGTCCGCACGGATTGTTTCAGGCTGACGGTTTGCTGTGTGCAGGTCGCGCGGATAACTTCAAGGAGCCAGGAGTTTGGTTGTGACTTCGGTCAAGTGCTTGGAAGTGTGCGGTCTCTGCGGACTCAGCAGGAGGTCGCTCTGCGGCTTGTCAGTTCTGTTTCATCTTTGCCAGCTTCAATAACCTGTCCGCCGGCTTCAGGCGGGTAGGGGTGTTCCTCAGTTCGGGTTTAGCAGAAGGCGAATAACGGTGTGTCCGCGCGGCCTCGCGGCTTCGGCGGACTCCGTGGTATTTGGCGGATTGCAGCATAGTTCGGGCGGCTTCGGCGACCTCGGCGACCTCGCGGTCTCGGCGGACTCGAGTTCTGTCCGCCCGGCTTGTTTTTGGTGCTTCTGTTTTTCAGCTGTTATTCTAGCGAAATCATGTCTCGCTATGTATGCCTCGCATTGTAAAGAAGTGAATGAATAATAGACCTGCTTGTGCTTCCATTGTTTGTTGTGATTTACCTCTGTACCTCTAGTCCTTGGTTTCCGCTAGTTCAACGTGCGAACTGGGTAGTTCCGAAGATATTAATTTGGCGTTTGGGCTATCTTGCTGACCACGTTGAGAAAATTTAACATGGTATCAGAGCGAGGTTTCTGAGGTTGCTGAGGTTCAGTTACGTGAGCGGAAGTCAGCCAGTGTTGTTACTCTGTGATTGAGTGGTGATCAACCTGTGTTGTTGCTCGGTGCTGCTGAAAGGTTGCCAACAGGTGTTGCAATGGAAGGGAGCTTAGCAAGAGGTCTGGGCATTGAACTCTTAACGCCGACTAACTTTAAGAAGTGGAAGTCGTGCATGAAGAGTTATCTTCTTGGCGAGGAGCTGTGGGATGTCGTTGGTGGATACGACAGGCAGGAAGTCACTGCTGCTTTCGGTACTGCTGAGCAGGTGAGGCTCTGGAGAAGAACAAATGCTAAGGCGGAGTTCGTTTTGAAGAGAGCTGTGTCTCCGAAACTGTTTGATCACATCATTGGTTGTGAGTCGGCTGCTGATATTTGGACGACCATTGATGAGTTATTCAATAGGAAGAATGTGGCGCGGCTTCAGTTCCTGGAGAATGAGTTGGCCAGGGCAACTCAGGGAGACCTTTCCATTTCCAAGTACTTCTTAAAGATGAAGAGCTTGTGTGCTGAGCTGTCGGCACTGGATCCTGATGAGCCTATCTCTGAGGCAAAGATGAAAAGGCACATTATCCGCGGCTTGCGGAAGGAGTATGTGGCCTTTGTCACATCTGTTCAAGGGTGGGCTACTCAGCCGTCGTTGCTGGAGCTGGAGAATCTGCTTGCCTCGCAGGAGAGCTTAGCAAGGCAGATGGCTGGAGTGAACCTGAATCAGTAAGGCAGCGAAGCTCTCTTCTCAGGAAAGAAGAAAGGATGGGAAGGGAAGAAGAAGAAGGTGCAGGCCGCTGTTGAGAAGGAGACTTCAACTTCATATCCGCCGGAGAGGAGCAATGCTCCTAAGGACTGGAAGAAGAATCTGAAGTGCTACCGGTGTCATCAGCGTGGGCACTTTAAGCGGGACTGCAAGGTCAAACTGCAGCCTGGGCATGCTGCGGGAAAGGAGGAAGCTTGTTCGAGAAGTGAAGAAGCAGAATGGGGCGGAGCCTTCTTGACGGGCACTTGTGTCCGGGCCTTGTCTGCTGAGGACTTCAACGGCGAGTGGATCGTGGACTCCGGGTGTGGTCATCACCTCACCGGAGACAAATCGATGTTCACCTCCATGCAGACTTACTCAGGTAATGAAGCTATTATCACTGCTGATAATACTGTTTATGCAGTAGAGAAAGAGGGGGTCGTGTCATTGGGTAGTGATCAGGGGCCACTCACGTTAAGGAGTGTGTATCACGTACCGGGCATGAAGAAAAACCTCTTCTCGGTGACCAATGCGGTGGACGTTGGGTATCATGTTCTGTTTGGGCCAACAGACGTGAGGTTCCTTCGCAACGTATCAGCGGTAAAGGCTGATGTTGCTCATGTTGGGAGGAGGGTGAAGAGCTTGTATGTTCTTTCCACCAGTGCTTATGTTGATAGAATGAGGGCCAATGATAGTGCTGCTATCTGGCATGAGAGGCTGGGGCATGTTGGCATAGACAAGCTAAAGGCAATGACGAGTAGAAGTCTGGTGAGGGGGTTGCCGAAGTTGTCCTCCTTTGGTGATGGGCATGTTTGTGCGGGCTGTCAATACGGTAAGGCACATCGCCTTCCGTTTGATAAATCACAAACAAGGAGCAAGAAACCATTGGAGTGTATTCATGGCGACCTGATGGGACCGACGGTTACTGCCAGCCTTGGTGGAAGCAAATACATGCCTGTCTTGGTTGATGACTACTCAAGGTATACTTGGGTGTACTTCTTAAAGGAGAAGTCGGAAGCCTTCCGTTTGTTCGTGGAGTTCAAGGAGTTGGTAGAAGGCCGGCTTGTCTTGCGGATTAAGAAGTTTAGAACTGATAACGGGGGGGGAGTTTGTCTCTTCCGAGTTTTCTAACTTCTGCAGGAAGCACGGGATCCAACGGGAGCTTACTTGTGCTCACACTCCACAACAAAATGGGGTAGCGGAGCGGAAGATCCGTCATTTGACGGAAACCTGCAAATGCTGGCTGCATGCGAAAGATATCCCAAGGTCCTTTTGGGCGGAGGGAATGTCTTGTGCTGCTTATATTATCAACCGGATGCCACTCAGCCCTATCAACATGAAGACTCCTATTGAGCTGTTGCTGAAGGAGAAGCCGAGTGTTGAACACCTTAGGGTGTTCGGTTCAACTTGCTACGTGCATGTCCCGGATGCTTCACGGACAAAGCTGGATGCGAAGGCAAGGAAACTTATCTTTGTTGGCTATGATGAGCGGAAGAAGGGATGGAAGTGCATGGACCCTGTGACGAAGAAGTTCGTGGTGTCAAGAGACGTTGTCTTCGACGAGCTGACGTCATATGGAGGTGGCTCGGTGGAGCTAACCGGAAGTAGCAAGGATGATGAAGCACCGGTGGAGGCTGCTGAAGGCTTGGAAGAGGAGCTTGCTGTTTCACCAGCAGCTCCTGTTGCTTCGAACTCCGAGGCTGAGCCTTGTGGCTCAGGAAGCAGGGGGGGCACTGCTCAATGCTTGCCCCAGGTAGGAGTGGAGCCTGAAGAAGCAACGGAAGCAGTGAGCAAGGAGCCGTGTCTTCGGAGATCGAAGAGGGTGGTTAAGCCACCGGCTCGGTACTGTGATGGGAATGCAGTGAGCTTTGTCTCCTGCTTCTTTGCAGGTCCTCTGGATGAGCGAGAGCCTGCAAACTTCAACGAGGCCACTGGAGTGAAGGAGTGGGATGATGCCATGAAGGAAGAGATTGATGCTCTGAAGAAGAATGAAACCTGGGACCTTGTGCCCAAGGTTGATGGCGTTACTCCGGTTACTTGCAAGTGGGTGTATAAGTTGAAGAAGAAGGCTGATGGGAGCATTGATCGGTTCAAGGCTCGCCTGGTCGCTAGAGGATTCTCACAGCAGTATGGAGAAGACTATGAGGAGACATTCAGTCCAGTTGCGAAGATGACTTCTGTAAGAGTGGTGATCGCCTTGGCTGCTAGCAAGGGATGGAGGTTGTGGCAACTCGATGTGAAGAATGCCTTTCTTTACGGAGAGATTGACAAGGACATCTTCATGGATCAGCCGCTTGGTTTCGTCTCTGAGAAGCATCCGGACTATGTCTGCAAACTCAGGAAGGCTCTCTATGGGTTGAAGCAAGCTCCTCGAGCGTGGTATGGGAAGATTGCAGAGTACTTGCAATTCTGTGGATACCTGGCTTCTAACTCGGATTCAAGCTTGTTCGTCAAGAAGAAGGGAGAGCTAAGAGTCTTGGTCCTGCTATATGTGGATGATATGATCATCACAGGGAACTCGGAGGAGGAAGTAGCAAGGCTCAGGGCAGAGCTTACTATACGCTTCGAGATGAAAGACTTGGGAGAGTTGCATCACTTTCTTGGTCTGGAAGTGGAGAGGAAGGAGTGCGGGGTTCTCATTAGCCAGAAAGGGTATGCTGATCGCATTGTGAAGCGGTTTGGCATGGGCAAAAGGAAGAAGTGCTCTACTCCACTGGAATCTGGGATGAAGCTTCGACGGGATGAGGGAAGGGTTCTTCATGATCCCTTGGTGTTCAGGGCTCTTGTTGGGAGCTTGATTTACCTGACGATTACAAGGCCGGATATCGCTTATGCTGTTGGCCGAGTAAGTCGATATATGGCTGAACTAAGGCAATCTCATCTAGTGGCGGCGAAGGGAATTCTGAAGTATGTCAAGGCTTCTTCTGACATGGGACTCCTCTATAGAAGGGACGCGGAGGTTGCGTTGCTCGAGTACACGGATGCTGACTATGGCGGTGATTCGGATGATCGAAGGTCTACTTCAGGTTATGTGTTCACTTGTGGATCAGCTAGCATCTTGTGGTGTAGCAAGAAGCAGGACTCGGTGTCGGTTTCAACCACGGAGGCGGAGTATAAGGCTTCGGCCTTGGCTGCTCGGGAAGCCGTTTGGTTGAGGAGGCTTATAGAGGATGTTCATGAAGAAGTGCAAGGGCCTACTTTACTCCAGGGTGACAATGAGAGTGCTCTCAAACTGGTTAACAATCCAGTGTGTCACGCCAGGACCAAGCATATAGAGATTGATCACCACTTCATCAGGGAGAAGGTGTTGGAGGGGTCTCTGCTGGTCGGGCATGTTCGGAGTGAAGATAATCTTGCTGACATCTTCACAAAGCCACTGTCGAAGGGGCCCTTTGAACGCTTGCGCAGCTTGCTGGGCTTGGTCACCACTTCTCACTTCAAGGGGGAGTGTTGAATTTTGTGAAGTGGAAGTGGGTGACAGGACAGGCCGCGCAGCCTGTGGCTGACAGCCTTGGCGGACTGGGCGGACTAGGCGGACTGAGGTTTGCGGCCTGGTGAAAAGTCTGGTGGAAGCCGGCTGTGTTCTGAGCGGGTTGTTGCATGGAGTCCGCGGTTTGGTGCGGTCTGGTATCTGCGGATAGAGAGGCTTGCGGACTGGTGCTTTGCTCAGTGGTCGCGGGTGCAAGCTTGTGCTGAAAGGCGGGTTGGCTTTTGTCCGCGAGAAGCTTGCGGACTGATGTGTCCGCGGTATTGGCTGTTGCGGACTAAGCTTAGAGCTTGGCTGAGGCCTTGTCGAGCTCTGGTGGCATAGCAGGGAGTTGCTGTGGAGATCGTTGTGGCGGCCTGGTTTTTGGAGTCCGGGATTGATCGCTGTGATAGGGCAGGAGTGCAAGGAGCTCGCGGACTGTGGCAGTCTGCGCTGTGGTGTTTTGGCGGACTGGGGTTTTGCGTCCGCCAAGCTCGCATTAGCCCCTTATGGTTTTGGGCTTGGTCACACTTGGTGCCGAGTTCAGTGTGTCCGCCGTATCCGCCGAGTCCGCTATGACCGGGCGGTCTATCTTTAGCTGCCTTTGGTCGTGGACTTGTGGCGGATTGAGGTGTGAGTCTTGCGGACTGCCTCGGGTTGGTGCGGACAGCCATTGAGGGGAGTTTGCTGTCCTGATGCGGTTGGAGCTTTGCGGGCTGATGCCTTGTCCGCTTAGCTTAGGCGGACTGGAGAGGGTTCGTCAATGGTTGCCTTGCTCCTGGCGGTTTTCCTTGGTGACCGGCTAAGTCCACGCGGGCTCAGCGGACGGTGGTTTTTATTCGCGCGAGCTGGGGCGGTGTCGCTATCTCTTGGGCGGTGACCACACTCCTCACCCGGCCTATAAATAGGACCCCCTGGCACATCTACAGTAACTTGAGTGAACAGTAAGTTGGGGTGTGCGAAGTGTGCGGTCTGTGTTTGCCAGTCCGCACGGATTGTTTCAGGCTGACAGTTTGTTGTGTGCAGGTCGCGCGGATAACTTCAAGGAGCCAGGAGTTTGGCTGTGACTTCGGTCAAGTGCTTGGAAGTGTGCGGTCTCTGCGGACTCAGCAGGAGGTCGCTCTGCGGCTTGTCAGTTCTGTTTCATCTTTGCCAGCTTCAATAACCTGTCCGCCGGCTTCAGGCGGGTAGGGGTGTTCCTCAGTTCGGGTTTAGCAGAAGGCGAATAACGGTGTGTCCGCGCGGCCTCGCGGCTTCGGCGGACTCCATGGTATTCGGCGGATTGCAGCATAGTTCGGGCGGCTTCGGCGACCTCGGTGACCTCGCGGTCTCGGCGGACTCGAGTTCTGTCCGCCCGGCTTGTTTTTGGTGCTTCTGTTTTTCAGCTGTTATACTAGCGAAATCATGTCTCGCTATGTATGCCTCACATTGTAAAGAAGTGAATGAATAATAGACCTGCTTGTGCTTCCATTGTTTGTTGTGATTTACCTCTGTACCTCTAGTCCTTGGTTTCCGCTGGTTCAACGTGCGAACTGGGTAGTTCCGAAGATATTAATTTGGCGTTTGGGCTATCTTGCTGACCACGTTGAGAAAATTTAACAGGTCTCACTTGTGCACCAAAAGTTTTTATTTTCCTTGAAAATGTTTAAGTTGTCTACCTAAATCACCTAGAGGGGGGTGAATAGGTGAGTTTTGCATCTTTTTGTGGAATAAAAATTTGTAAGAGCGATGCACAGAAACTAAACAAGCATACACAGACGACACCGAGAATTATAGTGGTTCCCCAACCTTGGGTACATCCACTTTCCACCTCACTAATCAAGCAACGCACTAGACTCGGCTACTCCACTACTCTCTCGGATTAAAAACAATCGTACAACTCAGAACAAGGTTCCGACAACTCGATCCCCCAAAACAGGATCTACACTCGGAAGAGAAACTTCCTACAAAAATCTCGGAGAACAAAGCTCATACAACTCGGAGAAGATTCTCCTACAAGAATAAAATGATTTATAGAGGAATATACAAACAGTAATATCTTAGATCTGAATCTTCAGCCCTTCTTCCTTCTTAAACTTTGAAGCTCTGTCAGAAATAGATCGAAGAAGACAAAAGCGAAATCTCTGGATCTGAAAACTTTGGAATCAGCACGATCAAGGAAAAGATTTGTCGATGTAGAAAATCTTGATATGTTGAATCTCTTGTTCTGAATCTCTTGGATCGAAAGCCGATCGATGATGAAAATAATGAATAGCGGCGGCTTCCCGATTTAGAATGAAAATTGCGATTCAGAATACATAGGTTTATCTTCTTAGGGTTGGTCGATTATGATAAGACCTTTTATAGGATGCCTAACGGTCATAATCACATTAAAAGCATGCCACGTGGACCAATCAAGTGCTAATCGTATTTGAAATTACTTCTATCGGGACTTAAGAAAAATTCAAAATTCGGTACTACATTTCTCGAGAGAGTCAATTGTACTCGAGAAGATATTTTTTGTTTCTCGAGAAGAATTATGAAGTTCTTGAGGAAAGTACTTTGGAAAAATATAGAGGTGGAATCCAGCTATCTCGAGAATGAGAATAAGTACTCCATAAGAATTAATTTTTGTTCTCGAGAATAAGTATTTTGGTACTCGAGAACAAGGAAGTATCTCAAGAAAATATTTCTGACTCTCGAAAAGAGTATTCAAGGTCTCGAGAACTATACATGGCCTTCTCGAGAAAAAACTTTGGCTTATCAAGAAAAAGACTTGGAAAAAATTTTGACTAGAAATGAGGTAACTCGAGAAGGAGAATCATGGACTACTCGAGTACACATGGCTTTCTTGAGAATAGCACTAAGCTTTCTCGAGAACTGCTTCTACAACTCAAATACATGACTGATCTCACTCGTGTATAAACTTTAGTTCTACTCGAATACAAAAGGTCCTACTCGAGAAAAATACTTAGAAATTTTCTGTAAGTCTGAAAACTTATTTTCTTCAAGAAATTCAGCAACCTGCTTTTCTCCCATGACATTAGTGCTTGAAAAAGAAGTGTGTCCCAATAGAGAGGCTACACATGAGTCAACACTATGGATCACACAATGAGGGATTACATTGTATGGTCATGTGTTTAGTGACTTATTATAGACTGACATTGGTCTACACTTGCCAATATATCATGCAAACACTAAACTAGAAAAGACATCAAATACAAACCTAATTCATCTTAGTTTAAGGGTGACTTCATACCAATCTGGGTTATTGTGGATGCAATACCCAACAATCTCCCCCTATTTGTAGAAGTCAGAACCCTCTACACTAAGGTGAATTACATCAAGATAAACAAATAAAGAAACCAATAACCATAATAAATAGAAGAAATGCTGTGATATAGAAAAATCAGATCATCAAAACTAAAGGTTTATATTAATAGATATTGTCCAAGAAAAAATTCAATTCCACAAGATCTTAAAAATGAATTTTCTGATTATCTTCAATTTCTACTAGTTCTGCTGTTGTTGATGTCTGTCCTGCTTCTTTTGTTGCCTCTTCTGATAACAGTAAGGTTTAGGAAAGTATTTGGGAGGTTTGGGTGGAGCCTTGGGATTGTTCTTTCCATTCTCTCTGTCATACAATCTCCTCTTGGTAAGAGATTTCTCATATAAGTCCCATTCATATGAGCTATAATGTATATTTATGTCTTCATTGAAATCAACAAGTTTAAGAGTTTCAAGAATTGTGGATTTGGAGGTTGGACTCCATACTTTAGAAAATTCTTGAGCTCTTCTTGTTTCAGCTTCATGACAAGGAGTGGATCTGCTAGCAGAGGCACCTTCACCATATTTTCTTCTTTTAGCTTTCTGTATCTCAGGAGGTACATGAGGAGGCATATTTGCTTGTTCAGGATCCCATACTTGTTCATAGGTTTCAGGAGGTGGTCCTTCAAAATATTCAGGCCCTAGAGAGAATGTAGGTCTATTTATATCCAGGCATGCAGGAGGGGGTGCAGAAGGTCAATTGATAGATCAGGGAAAAATTGATTGTGCATCCATATTGCAGTAATATATGTGTAAAGCTTGGTACTCTTAACTTCTTTGAGCACTGGTGCTTGAATTTCTTTCATTTGATCATCTCATTGATTTTTCATTGTTTGAACTTTCTTCTCAAGCTTTTCTTTCACTAAATCCTCCCTCTTTCTGACTTCTACATAAAGGGTGCTAATGACACTTTCTTTAAACTGCCCAACTTCTTCACAAGTCTTGAAGTTGCGTTCTTGAGCTTTCTTTTCTAATTGTATCTGATTATTGGCTAGAGTAACTGATTGTTCCATTACTTCACCAATGCTGGTAATGGTGTGATCTATTGCTTTTCCCCCAATTCGTAAGAGTCTTTTAAACTCATCAGTGTTGCTTTGGATTTCTGCAAATCCTCGGCTCATCACTTTCTCCAAAGAAGTTACTTTATCAATTATAGATTTAATAGAAGTATCAAAATAATTTCTCTGTTCAACTAGTATTGCTTTATTCTTGCTCAAGATATTACCTTCAGGAAATACTTCAGTTTAAGGAGGAGGAGGAGGTAGAACTGGGACAGTCCAGGGGCAATTTCTTCAATGAGGACTGTGGAGGCAGAAGTTTGTTTTCTTCTGACTGTACTATCTTCATCTTCAGCATCTTTGGCTAATATGGTGGGAATGTTGAAATGGAGACTGGGAAGAGGAGGGTCAGCATCTTCAGTAGGTGTTTCTTATTTAGTATTAGAAATTGAGACAACCTCTTCATCATGTACATCTTCAAGTGGAGATTTTTTTGGTTCTGGTTCAGAAGAATGTTCTGGTTAAGGAGACTTTCCTTGAGGAGACTTTCCTGGTGGAGAAGGATGATCTTCAGGTACAGTGAATAGAGGCTCTTTAGAAGAGAGTTCCTCTATCATCTTGTTGATATCATCATCTGTAGACAAAATCTGTTCAGTTACCTGAGCATCAGTCATTCTGCATCAGGTAGATCTTCAGCAATGAAATTTGAATTTTCTGCTTGGAGAGAGGTGGCCTGGGCAACAACTGATGGATTTGAACTATCTTCTAAAATTGTATTTGTAGTAGTAGGAGAAGAGGTAGAAGTAACTGAATGTACAACAGCAGTAGGTGTAGTGACTTGGGCTAGAATTTCTGTAGAAATGGGGCAGGAGTTGGAGTTTGAGAGGGTTGAACTAGAATAGATGGAGCAGCCCCCCCCCCCCCCCCCCCCCCCCCCCCTCAATAATTGGATCAGTTATTTGATGAGAAGGAGGAGATGGAGTCCTGACTTCATCTTCATTTTTCTTTGGTGCTTGGTCAGATTTCTGAAGCTTAATCTCCCATCTTTGGATGGAGGAGATGGAGACTTTCTTCATGTGGTAAAGGGCCATACCTTATTCATAAGGAAGACATCTGGCATCATCTGGTTTAGATAAAGAGATAGGATTCTACCATAGTTAGGGCTCTTGATACTTGCCTTAATCTTATCAAAAATCATCATGCCCCATTGATATTTCTTTTTGCAGATAACAACAATCATCATATCAAAGAAGGCTTGGGTGATGTAGTTGATAGAACTGGTCCTGTAGAGGAGGACTTTGCCAAGAATGTCTGCAAGCAATTTGCTTTCTGCATTCATATGTTGTCTGCGAACTAATTAAAAATGTATAAGTTGACTAGGGAAGGCCACAAAACCTGTAAACCCTCTCATAGTCAGTCTCTTCTAGGTCGTCTTCTTCGTCGATCACTGGTAGCCACAAGAATTGTGAAATAGAGCTAGAAGTCATCTTGATTTTGACGTCCAGAACCCTGGATTTCAACACTTTTCCATTGTGCTTGATCTTGGCGTGTTGGTAGAATTCCTCTACATCAGAAATTAGAAATCAGCAAGGGTGTTCCAGGATGAAGGATAATCCGACGGTATCGAGCAAGATGAGAACATTTCTGAAATCGTTAGAAATTTCGCTGATTCCTGTTGAGATGAGTTCACTGCTGATTCCTAACTTGGATAAAGATGCCATTGATTTGAAGAAAGTAACGTTCGCTGGTCGGTGAATGGAGAAGTGGGGTTGCTTGCAGCAGTTCGGCGGAGACGGAGAAGTTGAAGAGTTTTTTTCGAGAGAGAGGGATTTTGAAATCTAGAATAGAAAATTCTTGGACCTAAATCTATTTATATATTCTTTTAATCTTGATGATATATGACATAAATAATGCTAAAATACCTGGAGTATGGCGGTGAAGTGCCCGGGTGCCAATATGAAAAATTTGAACTTGAAGAGAAATTTGGCATCAGATTTCTCGAGTGAGATATGAGTTCTCGAGAAGAAGAAAATTACTACTCGAGTAGAAGATGTCTTGTTCTCGGGTAGAACTTTCCAAGTTCTCGAGTAGAGCTGTTATTCTCGAGAAGTAAGTCCATTGATCTCGAGTACAAGTGATGTACTCAAGAAATGAAGTCCACACTTTGAATTTTCTTGGATTTTGAAGTATAACCCGAACTTGAACTTGCTTGTGACCTTTTTCTTCATTCTTCCTTATTGATCATGCCAAGTTCTGTTTTGAAGAACGAGAACTTGGCCTCGTCCAGCGGCTTTGTGAATATATCTGCAATCTGTCTGTCAGTTGGAACATACTGGAGATTGATGTCTCCATGCTCCACATGCTCCCTAATGAAGTGGTACCATGGCTCTATATGCTTTTTCCGACTATGAGAAACTGGGTTGTTGGCTATAACAATTGCACTGGAGGAGTCATAGAACGGAGGGATATCATTGACCTTCAATTTCTAATCTTCAAGTCGATTCTTTATCCATAGCAATTGTGCACAACAACTGAGGGCAAAAATGTATTCTGACTCGGCCGTTGAAATTGCGACACAATTTTGCTTCTTGCTGCTCCATGAAATGAGCCTCCTTCCAAGGAATTGGCAAATCCAAGAAGTGCTCTTTCTATTATCTTTGCTTCCTACAAAATCTACATCTGAAAAACCAATTAGTTCGTTATCATTACTTTTTGGGTACCATAAGCCAAGATTGGGTGTACCTTTAAGGTATCTCAAAATCCGCTTTGCAGCAGCGCAATGATATTCCTTAGGGTTCACTTGAATCTAGCGCACACACATGTTGAAAATATTATGTCTGGTCTACTAGCAGTAAGATAGAGCAAGGATCCAACTATGTTTCTGTACTTGGTTTCATCAAAAGGTTTCCATTTCTCATCCTTATATAGATACATAGTTGAACCCATTGGAGTCCTCATTGAGGTTGCGTTATCCATTCCGAATTTCTTAATTAACTCCTTGGTGAATTTCATCTAAGAGATGAAAATTCCATCTTCAGATTGTTTCACCTGAAGTCTTAAGAAATACTTCAGCTCTCCTATACTGCTCATTTCGAACTTCCCTTGCATAAGTTTGGAAAACTTTTTTGCAAAGGTTATCATTAGTAGAGGCAAATATGATGTCATCGACATAGATTTGCACTAGCAAAATCTTGTCTTTTATTTCCCTAAGAAATAATATCTTATCTATCTTTCCTCATGTGAACTTGTTCTCAAGAAGAAAGTTAGACATCGTCTCATACCAAGCTCAAGGAGCTTATTTCAAACCATATAAACCTTTAATCAAAAGATAAACATGCTCAGGATAATTATAATCAACAAAACCTGGAGGTTTTTCCACATACACCTCTTCCTTTATGTCACCATTAAGGAAGGCCGACTTCACGTCCATCTGAAGACAGTGAATCCCTTAAGTGTTGCATATGCTAGGAACAACCTGATTGCCTCCAGCCTTGCCATAGGTGCATATGTCTGATCAAAGTTGATTCCTTCTTCTTGTCTGTATCCCTTGGCGATGAGTCTGACCTTATTCTTTATAATTGTCTCATCCTCGTCCATCTTGTTCCTGTAGACCCACTTTATTCCGATAGCGTTCTTACCTTTGGATCTTGGGACAAGCTTCCACACTTGGCAACGCTTGAATTGATTCAGTTCTTGTTTGATTGCCATTATCCAAGTTGCATATGAGTTTGCTTCCTCAAACTTCTTTGGTTCAACCTGCGAGAGGAAACTTCAATATAGATTTTCATTAGTTGTACCTCTACGAGTTCTGACACCATCCTGGGGATCTCATATGATTTGATCCATTGGGTGATCCTTCAAGTGTCTGAGCTCTAGAGTCCTTGCATCTGAAGCTTCTTCAACCACTAGAGTGACTTCATAAACTTGAATGATATCTTCATCATGGTCATCAATCTCTCCAATTGGGGTTAGAGTGGTGATCTTGATGAACTTTTGATCTTTTTCTTCAGTCGGTTCATCCAAGTTTAATTCCTTTATCCTTTATCCTTAAACCTGCATCTTCAATAAACACACTAGAAGAGCTGCCTTGTAGCAAGCTCGTCTCATCAAATACAACGTGAATAGAATCTTCTACAACCAGGGTTTTCTTATTAAAAAGATTATATGTCTTACTATGGCTACTATAACCTACGAAAATACCTTCAAAGCTCTTTTCACTAAATTTAGTGGTGTGATACTTACCATTGTTAAAGATGAAGAATTTACTACCAAAGATTCTAAAATATGAAATAGTCAGTTTCCTACCCTTTAGTAGTTCGTAAGGTGTCTTATTATGGTTCTTGTTTATGAGTGCTTGATTTTGCACGTGGCACGCAGTGTTGACGACTTCAACCCAAAAATATTCTGGTAGTGAGGCATCACTCAATATGGTTCTGCAGGCCTCTATGAGTGTTCTATTCCTTCTCTCCGCTACTCCATTTTGTTGAGGAGTACGAGGAGTGAAAACTCATGAAAGATACCTAGGCTTTCACAGAATTCTGTCATGGCCCCAGACTTGAACTCTGTTCTATTGTCACTTTTGATTTTGACAACGGCGCAGCTGTATTCATGTTGGACCTGCCTGACAAAATTAGTAATGATATCAAAAGTATCTGACTTGTGTTTTAGAAAGAACACTCACGTAAAGCGAGAGTAATCATCAATAATAACCAATGTATAATCTTTACCTCCCAAACTTCTAACTTGCAGTGGACCGAACAAGTCCATACAAAGTAGGTGTAAACACCTATTATAGTCTTTGCCAATAATATTTTTGAAGGTAACCCTTATTTGCTTGCCTTTAACACATGCGTGACAAGGTCTATCTTTAACGCACTTGACATTTGGGGCATCACGTACTAAATTAAGAGAAAATAATTTATTAATAGTTTTGAAATTTATATGTGCTAATCTCTTGTGCCATTGGTCACCAAGAGACGCACTATTTTTTGTCAAAAAGCACACTGACGTAGAAGATTCTATGCAAATAAAATTTAAACAAAATATATTCCTACTACGAGTGCCTGATAGAATCGTTTCCAAGTTATCTACTGATTTTATCAAGCACTTCTCTGCATGAAATTCTACTATGTATCCTTTATCATAGAGCTAGCTTATGCTTATAAGATTGTGTTCCAATCCATCAACATCAGCCACATTTGAGAAGGATACACTACCATTAGTAATCATATCGTAACCTTTAGTAATTCCTCTGTCAGAACCTCCAAAGATGACCTTTGGCCCGTTCATGACTGGAGAGTAATTCTGGAGTAGGCGTCTAGTCCCGGTCATATGCCGAGAGCATCCACTATCTAACTATCAGATAGGATTTTTGGTGGCCTTTGGACATACCTGCATTCACAAATCAGTTTTACATAGGGAACCAAACTCGTTTGGGTCCTTGGTCTCTAGTTAGCACACTCCCCCTACGTGTGTTAACATTGTGAGTGGTCTTTCTCACATTATTAACTTGAGGAGTTACAAAATATATGGGGTTAAATCAGCAATCTATAACAAAGTGACCAACTTTGCCGCAACACCAACAGTCAAACCTGTTGTATGTTTGCCCAAAGTTCTCATGCTTGACCTTTTTAGTGTGTGGTCTAGCAGGGGCAACAGACTTGGAGGTAGAAGCTTCGTGGTGATAACACTTACATGATTTCTTATCCTTAAGAGGCTTTTCCACAACGGGTTTAACTTTTGGAGCTTTCTTGATGTTATGGCCATGAATATAAGGCACATAGCTCTGAAGAGTGATCTTCTCATAAGGTGCCTTGAAGACACTTTCACCAAAGTTCTAGGGATGGGTCCATCCTTGGTACTGAGACTTGTGTTGTACACAAGTAGGCCTAGCAAAGTGACCGTAGTATGAATCAAGATCAAACTAGTTAGTTGGAAAGATAACTTTTTTAAATGAAGTTTGGTCTTGAGGAGCTTTCCCCTTCTACTTGGCTAGAGCTTTCTTGGCAGCCTTATTTTTCCGTTGAGCTTTATTTCTCCTAGAAGATTTACTAGAAGCATCCACATGGCCTAAGCCAGCACCTTTGGCCTGAGCAGAGAATTCAACAACAAATGGAAGGACTGTCTTGGGCTTAGAGAAACTTTCAACAAGTTTCTTTTCAGCTGCAAGTTGTTCTTCCAATTCCCTTATGATTTTCTCCTTCAGATTTAGGTGCTCAAGAGCTTTATTATATTCTTCAATTGCAGCATTGAAATCCTCTTTGAGTGAGTCCGTCTTGGCGACTTTCTCTCTCAGAGTGCTCTCTTCAGCCTTGAGAGATTTTATCTCCTTGGCCTGAGTTTTAATGACTCTTCGACATTTGTCGTAAGCCTTGATTAACTCTTTGTATTGAGTCATGAGTTCAGATTCATCATCAGACGAACAGTCCTCATGATCATGGTCAGAAGCATCTGATTCTGAGAGAGGAGTGTGAGAGTTTACCTTCCCAGTATACTGGGGCTCTTCTTCCTCATCTGTCTGTGCCATTAGCCCAAAGTAGGATTCCTCTACCTCACTTGACTCAGATGAGTCAACGTCGCTGAGAGTCTTGGCCTTCTTGGCTACCAGACTTCTTTTAGTTTTCTTCTTATTATAAGAAGATTTCTTCTTCTCTCTTCTTCCACCCTCCTTCTTCTTGTGAGGGTAATCAGCTATGACGTGTCCTGACTTATTGCAATAATAATAAACAATGTTAGAAGAAATATGTTTGTTCGGTTTTGAGTGATACCTGTCTTAGCTACTTGAGCCTTTTTGTGACGATCATCATCATGACGTGATCTTTTGGATGAGGCATCCTTTCCTCTCCACTGTTTCTTCTTGTTCAAGAACTTCTTGAACTGCCTTGAAAGAAGAGAAAACTCTCCTTCTGATAGCTCTGAGCCTGAGGTACTTGGCTCTGAAGCTTCTTCTTCACTCTTTTCCAGTATGGGTGTAGGAGATGAAGCTTTTGATTTCCTCGAGATGTCTTCCTTTAGAGCGACAAACTTATCCTTGGATGATGATCGACTTTTCTCTTCTTCAGCTTTTCTTGAGTTTATTTGCAGCTCATAGGACATAAGCTTTCCAAAAAGATTCTGAGGGTCAGTCTCTGCCAGCTTACCAAACTCCCGGATTGTACAGACTTTATTGTCTCAATCCTTAGTTAGGGATCTCAGAAATTTGTCATTTAGTTCTCCATTAGTGAAGATCTGTCCATAGACTCTTAGTTCAATGACAATCTTGAAGAAGCTTTCAAAAGTATCAGCAATAGAATCCTTGAGGGCTTGTCTGAATGCTTCATATTTCTGATTCAGGAGGGATCTTCTGTCATCCCTTACCTCTTCAATAGCTTCCATCAGGACGATGAGAGACTGTCATATTTCCTTGGCGGATTGGCAGTGAATCAGATTTTGCAACATAGAATCATCGACTGCACTTGCGATGATATTCTTGACTTTCTTTTCTAAAGATACAAGTGCAATCTCATCTTTGTCAAGATCCATAAGCTTCTTTGGAACTTGCTTTGTTGGATCAATAGTGGAGACTGACATTGGAACATAGAGTCCTTATTCCACAATCATAAAGATCCTTGGATCCACAGCTTCCATGAACAATTTTATTCTTTCTTTACACATGAGAAAGTTAGTGTTTGTGCATAAGAGAAGCTTAGCAAAATCTTTGGCTCTGTCCATGCTTGTATCATCTTTAGATAACTAGGGGCAGATCTGTACAAGGTGTTAACCTTTTCATGAACAACCTCCCTCTGATATCAATTGAAATGTTTAAGTTGTCTACTTAAGTCACCTAGAGGGGGTGAATAGGTGAGTTCTGCGTCTTTTTGCGGAATAAAAATTTGTAAAAGAGATGCGCAGATACTAAACAAGCATACACAGACGACACCAAGAATTATAGTGGTTCTCCAACCTTGGGTACATCCACTTTCGACCTCACCGATCTAACAACGCACTAGACTCGGCTAATCCACTACTCTCTCGGATTAAAACAATCCTACAACTCGGAACAAGGTTCCTACAACTCGATTCCCCAAAACAGCATCTACACTCGAAAGAGAAACTTCCTACAAAAATCTCGGAGAACAAAGCTCCTACAACTCAGAGAAGATTCTCCTACAAGAATAAATGATTTACAGAGAAATATACAAACAGTAATATCTCAGATCTGAATCTTCAGCCCTTCTTCCTTCTTAAACTTTGAATCTCTGTCAGAAATAGATCGAAGAAGACAAAGGCAAAATCTCTGGATCTGAAAACTTTAGACTCAGCACGATCAAGTAAAAGATCTGTCGATGTAGAAAATCTTTATCTGTTTAATCTCTTGTTCTGAATCCCTTGGATCAAAAGCAGATCGGCCATGAAGATATTGAACATTGGCGACTTCCCGATTTAGAATGAAAATTACGATTCAGAATACTTAGGTTTTTCTTCTTAGGGTTGATCGATTATGATAAGACCTTTTTTAGGACTTGCCTAACGGTCATAATCATATTAAATGCTTGTCACGTGGACCAATTAAGTGCTAATTGCATTTAAAATTACTTATGTCGGGACTTAAGAAAAATTTCAGAAATCGGTACTGTATTTCTCGAGAGAGTCAATTGTACTCAAGAAGATGTTTTCTGTTTCTCGAGAAGAATTATGAAGTTCTCGAGAAAAGTACTTAGGAAAAATGTAGAGGTGGAATCCAGCTATCTCGAGAATGAGAATAAGTACTCGAGAAGAATAAATTTTTGTTCTCGAGAACAAGTATTCTGGTACTCGAGAACAAGAAAGTATCTCGAGAAAAGATTTCTGACTCTCGAGAAGAGTATTCAAGGTCTCGAGAACTATACATGGCCTTCTCGAGAAAAATCTTTGGCTTCTCGAGAAAAAGACTTGGAAAAAGTTTTGACTGGAAATGAGCTAACTCGAGAAGGCTAATCAAGGACTACTCGAGTACACATGGCTTTCTCGAGAACAGCACTAAGCATTCTCGAGAACTGCTTCTGCAACTCAAATACATGACTGATCTCACTTGAGTATAAACTTTAGATCTACTCGAGTACAAAAGGTCCTACTCGAGAAAAATACTTAGAAATTTTCTGTAAGTCTGAAAACTTATTTTCTTCAAGAAATTCAACAACCAGCTTTTCTCTCATGACATTGTGGATCGAGATTGTAGGAACTTTGTTCCGAGGCGTAAGATTGGTTTTCAATCTGAGATAGTGGAGTAGCCGAGTCTAGTGCATTGCCAGATCGGTGAGGGAAAGTGGATGTACCCAAGGTTGGGGAACCGCTATAAATCTTTTGTCGTCTGTGATTGCTTGGTTGATAATTGTGTGCATAGTTCTCTAAATTTTTATTCCGCAAAAAGATGCACAACTCACCTGTTTACCCCCCCCCCCCCTCTAGGTGATTTAGGTAGACAACTGAACACTTTCAATTGGTATCGGAGCTAGGTTGATCAATAAAAGGTTAACACCTTGATCAGATCTGACTAGTTGTCTTTTGAGAATTTTCTAAGGATGGACAAGGCTAAAGATTTTGCCAAGCTTTCTTTGTGCACCAAGAATAACTTTCCCATGTGGAAAGAAAGAATCAGATTTTTCATGGAAGCTATGGATCCAAGGATCTTCATGATCGTTGAAGAATGTCCTTATATTCCCATAACTGTCTCCACAATAGATCCAACAAAGAAAGTTCCAAAGAAATTGATGGATCTAGATAAAGACGAGATTGCACTTGTGTATTTAGAAAAGAAGGCCCAGAATATAATAGCAAGTGAAGTCGATGACTCCATGTTGCAGAACTTGATCCACTGCTAGTCGGATAAGGAGATGTGACAGTCCCTTGTCACTTTGATTGAAGGTACCGAATAAGTTAGGGATGATAGAAGATACCTTCTGAATCAGAAATATGGAGCCTTCCGACAGGGACACAAGGACACCATTGTTGACACTTTTGAGAACTTCTTCAAGATAGTCAACGGCCTAAGGGTCTATGGCCGAGTCTTCACAAACGGAGAACTAAATGATAAGTTCTCAAGATCTCTAACTAAGGAATGGGATAACAAGGTTTGTGCCATCCGGGAATTTGGACAGCTAGCTGAGACAGACCCGCATAATCTCTTTGGGAAGCTGATGTCATATGAGTTTCAACTCAACACAAGAAAAGCTGAAGAAGAGAAGAGCAGGTCTACATCCAAGGAAAAGTCTGTTGCTCTAAAGGCAGACACCTCAAGGAAGTCAAGGGATGCCTCTCCTGCCCCATCACAAGAAGTTAGTGAAGAAGAAACCTCGGAGCCAAGTACCTCAGGCTCTGAGCTATCTGAAGGAGAGTTCTCTCCACTCTCACGTCAGTTCAAGAAATTCTTGAACAAAAATAAACAATGGAAATGCAAAGATGCCTCCTATATAAGATGAAAGAATTGGTTCATAAACACCTAGAGGGGGGTGAATAGGTGCAATTCCTTTTTACACTAAGGCGGAATATTTAGTCAGATAATCAAATTAATCTATCAGTTCTACAGCTACCACAATCACAGAATTCACAGAAATACACACAGTCACAGATTGCACACAGTTTTATAGTGGTTCCCCAAGGTCTGGGTACATCCACTTTCCCCCTTCGCCTATCTAGCAGTGTGCTAGATTCGGCCTAACTTCTTCTCTTCACCACAGATCCGCAGATCTTACAGCTCAGAACCCAAACAAGGCTCCTACAACTCAGAGTGAGTCCACACTCCTACAGCTCCGGCAATCTGCCCTACCTCAGCCTTCAACAAGTCCTACAACTCAGAGATAATCAATCTCCTACAACTCAGGCTCACAGCCCTACCTCAGCCTTCAACAAGGCCTACCACTCAGAGAAAATAATCTCCTACAACTCAGCCTTTATAAAAATAGGCTTACAACTCAGATCTTGTAAAGATCCTACAGAAAATAGATTTAAGTTTTTAATATACCACCACCCTGGTAGAGAGAGAAAGGATGGAAGGTTTCTTGATCAGTTCTTGGAAGAATCTGATGGCAGAGAACAACCACTCTTTGCTTTCTTCAAAGCTTCTTGAATCTGAACTCAATAGGGTTGAACTCCTTTGAAGTTGATCTTCAATGAGCTTCTTTCTTGAAATTCAGATCTCAATCTGAATCCTTCTTGGCAGACTGTTTCAGAATCTGCACTTGAGGGACTTGTTGATATAAGTCCCTTTCTTTTCTTTAATAGATGGAGCTCTCTCTCTCCAAATTCTTCTTTTTCATGTATTCTGTATCAGTATCTTCTGTTGATGGAGAATGCCTTTATATAGACTTACTCCATGGTAACCGGCTGATCCGGTTTCTAACAAACTTCTGACAGCTATGAAAGTTTCAGTAGACCGGTTGGTAATGGCAGCTGTCAAGTCATCCAATCACTTCTTGAAACTCTGTCTCTGTCAGCAAAGTGTAGAGACTGAACTTCATCATGTGTCGACATAAGTAGACTAAGTGTTGACACAAGCCTTGGTGGTGTCGACACAGCTCCTTTGGTGTTGACACTACTTCTCGACACAGCTTCTGTAGAATGTGTCGACACTAATTCTGTGTGTCGACACAATCACTTCTTCTCTTTAACTTTGTTGAAACTCTGTTGTGTGTCGACACAAATCCTGTGTGTCGACACAGTTGATGTCGAAAAAGTCTTCTGTGTGTCGACACTGCCTCTGTGTGTCGACATAGTTGATGTCGACTAAGCTTTTTTGTGTGTCGACACTGCCTCTGTATGTCGACACAGTTTCTTCTGGTGTCGACACAGCCTTTCCAATTGTCGACACAATTAACTCCAAGTGTCGACACATCTTTTCTCCAATGTCGACACAAGCCTTCATATGTGTCGACACCGCTTCTTCTCGTGTCGACTCATGGACTTAGAAACTTTTTCCTGCATTCCTGCATTTTCTTAACCTGCATATATAAACTCAAAACAACATCAAATACACTTTGATGCATATCATTGAGTAAGGTGAGGCTTCTTCAAATCTGGTACACATTTTCCAATGTACCCAACAATCTCCCCTATTTGGAGAAGTCATAACCCTTAGTCAATGATATACACCATTCATAATAAACACACATAATGATGTATAAAAACATTATATGACAGGGAATCTTATAAACAAAACAAGTATAGAATGTCATCACAGAATAATGATGCAACCAGAATAAGCATTAATCATTATTTTGTTTCAACTTTCAAAAGTTTCTTTAACAATAGTTTACATAGATTTTTAACACTAAAGATTACAATGTTGTAAAATCTAGTAAATCTATCCTAAGGCTGCTCATGCTCCTTGATGACTATGTCTTTGCCTGATTGGATCTTGGCTTGTACTGGAGCATCAGTATCTTCTGCTGGCTTCTTGCCCTTCAAATCTTTCTTCTTTTGTTCTTCAGCCCATATTCTTTGCCTTTCAAAATAGTGAAAAGGCTTTGGGAAATACTTGCCAGGCTCCTGAGCATTAGGAGGTAGCTTCCCAGCTTTTGCCTTTCTTCTATATTGTAGAATGGCTTCCTGCCTAGCTTCATGCTTTTGTCATTCTTGCTCTGTGTACCATTTACCCCTATCATGGGTCTTGTCCTTTACAGCTTTCCAGGCAGTTAACATAATATTCCTGGAAGTAGGACTCCACTGCTCAAAATCAGGCTTTAACTCAGCCTGTTCTCTGAATCTCTTCTTTGAAAGTTGATCTTCCTTCTGAGCATCCTTGTCAGCCCCTAACATTTCCACTTTCTCAATAATAATATTTTTAGTATCCTCTGGAGGGTTGTACATTGACTGTACTTCTTGGTGAATCATATCAAAGTCTGCTGGAGGTTAAATGACCTGAGCAACTTCAGGTTGATCACCTCCAAAATAAGCAGGTTGTATACATGACTCAGCTATATTATCATCATCACAGAGGGGTGGATATCCAAGGGTGGCTCTGATGCTATTAGATATCCATTTAACATGATCTGAGCCAGCTTTGACTAACACTCTCTCCCCCTTTATGACTTCTCTTGCAATATGATCCCTGAGGTCATCTTTCTGAAATCTTAATTGTTCATCTAGATAATGTACACCATATTTATAAAATGACTTTAACTTCAGGAGCTGGGCAGAGATGATCTTTTGAGAATTCTTAATAGCTGTTTGTACAACAGCTAGTTCTTCCTGTAATTGTTTGTCAAAATCTGACTTGGCTTTAGCCCTTGCCTCATTCTGGGGAGCAGCAGTATTCTTTAACTCTGTGACAATCACATTATATGATTCAGTCAGATTATCATTCATCCTTAATTGATTTTCAAGGACATAGCCTTGATTAACATCTATATCATCAACTTGAGTCTTTATGCCTACTTGTTGTTTTGCAAGATGGACTACAGCATTGCCACCTTTGTGGAAGCAATCTGTCATTTTCTTCTTGTTCTGATTTACTTCAAATCTAATGGATTTGATATCTTGTGCCAAGGAGAATTGCAGATCTTTATGAGTTTCATCTATATACTTCTCCATGGCTATCCTTTGTTCATCCAACATAACTTACATGGATACCAACAAAGAACTATAATCAGTTGTTGGGGAAGGTTGAGATGCAGTTTGTAAAGCCCTTTTATAGTTTTGGCTTCTTCTTTTGAAAAACATCAGCTTTCTCCTTTTGGCTTGAATTTCTGCTTCATCTTCAGAAGCTGATGTATTGGCTATATCAACTCTTTCCTTAGGACTAGGAGGCAATTCCTTTTCAGTCCTAGGTTGCTCCCCCTGAGTCCCTTGGTCCTCCCTCTCAGTTCTTACTTGCTCCCCCTCAATGTTAACTTACTCCCCCTCAATTTCTGCTTTCTCCCCCTCAATTTCAGTTTGTTCCCCCTCAGTTCTTGCTTGCACTATATCTGAAACAACTCTTCAAGGGTAAACTCTTATTGAGTAGGGACTTGAGGCACCACCAACTCAGGAGCATCTGCAGCTATAGATGTATCCTCCATGATAACATCTTGTGCTTGACTGTTAAGTTGAGTGGTATGGTTAGCATCAATCAAGGAATCAGTTAGTGTTTCATCCTTATTATTGAAAATTGATTGATTTACTTCATGGATTACCTCAAGTATAGTTTGTGTAGCCATATCACTTTCCAAGTGTGTTGGCTCTTCCTCAAGATGAGGCTCCCCCTGCACCTGAGCAACATCTGTAATTTCTTGTGCAGGAGATTTTTCAGGAATCTCTGTGATGTAGGGGTATCCGGAAATGGAGATCTCCACGGATCTAATGCTCTATCTCCGCTCTACACGTCGTAGATCTACTGCACCTACACAGCAGCTATCGCCCACAATAGTTCCTCGTCACAAAACGCAGCACAAATAATAAGGGAGGAATGGTCGACTCGAAAACAACGATCGGAAATTTGAGTCGGAATATTCCCCAAGAAAACACAAAGGTTGCCACTCCTTTTTGAGAGCAAGACCAAGGCTATAGGCCAAGATCCGCTCAGGCAAATAGGATCCACCCAATTCGAAAATAAAAAGCCTTGCAACGGTGATTTCGTTTCAAAACTTGCAGCGATTAATTTAAAGATTCGGAGAAAACTATTTGCGAAAAATCCACCACAACTAAGGAGAAGAATCACACAAGGAAGAGGAAAGAGATTACCCAACCGGATAGCATTTCACACAAGATAACTGTGGGAGAATCACTCTCTCCATGGATCCACCGGTGTCACACCGAATGGGGCTGCTTCCTTCTTCCACGGAGTCACACCGATAGAAGCCACGCTGGAGTCGCACCGAACGGGGATGGAGGAGGCAAGGTTTGGCTTCACACCAAGGGGGGCGGCTATTGGATTCTCTCCATGGTGGCCGAAATTCCTCAAGGGGGATTTAGGGTTTCTTTTTCCAATGCTTTAACTCTTCATGATAGCCTCCTTTAAATAGGAGTTACAAACAAGGCTTAGCCCT
The DNA here is from genome assembly GCA_039583875.1 of Platanthera guangdongensis. NCBI lineage: Eukaryota > Viridiplantae > Streptophyta > Magnoliopsida > Asparagales > Orchidaceae > Platanthera > Platanthera guangdongensis. The sequence goes on from CM077160.1 coordinate 132,833,653, forward strand.
TCATGATGGAGATTTAATCTTATCCATGCGAATGGCTAATTGCACACCAATACTAAAAATAGTTCAAAATGAAAAAATAACAACACATGCAATGAATATAAAATTATCACATAAGCATAGGATAATTTTATATTCCAAATATAAAATAGAGTGCAAGAAAAGGAAATAAATAAAGCTAATGCGTTGTCGTGGCGGTAGCACATCGCGGGCGGAGGTTGTAGCGTAGCCTTCCGTTAGCATCATCGTGCTGCCTCACGTCCTTGAGTCGTATGGCCTTATCAACCGGATCATCAGCAGCATCATCAGCATTGTCTTCAAATGGTGGAGGAGGGGGCACGCCATCAAGCCTCCCCCGCTCAAAAGCACGCATCTCCGTTGTGTTGTCCAAGCGATAGCGGTGAAGGAGAGCGGCATCCAAACTCTGCAGCTCCGTCTCGAGTACCCAAGAGTCATCCGAAGGGGGCCGATCACGCCAACGGATGAGAAAGCGGTGGGTGTCGCCATCAGCAGTGCTAACAGGCTCAGTATCAAGTATCATCTCTGGAGTGGAAAACGTCCGTGGAAACCTGGGGAACATATTAGCAGTAGGCAGGAAAGAAGGCAACTTACCATCCGATGATATACCTGTGGGGACCGAAAGAGAGAGATCATCCGTACTACCACTCCCCAACCCATGAGAAGTTTTAGTGGGAGAAGAAGACGACAAAGAAATCAACTCTTGCAGTCGTGATACAAACATCATTAAATCTGAAACATTAAAAATGGGGGAGATACCCCAATCAGCAGGCAAGTCCAAAACGAAAGCGTTGTCACCTAACTTCTTAATAATCCGAAAAGGGCCGGCGCGCTTTGGTGCTAACCTTTTAACGGTGCCAGTTGGCAAGCGTTCGGGAACCAAACAGACTAAAACTAGATCGCCAATTTTGAAGTCTGATACTCTCCTATGTAAATTAGCGTGCGCTTGATAAGTGTTGTATTGCGTAGTCAAGGTGGCCCGTATACGTGCGTGTAAATCATGAATGTGCTGGGCGAAGGATTGTGCAAACTGACTTGCCTTGTACGTTGGGGGCAACGACACCAAGTCAAGCGGCACAGGAGCCTTATACCCGTGGACAATCTCATTCGGAGACAGACTCGTAGACCTATTCTTGGAATTATTGTAGGCTAACTGGGCATGGGGAAGGAGAAGATCTCAAGTGCTCTTGTGATCACTCACAAGGCATCGTAACAAATTTCCTAAGCTCCGATTAACCACTTCCGTCTGCCCATTAGATTGTGGATGATAGGCAGAGGAAAACAATAATTTCGTTCCCATTAATATCCAAAGAGTCTTCCAAAAATAACTAGTGAATTTTACGTCCCTATCCGATACTATGGTCTTTGGCACTCCACGGTGACTAACGACTTCTTTAAAATAAAGCTTAGTGACGTGAGACGCATCATTCATCCTACTGCACGGGATGAAATAAGCCATCTTTGAAAACCTATCCACAACTACAAAAATTGAGTCGTGACGGCGTAGGGTAACGGGAAGGCCTAATACAAAATCCATACTAACATCTACCCAAGGCATGGAGGGAATAGGCAAGGGTGTATATAATCCTACGTTGGTTTTACTACCCTTAGACACCTGGCACGTGCGGTAGCTACTCACTACCTGTCCCACCATAACCTTAAGTTTTGGCCAATAAAATTTGTCCTCGACTAACGTAATGGTCTTATCTCTACCGAAGTGGCCACTCAACCCTCCGCTATGCAACTCCCATATGATATGTAGTCGTAACGATGACTGTGGAATACATAGTTTCCCGTTCCTAAACAGGTAACCGTCCTTGATGACGTAGGCAGATATCGTCGTGGGGGAGCTATCCTGGGCAGAAAGATAGAAGTCCTGGAAGTCAGGACACGTAGCGTACTCATCCTTAATCCGCTCAAATCCTACAACATGTACTTCCATCGAGGTGAGTAAAAGATTAAGACGACTAAGTGCGTCCGCGACTCGGTTATCAGCTCCCTTAAGGTGCTTGAGATTAAACGTGTAACCTTGTAAGAAAGATACCCACTTAGCGTGTCGTGGACTGATCTTATGCTGGCCGTTGATGAAACGTAAGGCCTCATGATCGGAGAGGATCACAAACTCCTTGGAGAGGAGATAGTGCCTCCAATGGTGTAGACATCAGACTACAGCATAAAATTCCCTATCATAATTTGAGTAGTTCAGCTTAGGGCCGGACAACTTCTCGCTAAAATAACTAACGGGATGGCCCTCCTGGCTCAAGACACCTCCAATCCCTATCCCAAATGCATCACATGTGAGCTCAAAGACTTTAGCAAAGTCAGGTAGACGTAAGACAGGTTCCTCAGTCATAAGCTCCTTATTCATTCAAAAGCATGGGTGGCGGACTTCGTCCACGTAAACTCTCCCTTCGTCATACAGTCCGTGATAGGCGCCATAATACTACTGAAGTCTAGTATGAAACGACGATAAAACGTGGCTAACCCATGAAAACTACGCACCTCGCGTAGGGTGGTTGGCACGGGCCAGTCCTTAATGACCTGAACCTTGCCCGGATCGACTCGGATACCCTCGGAGCCGACTATATAGCCTAAGAACTCTACCTCCGAGACATAGAAAGTGCATTTCTTAAGGTTAAGAAATAACGTCTCCTTCCGCAGGGTGGAAAGGATCACTCTCATGTGGGAGACGTGCTCGGAAGTAGAGGTGCTATAAATCAGAATACCGTCAAAGTAGACGACAACGAACTTTCCCATGAATGGTTGAAAGACATGTGTCATCATCCGGGAGAAGGTACTAGGGGCATTGGACAACCCAAAGGGCATCACAAGCCATTCGTACAGACCATCCTAGACGTAGACGGGGTTGCGTACTCCGTTCCTAGCCTAGTGCGCATTCAGGTTTGGGAGGCCCCGGGCAAGATGAATTTTCCTAGGGCTGTAGCTATATTGAAAATAAGATATTTTTATATATTCCCAATGTGAATAACACATAGATCGTTAAAATTTTTTTTTGAAATTTTGCTGAAAAATAAAGATTTCAGCCCGCTATTGGCAGACCACAGAAAAATAATTTTTTTGATTTTCTAACGATCTGATCTCCAATAAGGAACGCAGAGAGGATGTTTGCAACGTGAAAGTTGCAACGACCGCCTCTGATACCAAATTGATGTAGGGGTATCCGGAAATGGAGATCTCCACGGATCTAACGCTCTATCTCCGCTCTACACGTCGTAGATCTACCGCACCTACACAGCACCTATCGCCCACAATAGTTCCTCGTCACAAAATGCAGCACAAACAACAAGGGAGGAATGGTCGACTCGAAAACAACGATCGGAAATTTGAGTCGGAATATTCCCCAAGAAAACACAAAGGTTGCCACTCCTTTTTGAGAGCAAGACCAAGGCTATAGGCCAAGATCCGCTCAGGCAAATAGGATCCACCCGATCCGGAAATTAAAAGCCTTGCAACGGCGATTTCGTTTCAAAACTTGCAGCGATTAATTTAAAGATCCGGAGAAAACGATTTGCGAAAAATCCACCACAACTAAGGAGAAGAATCACACAAGGAAGAGGAAAGAGATTACCCAACCGGATAGCGTTTCACACAAGATAACTGTGGGAGAATCACTCTCTCCACGGATCCACCGGTGTCACACCGAATGGGGCTGCTTCCTTCTTCCGCGGAGTCGCACCGATAGAAGCCACACCGAAGTCGCACCGAACGGGGATGGAGGAGGCAAGGTTTGGCTTCACACCAAGGGGGGGAGGCTATTGGATTCTCTCCATGGTGGCCGAAATTCCTCAAGGGGGATTTAGGGTTTCTTTTTCCAATGTTTTAACTCTTCATGATAGCCTCCTTTAAATAGGAGTTACAAACAAGGCTTAGCCCTTCATGATGGAGATTTAATCTCATTCATCCGAATGGCTAATTGCACACCAATACTAAAAATAGTTCAAAATGAAAAAATAAGAACACATGCAATGAATATAAAATTATCACATAAGAATAGGATAATTTTATATTCCAAATATAAAATAGAGTGCAAGAAAAGGAAATAAATAAAGCTAATGCGTTGCCGTGGCGGTAGCACGTCGCGGGCGGAGGTTGTAGCGTAGCCTTCCGTTAGCGTCATCGTGCCGCCTCACGTCCTTGAGTCGTATGGCCTTATCAACCGGATCATCAGCAGTATCGTCAGCATTGTCTTCAAATGGTGGAGGATGGGGCACGTCATCACTCTGGCCTCTCTTCATCAGGCATGTCCTTTGTTAGGACCCTATCCTATCTGGAGATTATCCTTATATCCATTCTTCTCATGTGGTTGATCTTAGAACCAGCAGTCTGTTGCATTACTTCTGGTATTGTTCCAGCCAAGTATAGACTCATGATTCTTCCCAGATTTGGCTTCTTAATACTTTCCTTAATATTTTCAAAGATTACTGCAGACCAATCTGTGTTTAGTCTGTAGATCATCCTGGTCATCAGACTGAACATATAAGCTGAAACCCTATCATGTCCCCCTGGCTTGCAGAGAATAACTTTTCCAACCACTTCTGAAAGGAATTTACCTTGTAGATTCATCCCTTTTCTATTCATTGCAGATCCAATCTTCATGGTGGGATCCAAACCACACCACTGAAGTGCTTCCCTAGTCTTGGTAGAGGGTACTTCTTCTTCTTCTTGAGTTCTTGGAAGTTGAAGAGTTTTCCTCAAGCTCTTCAAGTTAGTTTAACTTTAGCTCCCTGAACTGTAGATTTGATCTTAAGTCCAGTTGAATCTAAAGTAGCTGCGCCATAGAATTCCAGTATTTCTTTCTTTCATATCTTTGTAGGTTAAGATACCAGAAATTCTAAACCATTTTCTGCAATTAGGGTTACTACTGCTTTAATTTCGGGTTCCGCATTATCAAAGGCGTTGCGTACCAGCTCATAGCCTTCGTTGATGTTATCTTCAAGCTTTGGCGTCATTGGGGTTGAGAGAAATCTTGAATTGAGAAGAGAGAATTTGTTGACACAAGGTTTTGGTCTCGAAATGGAGAGTGTGTCGACAGGGTTTCTTATTGACCTATTTATACCCTTCTATATAATGAAGGTGAAAAGGCACGTCAAAATTCTCTTAATGTGTCGACACTGTTGAAATGTGTCGACACAAACTTCTAATGTCTCGACATCAATTCTATTTGTCTTGGTTGAGTTTGACAAAGAGCCCGTGAAATCGTCGATTTGAGGTCGACGAAATGTTGTTGAATCTGCGCTCGACGATCAGTTGATTTTTAGTGTCGACACAACTTCTCTGAAGAGTCAACACCTATTTTCTAGATGTGTCGACACCACTTTAATGGAATGTCGACACCAATTTTCTAGATGTGTCGACACCACTTTCCTGAAATGTCGACACCAACTACTATGTGTCGACACAGACAACTTCTTGTGTCGACACAATTTTACTTAGCCAAATTTGTTAAATTAATTTATGTTCAACATTCCTAATTCAATTTTGAAATTATTGAATTTAGTTTCATCTAAAGGCTTAGTAAACATGTCAGCTAGTTGTAAATCAGTACTAACAAATTCTAAAGAGATATCTTTTTTCTCTACATGATCTCTAAGAAAATGGTATCTTATTTCTATATACTTTGTTCTACTATGAGAAACAGGATTATGAGTAATAGAAATAGCACTAGTAGAATCACATAATAATGGAGTTCTACTTACCTGAATACCATAATCTTCCAACTAATGTTGTATCTACAACAGCTGTGCACAGCAACTTCCTGCAGCAACATACTCAGACTCAACTGTGGAAATTGCCACACTGGTCTGCTTCTTACAGCTCCATGACACCAGTCTTCCTCCTAGAAATTGACAGGTGCCTGTTGTACTTTTCCTATCTACTTTGCAACCTGCAAAGTCTGCATCTGAATAGCCCATTAGTAGAAAATCTCTATTCCTAGGATACCAAAGGCCTATATTAGGTGTGCCCTTAAGATATCTCAAAATCCTTTTGATGGCAGTAAGATGAGATTCTTTAGGGCAGGATTGGTACCTAGCACAGACACATGTAGCCTACATGATATCTGGTCTACTAGTAGTCAGATATAGGAGGCAGTCAACTATCCCTCTATACAAAGTTTCATCTACAGGTTTCCCTGCATCATCTTTGCTAAGAGATACACTTGTCCCCATTGGAATTCTCATGGTAGTGGATGACTCCATACCATACTTCTTAATTAACTCCAGGGTGAACTTAGATTGGGATATGTACAAGCCATCTTCAGTCTGTCTTACTGGGAGACCCAAGAAGAACTTAAGTTCTCTCATACTGCTCATTTCAAATTTCCCTTGCATAAGTTTTGCAAACTTTCTACAAAGGTTACTTTCAGTAGAACCAAATATTATGTCATCAACATATATTTGGACTAGGATAATCTTTCCTTTGGATTCTCTCAGGAATAGAGTCTTGTCTATTTTCCCCCTTGAGAATTTGTTCTCAATGAGGAAATTAGACAGGGTTTCATACCAAGCCCTTGGGGCTTGTTTCAACCCATATAAATCTTTCCTAAGTCTATAAACATAATTAGGTTTGAGTGGATCAACAAAACCTTAGGGCTGTTCTACATAGACCTCCTCTTTTAAGTCTCCATTTAAGAATGTTGACTTAACATCCATTTGGAACACTTTGAAGCCTTGATATACTGCGTAGGCAAGGAAGAGCTTGATAGCTTCCAGCCTTGCCACAGGGGAAAAAGTCTGATCAAAGTCTATGCCCTCCTCCTGTTTGTATCCTTTGGCAACTAGTCTTGTCTTGTTCTTCACTATGATCCCACTCTCATCAAGCTTGTTTCTATAAATCCACTTTGTCCCTATGATATTGTGGCCCTTTGGTTTTGGAACCAAATCCCAGACCTTGCACCTTCTGAATTGATTTAACTCCTCCTGCATAACATCAATCCAGTAAGGGTCTTGTATAGCTTCTTCAAATCTTTTGGGTTCCACTTGAGATAAGAAGCTAGAGCAAAGAACTATTTTAAGTTCATGCTCCTTGTTTGTACTCCTTGTCTTGGATCACCAATGATCTGGTGTGCAGGATGATCCTTCAACTGTCTAACTGCTGGAGGTAATCTATTAGCAGTTTGACCTTCTCTAATCTCTTCATTATGCTGCACCTTATGGTCTTCATCAGCATCTTGAGTGTCTTGTACTCCCCCTGGACAGCAACTACCATTTTCCTCATCCTGCTTTGCAGTTGGAACTTCTCTGATAGTAAGCTGGTCCATCTTGTGTTGTATATCTGTGGAGCTACAAGAACTACTTGGCAACTCACTGTTAATAAGTCTAGTTTCATCAAAGATGATATGAACTGACTCTTCGACAACTTGAGTAGCCAAATTGTAGACCCTATAATCCTTACTATTGTTATTGTACCCAACAAATATCTCATCTTGGCATTTGGCAGCAAACTTAGTTAGGTGAGATTTGCCATTATTAAGCACATAGCACTTGCAATCAAAGATCCTAAAATAGGATAAGTTTGGTTTTCTGCCTTTCATAACCTCATAGGGTGTCTTTTTGTGGCTTTTGGTGATGGAAGCCTTATTGAACACATAGCATGCAGTCTTTACTGCCTCAGCCCAGAAATATTCTGGGAGAGAAGTATCACTCAATAGTGTTCTTCCAGCCTCAATCAATGTCCTATACTTTCAGATTGGAATTCAGTTTCATGGTCACTTCTGATTTTGACCACTGAACTATGTAATTCATTCTGAATTTGTTTGACAAAATTGTAGAAGACCTTTGGGGTTTCAGATTTCTGCCTTAGAAAGAATACCCATGAAAATCTAGAATAGTCATCTACCACCACAAAAGTATAGACATTCCTACCTAGACTATGAACTGGCATAGGACCACATAAATCCATATGCAAGAGGTATAAGCACCTCACTGAATCTTTGGTTTCTATGTTATGAAAGGAGGATCTGCTCTGCTTGCCTTTTTGACAAGCTGAACATATTCCATCCTTATAACACTTAACTTGAGGATCATTCCTCACTAACTCTTTACTAAAGAGTTGGCCAATTGTCTTGTAGTTAAGATGGGCTAGCCTCTTGTGCTATTTGACACAATGAGAGGCTTTCTCATCAGCCACAAGACAGATAGGAGAATTTTTATTCTCACACACAAAATTTAGGCAGTATACATTTCTTTTCCTATATCCAGTCAATATGACTTTTTGATCACTTGACCTCTTGATATGACACCCATTCTTGACAAATGAAATGTCATATCCTAGATCACTCAGCTGACTTATGCTAATTAGGTTATGTTTCAAACCCTTCACATAGGTCACTTGAGTGATAGTGATTAAGTTGTTAGAAATGTTATCAAACTCTTTGATGACTCCTTTTTCAGAGCCACCAAAGATTACTTTAGGCTCATTCATTATTGGTGAGTAGTCCTTCAGCAATCCTCTTGTTCCAGTTATGTGCCTGGAACATCCACTGTCCAAGTACCATATAGGGGCATGACAACTTGGACTCACCTGCAACAAAGATTACTTAACCTTAGAACCCAAATAACTTTTGGGTTCTTGGTTCAAGTTAGCCTGAAACTTAACAAATTTGTCTGCAGCTTTTCTAACAGGCAGACTGCTATTCTCCTTGACACTGGTGTTGTGCCAATAGTCTAAGGCAAAATGGCCTATCTTGCCACAGCAACAGCACTCAAACTTATTATACCTCTTTTTAGGTACAATCTTAGCTGAATTGTTGGCAGCAGATCTCTTGTTTTGTGCTGGGGCTTTGCCTTTCTTATTGGACTGTGCAGCCCATGCAGTTCTCTTAAAGCCTAATCTGCCTTACCCTTTTGAGATACAAAGTCATCAATCAGGGGTAGGACAGATTTTGGCTTTGAGAAACTAGCCACTATCTCCTTCTCTTTCTGAAGTCTATCTTCCAGACTTTTGATCTGATCATTTTTGAATGTGATAGTACCCATCTGAATAACAGTAATGTTTTTCAGCCTGGCTATCTCATTCATCTTCTGATCCAGCAGCTTCTCTGAATCAGATGCAGCCAACTTAAGAGCTGCAATTTCCTTAGCCTGATGTTTGGCCAGGTTTTTGCTTCTCTTGAGTGCCTACAACAAATCCCCATATTCATCTATCAGCTGATGAATATCTCCTTCAGATTCAGACCCATCTTCATCTCTTGATGGAGATGAATCTAATACTGACACAGTGAAGTAATCAAAATCTACAGACACACTTTTTACCTTACTGGGGCCAGGCTGATCCTGGCACTGGTCTTCTTCAGACACTGCCATCAATCATTTGCACTGATGGTCTTCTTGCTCATAGATAGAGTCCAGTAATTGCATGAACTCATCCTCTTCTTCTGTTACAAACAAACCAATATATGCCTCAGCCTCAGATTCAGACTCTGAAGTTGATTGATCTATCCAACTTTTTTTCTTTCTCAGCAACCAAGGATTTCTCCTTCTTGCTCTTGTGCTGAGACTTCTTTTTGTTAGCAGACTCCTTCCTTTTGTCTGGATAGTCAGCCACAACATGTCCAGGTTTGTTGCAGCAATAGCAAATAATATTTGATATAGTTGACTTGTCAGGCTTTGTCTCATTCATATCCTTCCTGGATTATTTCCTCTTCTGATAATAGTCATCCTTGTACTGAGATGAGGATGGCTTAGATTTCCACTGCTTCTTCTTTAAGAACCTCTGAAACTGCCTTGTGAATGCTGCAAATTCTTCATCAAAATTACTGCTATCTGTACTGTGATTATCAGAATTTTCTGAAAACACTTATACATCTTTCTTAGGAGAAGATGGAGACATTCTCCTATTCTTCCATGCGGCTTCTACCTTGAAGGCCACTGACTTTTCTCTGTAGTCACCCTTTGTATTTTTCTCTTCCTCCTTTCTGGCTAACAGCTGCATCTCATATGACAGCAATTTACCAAATAGTGTTGGAGGTGAAATCTCTGCCAGTCTGGCCACTTCACTTATGGAACAGATCTTTGTATCCCAATCCTTAGTCAAAGACCTAAGGAATTTGTCATTCCGTTCATATGTACTGAATATTCTTCCATAAGACATTAATTCATTTACAATCCTGTAGAACTTCTTATAACATTCAGTTATACTATCAGATTTGGCTTATCTGAAACTCTCATAATCTTGATTAAGCATAGACTTTCTATATTGCCTAACCTCTTCAGACCCCTCCATGTAGACAACCAATGTGTCCCACATTTCCTTGGAAGTTTTGCAGTGAATCAGATTCTGGAAAGTTGAATCATCTATGGCACTTACTATAATATTCTGTGCTCTTTTATCCATTGTAGCCAAGATGATCTCATCCTTTGTCATTTCTGAAAAATCCTTAGGAGTCCTTTGATTAGCATCAAGAACAGAAACCTTCATTGGAATGTATGGTCCTTCTTTAACTGCTATATAAATTCTAGGATCAGATGCCTCCATAAATAATCTGACCCTCTCCTTCCATATTCCAAATATTTCCTTCCTACAGATAGGCAACTTCATTGAACCAAGTTCTTTATGGTTTTCTCCTGACCCCATCTTCTTTAACTTATTACTGTCTTACAGATCTAACTCAGACTGTTAAGTCTTTCTTTAAGGAACCTGGCTCTAATACCACTTGAAAGAATTGGTTCCTAAACACCTAGAGGGGGTGAATAGGTGCAATTCCTTTTTACACTAAGGCAGAATATTTAGTCAGATAATCAAATTAATCTATCAATTCTATAGCTACCACAATCACAGAATTCACAGAAATACACACAGTCACAGATTGCACACAGTTTTATAGTGGTTCCCCAAGGTCTGGGTACATCCACTTTCCCCCTTCGCCTATCTAGTAGTATGCTAGATTCGGCCTAACTTCTTCTCTTCACCTCAGATCCGCAGATCTTACAGCTCAGAACCCAAACAAGGCTCCTACAACTCAGAGTGAGTCCACACTCCTACAGCTTAGTAAATCTGCCCTACCTCAGCCTTCAACAAGGCCTACAACTCAGAGATAATCAATCTCCTACAACTCAGGCTCACAGCCCTACCTCGGCCTTCAACAAGGCCTACCACTCAGAGAAAATAATCTCCTACAACTCAGCCTTTTATAAAAACAGGCTTATAACTCAGATCTTATAAAGATCCTACAGAAAATAGATTTAAGTTTGTAATATACCACCACCCTGGTAGAGAGAGAAAGGATGTAAGGTTTCTTGATCAGTTCTTGGAAGAATCTGATGGCAGAGAACAACCACTCTTAGCTTTCTTCAAAGCTTCTTGAATCTGAACTCAGTAGGGTTGAACTACTTTGAAGTTGATCTTCAATCAGCTTCTTTCTTGAAATTCAGATCTCAATCTGAATCCTTCTTGGCAGACTGGTTCAGAATCTGCACTTGAGGGACTTGTTGATATAAGTCCCTTTCTTTTCTTCAATAGATGGAGCTCTCTCTCCAAATTCTTCTTTTTCATGTATTCTGTATCAGTATCTTCTATTTATGGAGAATGTCTTTATATAGACTTCCTCCATGGTAACCGGATGATCCGGTTTCTAACAAACTTCTAACAGCTCTGACAGTTTCAGTACACCGATTGGTAATGGAGCTGTCAAGTCATCCAGTCACTTCTTAAAACTCTATCTCTGTCTGTAAAGTGTTGAGACTGAACTTCATCATGTGTCGACACAAGTATACTAAGTGTCGACACAAGCCTTGGTGGTGTCGACACAGCTCCTTTGGTGTTGACACTACTTCTCGACATAGCTTCTGTAGAATGTGTCGACACTAATTTTGTGTGTCGACACAATCACTTCTTCTCTTTAACTTTGTTGAAACTCTGTTGTGTATCGACACAAGTCCTGTGTGTCGACACAGTTGATGTCGACAAAGTCTTCTGTGTGTCGACACTGCCTCTGTGTGTCGACATAGTTGATGTCGACTAAGCTTTTCTGTGTGTCGACACTGCCTCTGTATGTCGACCCAGTTTCTTTTGGTGTCGACACAGCCTTTCCAAGTGTCGACACAATTAAATCCAAGTGTCGACACATCTTTTCTCTAGTGTCGACACAAGCTTTCATAAGTGTCGACACAGCTTCTTCTAGTGTCGACTCATGGACTTAGAAACTTTTTCCTGCATTCCTGCATTTTCTTAACCTGCACATATAAACTCAAAATAACATCAAATACACCTTGATGCATATCATTGAGTAAGGTGAGGCTTCTTCAAATCTGGTACATATTTTCCAATGTACCCAACAGAAGATCACGACATGATGGTGATCGACACCAAAAAGGCTCAAGCAGTCATGACAGGTATGCTTCTAAACCGAACATACATATTTCTACTAACATCGTTTGTTACTGTCATAATAAGCCAGGTCATGTCATTGCTGACTGCCCCCACAAGAAGAAGGAGGGTGGAAAGAGAGAAGAAAAGAAGTCTTCATACAACAAGAAGAGGACAGAGAAGAGCCTGATAGCCAAGAACGGCAAAACTCTCAACGACATCGACTCATCTGAGTCGAGTGAAGAAGAAGCATACTTTGGGCTTATGGCTCAGACAGATGATGAACAAGAGCCCCAGTTCACTGGGAAGGTAAACTCTCACACTCCTCTTTCTGATTTTGATGTTTCTGAGCATGATCGCGAGGACAGCTCTTCTGACGATGAGTCTGAACTCATGGCCCAGTATAAGGAGTTAATCATGGCTTACGACAAATAGTGATGAGTCGTGAAAACTCAAGCTAAAGAGATAAAGTCTCTGAAAGCTGAAGAGAGCACTCTAAGAGAGGAAGTCGCTAAGACCATCTCGCTCAGAGAAAACTTCAATGCTGCCATTGAAGAATATAACAAGGCTCTCGAGCACCTAGACCTTAAAGAGAATATCATAAAAGAACTGGAAGCACAACTTGAAGCTGAAAAGAAACTTGTTGAAAGTTTCTCGAAGCTGAAGACTGTTCTTCCATTCGTTGCTGAATTCTCAACTAAGGCCAAAGGTGCTGGGCTAGGCCATGTAGAAGCTCCTAATAAATCATCTAGGAGAAATAAAGCTCAGAGAAAGAATAAGGCCACCAAGAAGGCTCTGGCCAAAGAGAAGGGGAAAGCCCCTCAAGATCAGACTACTTTTAAGAAAGTCATCTTTCCTACAAACGAGTTTGATCTTCACTCGTCCTATGGTCAATTGACTAGGCCTACTTATGTAGAGCCCAAGTCCCGCTACCAAGGATGGACTCGCCCCAAAAACTTTGGAGAGAGTGTCTTTAAGGCATCTTATGAAGAAGACATTCTTCAGAGCTATGGCCCTTTCAATCATGGTCATAACTTCAAGAAAGCACCAAAGGCAAAGCCCATTGTGGAAAAGCCAATGAAGGAGAAGAAATTATGTGATTGTCATCACCATGAAGCTTCTTCCTCCAAGAATGTTGCCCCTGCTAGACCACTACTTCAAAAGGTCAAGCAGGAGAACATAAGGCAAAGATAAAACAGGTTCGACTGTTGGTGCTGTGGCAAGGTTGGTCACTTTGCCATCGACTGCTGGTTTAATCCCAGAAATATTGCAACTCCTCATGTTGGCAATATGAGAAAGACCGCTCATAATGCTAATACTCGTAGGGGGAGTGTCCTAAGACGAGACCAAGGACCCAAACATGTTTGTGTTCCTAAGGCAAACTGATTTATAATTGCAGGTATATCCAAAGGCCACCAAAACGCCTATCTGGTATTTGGACAGTGGATGCTCTCGGCACATGACCGGGACAAGAAGCCTACTTCAAAACTACTCTCCAGTCTTGAACGGACCAAAGGTCATCTTTGGAGGTTCAGACCGAGGAATTACTAAAGGCTATGGTATGATCACTAACGGTAGTGTATCCTTCTCAGATGTCGCTTATGTTGAAGGATTGGAACACAATCTCATAAGCATAATCCAACTCTGTGATAAAGGATACATATTTGAATTTCATGCTGACAAGTGCTTGATAAAGTCTGTTGACAATATGGAAACAATTCTATCAGGCACTCGAAGCAGAAACATATTTTGTTTAAATTTCATTTGTATAGACACTTCTACACCAATGTGCTTTTTAGCAAAAGATAGTGTGTCTCTTGGTGACCAACGTCACAAGAGACTAGCACATTGTTGAGATTATATTATCCAGCCGGACTCGTGTGTGTGGGACCACATGTTTGGCTTCCCCATCGCGTTCCAGGTCTGGGTATTGGCCCCGGTGGGCCCCTTGTGGCGGAATATCCCCACGGTTCTGTGGTTGGGGTTAATCCCACACCGCCTGTAGTCTTCTTCCCTTTGTGTTCATGTACCCCGCCACCCTTCATCTCAATACCTGGGTTTGAGATTATATGTTGGGTTGGCGGGTTCTAACTTGGTATCAGAGCGGTTTGTCCTGCTGCGGGGTTGTGTCGAGATTATATTATCCAGCAGGACTCGTGTGTGTGGGACTGCTTGTTTGGCTTCTCCATCGTGTTTCAGGTCTGGGTGTTGACCCCGGTGGGCCCCTTGTGGCGGAATATCCCTGTTGTTCTGTGGTTGGGGTTAATCCCACACTGCCTGCCGTCTTCTTCCCTTTGTGTTCATGTACTCTGCCACTCTTCATCTCAACACCTGGGTTTTGAGATGATCTATTGGGTTGGCGAGTTCTAACTCACATATTAATTCCAAAACTATTAATAAACTATTTTCACTGAATTTAGTACGTGATGCCCCAAATGTCAAGTACGTCAAAGATAGACCTTGTCATGCATGTGTAAAAGGCAAGCAAATATGGGCTACCTTTAAAAGCATTATTGGCAAAGATTCCAATAGATGTTTACATCTACTGCATATGGACTTGTTCGGTCCACTGCAAGTTAGAAGCTTGGGAGGTAAGGATTATACATTGGTAATTGTTGATGATTACTTGCGCTTTGCGTGGGTGTTCTTTCTGAAACACAAGTTAGATGCCTTCGACATCTTTACTAATTTTGTCAGGCAGGTCCAGAATGAATACAACTGTTCCGTAGTCAAAATCAGAAGTGATAATGGAACAGAGTTTAAGTCTGGGGCCATGACAGAATTCTATGAAAGATTGGGTATCTTTCATGAGTTTTCCTCTCCTCGTACTCCACAACAGAACGGAGTAGCTGAGAGAAGGAATAAAACACTCATATAGGCTTGTAGGACCATGTTGAGTGATCCTTCACTTCCGGAAGGCTGAAGCCATCAACACTGCGTGCCACGTGCAAAATCGAGCACTCATAAACAAAAACCACGATAAGAAATCTTACGAACTTCTAAAGGGCAGGAAACCGACTATCTCATATTTTAGAATTTTTGGTTGTAAGTGCTTCGTGCTTAACAATGACAAGTATCATACGACCAAGTTTAGCGAAAAGAGCTTTGAAGGTATTTTTGTAGGATATAGTAGCCATAGTAAGGCATACAGGATATTTAATAGAAAAACTTTGGTTGTAGAAGAATCAATATATGTTGTATTTGATGAGACGAGCTTGCTGCAAGGCAACTCTTCTAGTGTGTTCATTAAATATGCAGGTACAAAGTTGAAAGAACTTAACTTGGATGAATCAACTGAAGATAAAGGTGAAAAGTTCATCAAGATCACCACACCAACCCCTATTGGAGAGGTTGATGATCAAGATGAAGAAATCGTCCAAGTTGATGAAGTCGCTCCGGTGATTGAAGATATTCCAGATGCAAGGACTCTAGAGCTCAGACATCTGAAGGATCATCCCATGGACCAGATCATAGGAGATCCCCGAGATGGTGTCAGAACTCGTTAAGGTACAACTAATGAGAATTTATATTTAAGTTTTCTCTCACAGGTTGAACCAAAGGAGTTTGAGGAAGCAAACTCAGACGCATCTGGGATTATGGCGATGGAAGAAGAACTAAATCATTTCAAGTGTTGCCAAGTATGGAAACTTGTTCCAAGACCCAAAGGTAAGAATGTCATTAGGACAAAATGGGTCTACCAGAAAAAGATGGACGAGGATGGAACGATCGTAAAGAACAAGTCCAGACTCGTCGCCAAAGGATATTATCAAAAAGAAGGAATCATACGTACACTCCAGTGGCAATGCTGGAGGCCATTAGGTTATTCCTAGCATATGCTGCACTCAAAGGCTTCACCATCTATCAGATGGACGTGAAGTCTGCCTTCCTTAATGGTGGCATAAAGAAAGAGGTGTATGTGGAACAACCTCCAGGTTTCGTTGATTCTAACTTTCCCGATTATGTTTACTTATTGCATAAAGCTTTATATGGTCTGAAACAAGCTCCTCGAGCTTGGTATGAGACGTTGTCTAGCTTTCTTCTTGAAAACAAGTTCACAAGGAGAAAGATAGATAAGATATTATTTCTTAGGGAAATAAAAGGTAAGATTTTGCTAGTGCAAATCTATGTCGACGACATTTTTTTTGGCTCTACTGACGACAACCTCTGCAAGAAGTTTTCTAAACTTATGTAAGGGAAGTTTGAAATGAGCAGTATGGGCTAGCTGAAGTATTTCTTAGGGCTTCAGGTGAAATAATCTGAAGATGGAATTTTCATTTCGCAGAATAAGTTCACCAAAGAGCTAATTAAGAAATTCGGAATGCAGAACGCAACCTCTATGAGGACTCCAATGGGTTCAACTATGTCTCTGGACTAGGATGAGAAAGGGAAACCTTTTGATGAAACCAAGTACATAAGCATAATTGGATCATTGCTCTACCTTACTGCTAGTAGACCGGATATAATGTTCTCAACATGTATATATGATAGGTTTCAAGTGAACTCTAAGGAATCTCACTACGTTGTTGCAAAGCAGATTTTGAGATACCGTAAAGGTACACCAAATCTTGGCTTATGGTACCCAAGAAGTAATGATAGCGAGCTAATTGGTTTTTCAGGTGCAGATTTTGCAGGATGCAAAGACGATAGGAAAAGCACTTCTGGTACTTGCTAATTTCTTGGAAGAAGTCTCATTTCCTAGAGCAGTAAGAAGCAGAATTGTGTTGCAATCTCAACAGCTGAGTCAGAGTATATCTCTGTAGGCAGTTGTTGTGCACAGCTGCTATGGATAAAGAATCAATTCGAAGACTACAATATGAAGTTTCAGAACATTCCATTATTTTGCGACAATTCCAGCGCAATTGTAATAGCCAACAACCCAGTCTCGCACAGCCGGACAAAGCACATAGAGTTGAGGTATCACTTCATCCGGGAGCATGGGGACATAGATCTACAGTATGTCTCTACAGACATGCAGATTGCAGATATTTTCACGAATCCACTGGACGAGACCAAGTTCTCGTGCTTCAAAACAGAACTTGGAATGCTCAACAAAGAATATTAGAGAAGGTGGACTCACAAGAAGGCTCAAAGATCAAGAATCAGTCAAAAGTTGGAATTTTTCAAATTTCTAACTTTTTGACTCGAGTAAGAAGTAACCTACTCGAGTACTTCTTCAGTTACTCGAGTAACCTACTCGAGTAGTCGAAAGACCTACTCGAGTACTAAAGTTTCACTCGAGTACTTCTATATCCCTACTCGAGTACTTCCAAGATATTACTCGAGTACTTCCAGCTTTCTCACTCGAGTACTTCCATATCTTCACTCGAGTACTGTCGATTCTCTCGAGTATCAGGAAGTTATATTTTCTACCTTGATTCAAATTTCATTATTCGCAACCCGAGGCTTATGCCGCCAATTCCAAGGTATGTTTGCTTTATTTATTTCATAATTAGAGATAAATTAGGGTTATATAAATCGAAAAGTCCAAAATTTCTTTTCTACATGAATCAAACTCCATTCTCTCGAGTAAGCCGGTAGATGCTTCATCTTCCGCCGAAAGTTGCAGAGCCCGCGTCTTCTTCTTACCTGCCGCAAGATCTTTCCCAAATCTCTGGTTCATGGCACCCTCTTCTAAGATTGGAATCGGTTCAGAACTTGTTGCCGCCGGAATTGCCGATATCTCAGACGATTTTCGCAATATCTTGACTCTCCTCGATACCGCCGGCCTTACATTCATTCTTCAGCAGCCATGTAAGATTCTTTTTCCATAAGTTGAAGAGTTTTTCAAGAACGTCAAAGTCAAGAGGAATGGGACAGTCCTCAAGTCCAAGGTTAAAGGAATCAAGATCAAACTAACAAAACATCTGTTTCTACGCTTCTTCGAGTACCAGACGTTGATGAAGAAGATGACCTAGGTCCTGAAGAATCTGACATGACTTGTATGTTTTGTGGAGTTTCTCCAGATGTACTCACCATCGAAAGGTCTGAATTGAATCCAGAAGGAAAGCTCTTGGTGGACATCATTGGGAAGATACTTCTATGCAAGACAAGCTCTATCAGGGATATTTCACTCAGTATGTTTGACATCGTGCAAGCCATTATCTGCAGGAAAAGGTATCAGTTTGGGATGTTGATTCTGGATAAGATAAAGGACAGCATAAAGGCTCCAAGTTATGCTAGGATTATTTCTCTTCTCCTCCATGAAATTAATCCTGAGGTATTCAACTTCTCCAAAGGGACTATTCTCCATCACATGAAGAAAGTCTCCATCTTATCCATTCAGAGATGGGACTTGAAGCTATTGAACCCAGTTCAAGCTACCAAAGCCCAAGACATTCCAGCTACAGAGGACAGGACCCCATCTCCCTCTCCACTTCAGGTTGCCAGCTCCTCCGGTGCACCTGTTGAGGGGGAGCCTGCTCCTTCTATTTCAGTCAGAATTCCTACCCCTCCAGCTGTTACCTCTCCTCCACCTCCTACACCTGAAGAAGTTCCATCAGAAGTTCCAACAGAAACCCTTCTATCCACTAAAGCAGCAATCAATGAAATGATTGAGGAATTGACTGCTGATGAACCTCTTCCTCCTCTTCCAAAGGAACAAACTGCTGAAATTCCCAAGCAATCCATTCCAGTACCATCTCCAACACATACTCCATCATCTCACATCCAGTCTCTTGATGCTAACCTAAAGCAGGATGACACTATTTTGCTCTCTGATGAGCCAGACCAGTCACCTGAACCAGCTGAAGCTCCATTGAGGAACCTGGACTTCACCATCCCCATAGTCACTGATGAAGGGTATGCCCTGGTTCATACTACCAGAGTTGAGAGCTCTTTAGTAATTGAAGAAATTGTTCCATGGTTTGCTCCTCCTCCTCCAGTTCCTTCTACATCTACTTCTTCTCCTCCTGCTGTCAATGATCTTATGGGTCAGTTTGTACATCTGCTACAAGAACAAATAAAGTATTTTGATGATTCCTTCAAAGCTGTGACTGAGAAAGTAACTGCTCTAGAGAAAGAGATGAGCAGGGGATTTGCTGAGATTCAGCAAAACACAGATCAACTCAGACATCTATTCCAGATTGGTGGCAAAGCTCTAACTCACACTATCACTAGTGTTGGTCAGGTCATGGAGCAAGGTGTAACTCTTGTCAACAACCAAATTGAATTAGATAAGAGAGCAGAAGCAACCAAAATGAAGATCTGTGAAGAAGTTGGGACATTCAAAGATGATGTCATCAATCAACTGACTGTAGAAGTCAGAAAGGGGGAGAGTTTAGTCAAGGAATATCTTGAGAAATCAGATGCAATCAAGCAGACTTAATGGGAAGCTAAGATGAAAGAGATTCATGATGATGTGCTAGGCCAAATTCAAAGTGTAAAGTTTTATACCTATGATACAGCAGTCTGGATGCACAATCAGATTCTTCCTGACTTCCCACCTGATCCAAACATCATTCCTCACAATCTGAACCCCTTAGCTACTGCTGCTCCAGCTCAAGCTCAACAACCTTCTTTCTCTCCTAGACCCGAAGGCTGTGAAGGTCCTCCTCCAGATTCATATGCTCAGGTTTGGGAGGCAGACCCAGCAGACATATTCTTCCAAGCTCCTCCTGAGATCAACACCTCAAAGAAGAAGAAAAAAGTATGGTGATGGTGCCTCAGCTAGCAAGTCAATCCCAGTTCCAGATACAGAAAAGAGAAAAGCTCCAGTGTTTGCAGAGATCTGGTATCCAACTTCAAAGTCCCTCATTTTAGATACTCTCAAGCTTGTCATGGACTTCAATGAAAACAGGAATGATCATTACAGCTCCCAAGAATGGGAATTGTATGAAAAGTCAATGACAAAGAGAAGGCTTTATGACAGAGAATTTGGAAGGAACAACCCTGCTGCTCCTCCAAAGCCTCCAAAGTACTATCTCAAGCCCTACAGCTACCAAAGAAGATAGCAAGAGAAGAAGACAAGCCGCATCATCAAGTCTAAGCATAGAGGATTATGAGAATGTGGAAATGATCTATGTAGAAATGATGTTTTGGACAATCATGTTTATATATTTCTTAATTTTGATCATATACTCTTTGATTATATTCTTATGCTTGCTTACACTGCTTTCTCTACTGCATATCTAGCTCTTTTTATGTCATATAATTCACCTTAGTGTAAAGGGTTCTGACTTCTACAAATAGGGGGAGATTGTTTGGTATTGTATCCACATTTACCTAGATTTGGTGAAGTCACCCTTGAACTAAGATGAATTAAGTTGTATTTGATGTTTTGTTCGAGTTATGTGTTTGCAGGATTATATTGCCAAGTGTAGACCAATGTCAGTCTACAATGGGTCACCAAACACAGGACCATACAATGTAATCCCTCATTGTGTGATCCATGGTGTTGACTCATGTGTAGCCTCTCTATTGGAATACACTTCATTTTCAAGCACTAGGACTGATTGGAGAAAGAATTGTTGCTGAATTTATTGAAGAAGAGAAAAATATGTTGAAGAAATTTTTGCTAAGTATTTTACTTGAGTAGTTACTTATATACTCGAGTGAAACACTTAGTTAATACTCGAGTTGGTCTATCTATACTTGAGTAAGGGAATTAGCTCTCGAGTAGTCAAATTATAGCTGTCGAGTAGCCAAGTAAATTACTCGAGTAGATCATCTCTTATTCTCGAGTTAATAGAATTTCTTCTCTGAAAAATTTTCTAAGTCATTTACTCGAGTGGTCATATTAATACTCTAGTAGATTAGTCTTTTGTCTCGAGTTACAGAAGACAGGATTTCGTGTTATTTTACTTCACTCGAGTAGTCAAGTTCATGTACTCGAGTAGTTCATCTACTACTCGAGTAGTCCAGATTAAATACTCGAGTGATAAGTTTTTCATCCCTCGGAATTTTTCTCAGTCCATTACTCGAGTAGTAATATCCATATACTCAAGTAGTTTATGTCCTCTCGAGTAGTCCAGTTCCACTACTCGAGTAACCCAGATTCTTCTCTCAGAAATTATTCTAAGTCTTTGACTCGAGTATTCTTTCTTCCTCTCGAGTAGTTAATTTCTATTTTCTCGAGTAGTACTTCTTGTACTCGATTAGTTCAACTCCACATCTCGAGTAATTATATTAGCACTCGAGTAAGTCTTTATGTACCGAGTAGTTACTCACTATTTCTGGATTTTTCTCTAAGTTATTTACTCGAGTAATCTTCTTCCATTCTCTCGAGTAATCAGAGTAGTACTCGAGTAGGTAATAGTTCTCTCAAGTATTTCAGTCCATCTTTTCAGAAATTTGCTAAGTCTAGATTTGACGGAAATTTCAAATAGCCTTGACATGATTGGTCCATGTGTATGTCATTAAGGCTAATTATGACCGTTAGGGAGATATTATATAAGGTCTTGTCAAAACCTACTGACCCTAAGAAGTGTTGTCAAGAATTATTCTAAGTATTCTGAATCTCATTCTCTCTGTCCAAAAAACGGAAGCCGCCCCCGCCGATCTTCATCGCGCATAATCGGCTAGGGTTTTCGATCCAGAAGATTCAGATCAAGAAGACCCACAGATCGAGATTGTTTTTCATTATTCATCATCTCTCAAATCGTGTGTGTCCAAGGAATTCCAGATATAGTTCTTGCCGAGATTCTTCTTCAACCTATTCTGACAAAACCGCAAAGATCAAAGAAGAAGATTCAGGCCGACTGTTTCCAGATCTGAGAAAGTTTTACTGTTTGTATTTTCATATACTCTCAATTTCATTCTTGTAGGTGATTTATCTCCGAGTGTAGGATCTTTTTGTCTCCGAGTTGTAGGAAGTTTTTACCTTCCGAGTGTCGATCCTTGTTGTGGATCAAGATTGTAGGAACTTTGTTCCGAGGCGTAGGATTGGTTTTCAATCCAAGATAGTGGAGTAGCCGAGTCTAGTGTGTTGCTAGATCAGTGAGGGAAAGTGGATGTACCCAAGGTTGGGGAACCACTATATATCTGTTGTCGTCTGTGATTGCTTGGTTAATAATTGTGAGCATAGTTCTCTAATTTTTTATTCCGCAAAAAGATGCACAAATCGCCTATTCACCCCACTCTAGGTGATTTAGGTAGACAACTGAACACTTTCAACATCAAATGCAAACTTAATTCATCTTAGTTCAAGGGTGACTTCATATAAATATGGGTCATTGTGGATGCAATACCCAACATTCCTACAAAAACAAATTATTTTCTCGCCCATCATATTCCCACTAGATCCGGTCATGAGTATCACACCAACTCTGGTCACGAGTATCACACATCCTCGTTGAGTATGGCCGATGAACAACACCCAAATCAAAACCCATCTCTGGTTAATGAACTTCGCATGAAGATGAATCAACAACTAGGGGAAATCGGGGAATGATGACCCAACTTTTGGCCAACCGAACCCCCTCACCACCTAGAGGTCATACGTGACCCAACCGTCACCAGCACCACGAGGACGACGACCATAATGATATGTCTCTATGTGCATATCCACAACCACGTCGCCCTGAACGAGATGTCGACCTTACACGCATAATTAAAATAAATTCCCCACTTACGACTGCTTAGGGGTGCCCTAAATTTTCCTAAATTGGGTTATGGATATGGAGTGGTATTTTGAATGACATCGTCTAGTGGACCCACAGAAAGTCCAAGTAGCTAGGATGAAGTTAATAGGGTGATCCAAAGTCTTTTGGTTAAATGAGGAGCGACGTTTCAGAGCTGAGAATGGTGTTCCCCCTGTCGGTTGGCATGTAATGAAAAATCTTCTCAAGGGTCAATACGTTCTCGCCTATCATTGCACCCAAATGTTCGATGAGTTAGCCACCCTTCGGCAAGGCGATAGGTCTGTAGCCGACTATATGGGAGATCTTAAGGATAAGATGATCCGATGTGAGGTCTAAGAGATGTCGGAAGTTACACTATCTAGGTTTCGTAATGGCCTTTGCTACGACATCCAAAAGAAGCTCTTATGCTACGGTCACACCGATATGAGCACCACCTTCAACGCTGCCCTAGATATTAAAAATCACTTAGCCGCTAAGTCCAAACCTAAACACAATTTCTATAAAGGTAAAACTACATTTAACTCTTCCGCCTCTACCAACAAGGACAAGGGAAAATTTAAAACTAAAGATTCCTCTAACATTGTTTGTTGGATCCCTAGTTGGATTTGGGCTAGGTTCAATAAACTAGGATTATTGACCCAACATGTATAGTCAGGGTCATGTTTGTGTCCTAGAGTATAGGCCATGTCCTTAGAGTCAACATTGCTTGGACCAGCCAACAACAAACTGCAGAAGACTCTAGACTTAGAGAAATTTCAAAGATTCAGGAAAGTGAGTTCGACGTTCGTCGAACTCTGCTCGACGAAAGTCGTGCTCAGCTAGACGAACTCAGAGATAATTCTCTGAGTTGAGCTCGACAAACTTAGTTCTCAGGTCAACGATTTCTGGATGATCTACTTCAACATTCTAAATCCAGAAACATATCTCTGAACTCCAGTCGACGAAGTTAGATTATCAGCTCGACGATCTTAGTGCACAGAATTGGCAAGTGATAATCATGTTGAAGTTGGTGACCGGGCGGTCTGGCGGTTTGTCTTGGCGGGTTGAAGACCGCATGGTCTGGCGGTTTGTCTCAGCCGGCTTGGAGACCGGGCGGTCTGGCAGTCTACCCTGGCAGTCTCTCTTCCTCTCTGGTGGTAGCCGTGCAGTTAGCCCTGCTGTCTAACCGCGCGGCTTGTGCGGTTTGTTTTGTATAGTCCGCTTAGTCCTGTAAATTATAGTCCCACATCTCTTATTTATATTCTCTCATCTCTCCTCCATTCTATATAAAGGAGGGCATACCTTTGTAATAGATACCTTTTTTGGATAATAAAATTTCAATTATTCAAAAGTCTATCCATTTGTTCTTTTCTTTTCGCTACTTTTAACATGGTATCAGAGGACACGGTCATTTCCTCCTGATTCTGTGCGCTCTCTGCTTCTAGCGGCTTGTTTTCTGCTATCTGCGACCTCTCTCGCGACTTGCCTTCTCTTCTGTCCGCCGCACTGTTCGAGCGGCTTGTTTCTGTCCGCTGCCCTGTTCGTGTGGCTTGCTTCTTGGTTCTCTTCTCCTACTGCTATTCGTCGCAGCGACCTGTTTCCTTGTCGCCGCGCTCCTTGCTCTTTCTTGCCTCTCCGACTTCCTTGTCTTTGCGGCTTGTGTCTACCCGCTGCGGACTTCTTCTCCCTGTCCTCTTCTGCTTTCCCCATATCCGCTTGTCCCTATACTCGCGGTTTGCTGCTGTGATCTGCCTGACCGTGCGGGTTGTTCCTTTCTCACCCGCATCTTGGTCGCGGTCACCTGCTCTTCTCCTCTCTTCTGTTCGCTCGGCCTTTTCAATCCGCGCGACCTCTTCCCCGCTGTGCCTTTGACCTCTTGCTAGCCGCTACTGTTCGCGCTCTACTTGTTGTTGCCTTCTACCCGCTCCTGCTTGCAAGTCGCGCCGGCCTCATCTTTTGTCGTGCGACATGTTCTCCTCTGTTCGCCCGACTTTTTCAAGCCGTGCGACTTCTTTCCCTCTGCTTTGCTCTGCTTCTTGGTAGCGGCCTTCCTAGCCGCCCGACCTGTTTT
Organism: Platanthera guangdongensis; assembly: GCA_039583875.1. NCBI lineage: Eukaryota > Viridiplantae > Streptophyta > Magnoliopsida > Asparagales > Orchidaceae > Platanthera > Platanthera guangdongensis. The sequence continues at coordinate 132,858,619 of CM077160.1, forward strand.
CTGTTCGCCCCGGCTTGGTGCTCTTTTCTCTTCTCGCGGCTTGTTCTTATCGTCGCGGCTTGCTCCTCTCTTGCTTCCATGGCTTTCCCCTCCTCCAGCCTATCCGCCTCCGTGGTCACCTCTTCTGGTAGTGCTCATGTTGTTACTCGCGGAAGATGGCTCATCGACTCTGGTGCAACCAATCATATGACAGGCAATCCTCAATGTTTCTCTCTTCTTGACACACATGCTCAGTTGCCCCCGGTCATTGTTGCTGATGGATCTCCCTCCCCGGTCCATGGGACGGGCATGGTTCAAGTCACTCCATCTCTCTGCCTGGCTGATACCCTCTATGTGCCCAAGTTTCCGTGCAATTTATTATTTATTTCGGTTACTTCTTTATGCAAGCAACTGCGGTGTTCTGTCATATTCACCCCTAGCTCTTGTGTTTTTCAGGATCCGGACTCCCAACGGACGATTGCTACCGGACTGAGAGTGGTGGCCTCTACTTCCTCGACAACGTTTCTGCTCTATCCTCCTTCTCCTCCTCCTCTACAGATCTTCTCCAATGGCATCTTCGCCTTGGACATGCTCCTCCCGAATTCTCCGCCAGCTCCTGCCGCACCTCCCTCCTCATCATCCTCCTCTAAACTGTGATGCATGTCAACTTGGCAAACATCACCGCTCATCCTTCCCACCAACGCAAAGTCGGGGCTCTTCCCGTCCGTTCGACCTCGTTCACTCTGACATATGGGGTCCCGCTCCTAACCTCACCATCAGTCGGGGTAGTTCCTATTTTGTCACCTTCATTGATGATTTCTCTCGATGTACGTGGGTATATCTTCTCAAAGATCGCTCCGAGCTGTTCTCTGTTTGGACCTCCTTTTATTCTATGGTTAAGACTCAGTTCGATACATCTATTAAACTCCTTCGTTCTGACAATGCTAAGGAGTATCTTAGCCACGACTTCTCCTCCTTTTGTATTCACCATGGTGTTATTCATCAAACAAGTTGTGTCTACACCTCCCAACAAAATGGGGTGGTGGAACGCAAAAACCGTCACCTCCTTGATGTCGCTCGCACTATGATGACTCAAATGCATGTTCCTCGCTCCTATTGGAGATATGCTGTCCTCCTCTCCTGCTATCTCATCAATCGCCTTCCCTCCACAGTTCTCCATGGTGCTACCCCCTTCTCCATTCTTTATCCAGACAAGGATCTATGGAAATGAACGAGGTCATCCCTTAGCGTATACTCTTTGGTAGATCTATCTTCAATTGACTTAATCACTAGGGCGATAGCAACATACTTCCCTTACTCTACCCTGATTTGGTCTCAAATATCACAAACTATACTCATTGCGGTTCGGTACACTATATACCCTTTATAATGATCTTTATACACCAGAGTGATCTCCATCTCTTCGAGCATTCGAGCTAATTCCATACTCATCAACCGAGGCTCAGGGTTCGATTCTGGTACCTTTCTGCTCAGAGCGTCTGCTACAAAGTTTGCTTTTCCGGGGTGGTAGTTCAAGGTAAACTCGTAATCACACAAAAATTCAAACCATCGGCGCTGTCTCAGATTCAACTCCTTTTGAGTATGAACATACTTTAAATTCTTATGATCCGAAAATATCTCACAGTGGACGCCATATAAATAGTGCCTCCAAACCTTCAAGGCGAACACCACTGCCCCCAATTCCAAATCATGAACTGGGTAATTGGCTTCATGCTTCTTCTGTTGCCTCGAAGCATAAGCAATCACATGTCCATGCTGCATCAGTACTGCTCCCATCCCTTGATATCACGCATCTGTGTAAAGTTAAAATCCTTCCTTCCCAGATGGAAGGGATAGGATGGGTGTGGAGGTAAGTCTATCTTTCACCTCTTGGAACGCAGCTTCGCACTGGGCTGTCCACTCGTATGGTACACCTTTCTTTGTTAGGGCAGTGAGAGGAAGGGCTATCTTTGAGAATCCTTCCACGAACTTGCGATAATACCCAGCAAGTCCAAAAAAACTCAGCACAATGGCCGCTGACTTCAGAGGCAACCATTCCTTCACAGCACGTACCTTGGTCGGATCCACAGCTAGTCTAACACAACTGATCACATGGCCTAAGATGGCAACTTCTCGAAGCCAAAATTCGCACTTGCTGAACTTGGCAAACAAGATATGCTCCTTTAACTTCTTCAACACCAAAGTCAAGTGTTCCACATGCTCCTCCTCTGTCTTCGAGTAGACTAAAATATCATTGATGAAGACGATGATGAAGACATCTAAGTATGGATCAAACACTTCGTTCATCGAACTCATGAGTATTGGTCTCAACTCACAAGTCATACTCGACGAATTCGTCGGATATCCGCGACGATATCTGACGAATTTTACTTATCGAGTCTGGTGCACCCTGATCTCGAGTCAACTCCCTTGACTCAAAAACATGTGCGAGGGTCTAGTGCGAAACGGGATGTTACAATTCCTATAAAAAAAAGATTTCATCCCCGAAATCAGGCTAAGGCTGTGGGGGAAATAAAGTAAGAAAATATAATATGCTTTTAAAATTACTTGGAGAAATAACTTCGGGTAGCGCTTTTGCATCAAGTAGACGGTTCTCAAGTGTATTCTTCTTTCTCGTGGTTCGACCATTGGAACTTTACTAATGGTACACTTTTCTGTGCAAGCTCCTCATCTCGGTGTCCACTATCCACACCGGCTCTAGTCGAACTGATATATCGGTTTCTACCTCTCCATCATGAGTGGGGACATATTGATCAGGCCGAAGTAGTGCCTTCCAAAGTGATGACACATGGAAGGTGTCGTGCAAATTTTCTAGCTCCAGTGGTAACTCCAGCCGATATGCCAAAGAGCCAACCATTTTCATTATAGCATAGGGCCCTATATATCTCAGGCTAAGCTTCTTCATACACGCACTCGCGACACTCCATGCATTGGACTGATCTTCAAGAATACTTTGTCACCACTTTAAATTTCACCATTCGATGTTTCATATTATGGTATTTCACCTGCCGACTTTGAGCCTCAAGCATTCAGTCAAATGTGTCTTTCTGGGATACTCTCCCACTCAGAAAGGATATTGCTGCTTTGACCCTGTTACCCGCAAGCAATTTGTCTCTGCGGATGTCACCTTCTTTGCCAATGCCTCTTACTTCTCTCCCGCTTCCTCTTCTACTCCTCCTGATCCTACTTCTCATACCAACCCATCCATTCCCTCTGCTCCCACTGATGTTCCGCCCTCTCCACCCACTCCACCGTCTTCCCATCCTCATCATCTCCACCCTCTACTCCGCTTTCTCCCTCACTCCGCTGCCATCTCTCTCTACTCCCGGGCCAGCTCTCTCCACCACGGATACTCCGGATACTGAGGCACCTGCTGACCTGGATCTCCCAATTGCTCTTCGCAAAGGGGTTCGGGCCTGTACCCAACACCCGCTTGCTGCAGTTGTTTCCTATGATCGTCTTACCCCTACTCGTAGAGTTTTTGCACTGGTTATCTCGGCCACTGGCACCCCCCGTTCCTACCAGGAGGCCCTTACTATTCCTCATTGGAAAGTTGCCATGGATGAGGAGATTGCTACTCTCACTGAACGGGGTACCTGGACCCTTGTTCCTCCTCCTTTCGGCACAGATGTTGTTGGCTGTCGATGGGTCTTCGTGGTGAAGTTTCTCCCGGATGGCAGTGTGGATCGTTATAAGGCTCGCCTGGTTGCCAAGGTTTTTACCCAAACTTATGGGATTGATTACTTTGACACTTTCTCTCATGTGGCTCGTCTCAGCACTATTCGGGTTCTTCTCTCTGTGGCTATCAACAGGGATTGGCCCATCTCGCAGCTAGATGTTAAGAATGTCTTCCTCTATGGTGATCTGCAGGAGGATGTTTACATGGAGCAACCTCCTGGGTATGTTGCTCAGGGGGAGACACGGGTATGCCGGCTAAAGAAGGCTATCTATGGCCTCAAGCAGAGTCCTCGTGCCTGGTTTGACAGTTCAGTAGCATTGTTGCGGCCATTGGTTTTACAGAAGCTCAGCAGATCACTCCTTGTTTGTTCGGAAAACCGCCTCTGGTCTTGTTGTTCTTGCGGTTATGTTGATGACATTCTTCTTACTGGCGATGACCAGGATGGGGTATTGATGACCAAGAAAACACCTTCGTCAACATCTGGTCACAAAGGATATGGGCTCCCCGAAATACTTTCTGGGGATTGAAATCTCTAGAAAGCCCAACTCCATGGTCCTTTCACAACGGAAGTATGCTCTTGATCTTTTAAAGGAGGCAGGATTGACTGGTGCTAAACCTGCACGTTGTCCTATGGCTGTTGGAGAAGACAAAACTTGGACAGATGACTCACCTCTTCTCTCCGATCTTACGAGATACCGGCATCTGGTGGGCAAGCTCATATATCTCACGGTAACCAGAACCGACATCTCTACGCTGTTGGCAAGGTGAGCCAGTTCATGCAAGCTCCGAGGGAATGTCATCTACAATCTGCTCTGAGGATATTAGAGTATATTAAAGCTGCTCCAGGGAAAGGACTCTATTTCAGAAAAATGGTCACCTTAGGGTTGAAGCGTAACTCGATTCAAGCTATGCGGATGACAAAGGGGACCGCAAATCGACTTCAGGTTTCTGCACATTTGTTGGAGGCAATCTTGTGAGTTGGAAGAGCAAGAAACAGTCTGTCGTTTCCAGGACTAGTGCAGAGGTGGAATATGGCAGCATGGCATCGACTACATGTGAGTTGAAGTGGTTGCGGGCTCTCATGCTTGACTTAGGAGAGGTTTACAACTATCCTCTTCCTATGTTCTGTGATAATAAGGCCGCGATACACATTTCCAAAAATCTGGTCTTTCATGAGGAACAAAACACAATAGAAGTCGACTGTCATTTTATTCGGGAAGAAATATTGAAGAAACAGATTTGCACTCCATTTGTCACTTCCGACAACGAGTTGGCAGATGTCTTCACCAAGCCGGTGTCCGCTTCCTTTTTCCACATCTGCGACAAGCTGGGCATGATCGATATATATGCTCCAGCTTGAGGGGGAGTGTTGAAGTTGGTGACCGGGCGGTCTGGCGGTTTGTCTTGGCGGGTTGAAGACCGCGCGGTCTGGCGGTTTGTCTCAGCCAGCTTGGAGACCGGGCGGTCTGGCGGTCTACCCTGGCAGTCTCTCTCCTCTCTGGTGGTAGCCGTGCGGTTAGCCCTGCTGTCTAACCGCGCGGCTTGTGCGGTTTGTTTTGTATAGTCCGCTTAGTCCTGTAAATTATAGTCCCACATCTCTTATTTGTATTCTCCATCTCTCCTCCATTCTATAAAAGGAGGGCATACCTTTGTAATAGATACCTTTTTTGGATAATAAAATTTCAATTATTCAAAAGTCTATTCCGTTGTTCTTTTCTTTTCGCTACTTTTAACAAATCAGAAAGCAGTTAACTGTTCTCAGGTCGACGATCTTGGATCTCAGTTCGACGAACGACAATTATCAGGTCGACGAACAATAATTATCTGGTCAACAAACATGACTTCTCAGCTCGACGAACTCTGGACTCAGGTCGATGAATTCTGTTCTTTGCTCGACGATTTCTGTGCAGTTCCAGACATGAATTTTTTCTTCCTTCTGTCCTTATTTTATTGCAATAATTCTGAGTAATCAATGCTTAATATTCTATGAATATTACCGTTATAAGCAGCATTGATTATGGCATCCATCAGGATTATTACTTGTCATTTTTTTAATGAGATAGTGGGGGAAATCCAATTAATACAGAAATTCTCTCCAGCCGAATTTTACATTCTCCAGGCCATCAGCAATCAATGAAGGAAGGAATTCAAAAATTCAAAGGACAAATTCCATTGAGAATATAAAAAGTGATTTTCTTCCTTCTTCCACAGAGAGATAGAGACAGAGATAGAGATAGATAGTGAGACAGCAAGAACAAGATACAATACACAGAGAAGATACACAGCAGCATTCATTGAAATTCTTCTCTGTGCAGAAAAAGAATGGTCTTCACCTTGACACTGCTGAAGAAGAAGAACATCCATCCAAATCAAGAGTCTTCTTCATTCTTCACTCCAGGGTTCTTCAAGGACAACAAATCTTCATCAGTCAATAAGTTCCTGGATGTCTTCTGTTAAGGCTAAAGATAGAAGACCTACTCACCCTGAAGCAAAGCTCCAGTCTTCCTGAACAACTCAATAACTCACGGGGAGCTTTGATAACATCAAAGATCCACTAGTCTTCTCAGTTGTATTTGAGAAAGAGAAGATACCATAACTCCTCACCCCCTCACTGTACAAAGGGTTCCTTAACTCCCTTTAAAAGTTATTCCTTGGTTGCAAGTCACATGATCAAAAGACTTGGGTTGGTTTTTGAGCACCTGATCAAAAGCTCATGGTGGCAGTCACCTGATCAAAACCTGTTAGTGGATTCCTACCAGGATGGTAGAAGAGTGGATGTACCAGGTTGGGGAACCACTATAAAAATTCTTGTGTTGTCTGGTGCCCTATTTCCTTTTTGTTCTTTTTGTGCCTGTGTTAGTTAGTTTTATTTTGTTGTGTCTGTGGTAGATTATTTTATCTTAGGATTGCTCTTTTACTTACAGCAAATTGTGGTATCAAATAGCTGTCCTAATCTGTAGAGTTTATTAACAGCAAAAAGTTTTAAAGTTTCAAAGATACTTTATTCACCCCCCCCCCTAGAGTAGATCAGGTCTAACCCTCACTTTCAATTGGTATCAGAGTAGTGTTTCTTTGGTTGTACAAGTTAACTCTTGAACCAAATGATCCTGTGTTGTATTTGAACTTTTATTTCTCTTGGGATTATATTCACAGCATGGCACAGAATAAGGACTATGCAAGAACCAGACCTCTAGTGTGCAACTTAAATAAGTTTTGCCATCTGGAAGACAAGAATTAAAATTATATATGAATTCCATTGATGAGGACATCTATAGCTCTATTTTGACAGGTCCTCCTCAATCAACTACCTCTACATCTACAGCAACATCAAGAACAACATGCTGTTCCACCACCTGATTAGACAGATGCACAGAAGAAGGCCAAGATTGCAGATGCAAAGGCCATCAATATTCGTGCTCAGACTATGTTTGATGACATTTTCCAGAAGGTGGCTGAATGCACATCAACCAAGGCTATTTGGGACTCTCTCAACCAAATGGTGGCTGGCTCTGCTGATGAGAGGAAAGACAGAAGATCAAATCTCATATCCCTGTTTGAGAACTTCAAGAAGGATGAGTCAGAATCTGTTGCTGACATGTTCAACATACTGAGCTCAATAATCAATGAGCTGAAGACTTTGGATAAGGACATCACCCTTACTGAAGTAAATGATAAAATCCTCATATGCTTCCCAAGCTCATGAGATTCCAGGATATAGCCAATCAAGGAGGTCAGGAGATTAAATGAGATTTCCACAGAATCTCTATTGGGAAAGCTCAAGTCCTATGAGCAACTAATAAAGTCCAGAGAAGCAGATAAACAAAGGACTCCTCCACCAGCAAGAAAGGAGCACAACATAGCATTCAAGGCTGCTGAAGAGACAGAAGCTTCAACAGTCAATGAGGAACTAATGAGTCTCTTTTCCAAGAGATTTACAAAATGGCAAGAAAGGACTTCAGAAGAAAATCATCCAGGCAGGATGATAAGCCAAGTTATGATAAAACTCCTACTAAAGAAGTAGTATATTTTGCTGCAGGAAACCTGGACACTTTATCTCAGAGTTTCCAGAGAATCAGAAGAAAGAAAGAAGAAGAGAGAAGGACTCCAAAAGACAAAAAGTAGCAGTCCTTCCTCCAGCAAATACAAAAAGAAGGAGAAGGTTTTGTTGTTGATACCTGAAGTGAGACTGAAGATGAATCCACATCTTCCAGTTCTAGTGAAGAGGAAGAAGAGGCAATGGCCAAGGAAGTCTGCCTCATGGCCATCAATGCCTCCAGCAGTCAATCAGATGATGAAGAATCTGATAATGAAGGAGCTTCAGAATCAGAAGTTGATCAGGTACTTTTATCTTTTGATTATAATTTTGATAGTTTCAAAATTGAATTTAAAACTATGTGCATTGACTTAATTAACTCTGAAAAGGAAATCAAAACACTTAGGTAAAGACTATCTAATCAAGAAAATCTGATTTCTGAAACTCTAAGTTAAAAGATGAACTAACTCCAGCTAATGAACAAATCATTTCTTTAAAAACGAAGCTATGTGAGGCTAAACAACTTGAGTAATCTCTCAATGGGAGAATTCTTAACTGATGGACATCAGAAGTACAGTCAATGCCAGATGAATGGCAAACTGGATTTGGGTGCATCATCAAGTTTACCCCCCATACTAAGAAGAACATATTATCAACCCCTATTAGATTTGTTTCAGCTAAGGGTAAAAAGGTAATAAACAATAAACAAACAACAGAAAAATTACCTAACTCTAGAAATCAAAATAACAGAAACCAGAAAACTTTAAGTAAAAACAAAGTTCAACAGATTTCGTCGAACTCAGGTCGACGAAATGTGGCTAGTTCGTCCAACTCCGTTCGACGATCTATGAACGCCAACATTAGCTATATAAATCATCTTACTGCGATCGACGAACTATGTATGGTTCGTCGAGTAGAGATCGACGAACTTGGGGCACAGAAAATGAATATGTTCATTCTCTGAGCAGAAATCGACGATCTCATCCCACTTCGTCGAACTCTGGTCGACGAACTTACAACTTTTCATCGAACCCAGTCAGACTTAATAAAAACATAATTTTGACAGAAACCTTAATCAACCTAGAAAACCCTTTAATCCACTTGCTGATTAGATAATTCCTCCGAGAAGATATCACCCCTTAGGATACAAAAGACAAACTGAGTGCTCTTATATTTCCAGCTTTTCTTATGTAAAAAACAAGGACCCAAGGTGTCCTGGGTCAAGAACAACTAATTATTTTCTTTGCAGGTAAAATGTTGTCCAGCTATTAATCAAAAATGGTATCTGTATAGTTGGTGCTCCAAGAACATGACTGGAAGCAAGGATAGCCTAATCAACTTCAAGGCAAAGCTGGGTCCAAAGTGATCTTTAGAGATTCCAGCTTTTGGACAAACTGAAGCTATGGAGACTTCACAGTGGATCTGTCACCTTCAGAAAAGTGGCATATGTCAATGGTCTCAAGCATAAACCTAATATCCATAAGTCAATTATGTGATGTAGGTTATCAGGTTTACTTTACCAATTCTAAATGCATTATTCTTCAAATAATCAAACTGTTTTAACAGGGTGTAGACAAGGGAATATATACTCAGTAAATTTTAATTTTGCTAACTTAGAAATATGTTTATTCAACCAAGTTAGTAATAACAATATCCTTTGGCATAAAAGGCTATGTCGTGAACTTAAAAATATCTCTAAGCTATCTAGGGACAACCTTGTCAGAGATTGCCTTCTGGCCCCTACAAGAAGGAAAGCCTATGCAAGGCTTGTCAAGAAGGCAAGCAAACTAAAAACAGCTTTAAGTCAATTAATAAGAGTGATTCACCTAAGATTTTGTACTTGCTACATATGGACCTCTTTGGACCCATTGTTGTACAAAGCTTAGGAGGGAAGTCTTACACCTTGGTTATTGTAGATGACTTCTCCAGATTCCTCTTCGGTTTTCTTCTTGAGAAACAAGTTAGATACTTAAAGTCCTTACAGACTTTCTAAGGGCATAAGAATTGAGTAGTCTACTCCAGTTGCATTGATCAGAAGTGATCATGGTACTGAGTTTGAATCTCTTCCATGCAATGATTCTATGAGGAGGAAGGTATCAGACATTATTTCTCTGCTCCTAGAACTCCTCAACAAAATGGGGTAGCAGAAAGGAAAACAGAACAACTTATTGAATCTGCAGGAACATTGCTTGCAGATGCACACATGCCCCTATCCTTTTGGGCAGAGGCTGTGAACACAACAAACTATGTGCTGAATAGAAGTTTGATACAACAAGCTTAAGGGCAAGACCCCCTATGAATTACTCAAAGGGAAGCAACCTAAAATTAATTACTTTAGAATTTTTGGGTGTAGGTGTTTCATTCATAACAATAACAAAAACACATTAGAAAATTTGAAGTTAAAGCTACAGAGGGAATGTTTCTGGGATATTCCCAAGTTAGCAAAGCTTATAGGGTATTTAAATAAATCATCATTAAAAATAGAAGAATCTGTACATATTTCTTTTGATGAAGCTAACATTTACTATAAGGAGAAGGACTCTTCTACCTCAGATATTTTGCAGGTACTCATTATGTGAGAAATTGGGTGAGTTGAACCTTCCACAAGAGGTTATTTCACCTCCTCCTCCATAAGCTGATGATGATAGTGAAGATGAATTTTTGGAAGTGGCTGAACCTACTCCAACAACAGACATTATTCCACAAGAGGAATTATCTCCACATGTCTGTTGCTGAACCAACTCTACCTACTGATCTTGTCACACTAAGAGATCACCCTAGATCTCAAGTGATTGGAGACATGTCAGTAGTGTACAGACAAGGCATCAACTCAACCAAGATGTGATGCATGCATGTTTCCTCTCTCAAGTTGAGCCTTAATCCATAAAAAATGTTGAGCAAGATCCTCACTGGATCATTACAATGCAAGAGGAACTCAATCAATTTGAGAGATGCAGAGTCTAGGATTTAGTTCCAAGACCCAAAGATTACCCAGTCATTGGAACTAAATGGTATATATAGAAACAAGCTAGATACCCAAAGTGTAATTATGAGAAACAAGGCTAGGCTTGTTGCTCAAGGTTATAGACAAGAAGAAGGAATAGACTATGAACAAACTTTTGCACCAGTTGCAAGGTTATTAGCAATCAGGATCTTCCTTGCTTATGCTGCATATAAGAAGTTCAAAGTCTATCAGATGGATGTCAAGAGAGCCTTTCTGAATGGAGTACTTAAAGAAGAGGTTTATGTTGAATAACCTCCAGGTTTTATCTCTAAAACTTATCCTTAGAATGTCTTTAGATTGCATAAAGCTCTTTATGTTTAAAGCAAGCTCCAAGAGCTTGGTATGAGACCTTAGCTAGCTTTCTGATAGTGCATAAATTTACTAGAGGCATTGTAGATAGAACATTATTCACTAGGCACCATAAGGATCAAATATTGTTAGTACAAATTTATGTAGATGACATTATATTTGGGTCTACAGATTCCAAACTATGCAAGAGATTTGCTGACCTCATGCATTCAAAGTTTGAAATGAGTAGCATGGGTGAGCTCTCCTACTTCCTTGGACTCCAATTAAGCAGGTACCTAATGACATCTTCATCTCCCAGGCTAAGTATGCTAAAAGGCTTATAAAAAGTTT